>CM042672.1:53077415-53684678 GCA_023638005.1 Forsythia suspensa | reverse complement strand
TCAACTCCGAAACTTGTACATGATAAGAATCCACTTTCTTGAAACTTAGTAGTCTGAGTCTTCACTTATTTTTCTTTTTTGGGTCTTTACGTCAAGTCTTATTTTACTCTCTTTTGAATCTTGTTTTATGCTAATTTTCTCACGACAACTTTTGTATATTTTTTTCCACTCTTATCTTTTTGGGAAATGGTCTTTAAGTTACTTGGAAGTTGGAAGTGACTTGTTCTAAATTAGGTTCAAATACTTTTCAAATTTGGTCATTAAGTCATACTACTTTAAGCATATTTCAATTAATCTCAGTAACTATCCATGTGATCCAAATTAATTAGAATTAAACAAGATTTAAACTTCAAAGAAGACGACGCTGCCACACTATTTCTCTCGCGGGCCCGACTTCCCTCTTGCATCCTTCGATTGTCGACGTTAGCGACTTAAACATGTTTCTACTATTTTCGAATGATAATCACAGATTCAATGCATTTTTTTATCGTTGTTTTTCATTAATCATATAAAACATAAAATTTTGAACATTACACGCTTGTTATTATTATGAGAGAATGAGGATCATTTAGAGAAGTATTAAGGGCTTTTATGGATTGCAAAATTTTGAAAACAATTGTTTCTTCGAATATTATTTTGCGGTGATTCGGTTTTTATTAATGTTTTATTTTATTTTTTTGAATTGGGTTATTTTTGTTGGAGATTTTTTTTTTTTGATATATAAGAATACAATTGTTTTGTAATTATTTTTGGTTGAATAATTAAACAACATTTATTTCACATACATCAAGTACATGCTTAGGTGAGCACAAATATTATGTTTAACATAAAACCATAACACACTATATTAATAAAACATTATATTAATAAAACAATATCTTAATAAAATAGTTTGGTGTTTAGATTAGTGATTTTGCAATTACAGGGACGGTTGATATTTTAAGCTTTGAAATATGACTTTAATTGAAGTAAGTTTAAGGAACATACTGATTTCAAAATTCATAGCGCATGATCGAGTGAACAACTCTTTTCCTATCTTTTTCTATCTATAAAATTTAGGTTGAGAGATTAATTTGGTCGAAATTCACTTTTACAACATTCTGATGAAAAAGTAGAATTTTGGTGCCAAAGTTTGGAATATTTAATGATCAAGAATCACATTCCCTCTTGGAATTCAAATGATGTTATCCTGTGACTTGTAAATGTGTGCTTGTTTACATCATTGGTGCTTGTTGTACATCCACCTTCAACGCATGGATGATTGCGGTTTTGCAACCAAAAATATAGCGATATTTTGATAATATATCGCGAGATTTTAATTTCCAAAATTTAATAACATTGAATGTTTACTCCTACCTCAGTGCTCCGCATCTGTTAATTTGAGGGTGGCCTTCCTCCTCATTTCCTAATATGTTCCCATAACTTTATAAATAATTTTTTCATTTGTTGAGTATCCGACGAAAATTTTGAGTTAGTCTCCTTCTTCCATTGAAGCTATCTTGTATTTCCAGTAGTCCATACAATACTCTGGTTTAGTAGTTTTCGGGTCCAAAAAAACTATGAAACGTTGATTTTTTGAACATTTTATAAGCGTTATCACTCAAAATCGATTAAAAAATAAAATAAAAACCTCCTCTCCACAACAAACTCTAAAGGAAGATTTCTTTCAGACACGTGGGAGTTGGGACAAAGAAACAATATATATTCAACTGCTCTAAAATTAAAAAAGTACTTCAAAAATTAAAAAATCAGTGGAACAACCAGTACCATAGAAATAAAAAATTTGTTTTATCATTTTAATTATTCTTGCAGCAGTACATATATTCAACTGCTCTAAAATTAAAATACTTGAAAGAAGAAAATGGTTGCTGGTGATATATTTCTGTCAGACGGAAATATAAGTGTTTCCAACAACTGCATTCTCACTGATATTCAAAAATTGACTTGCAAATTTCAAAGTTGAATTTAATGTGGGCCGTATGTAATAATGTGTGTTCCAAAATTTAATAAATTTTTTTATTACTCTTTTAAATTTTAAGGGTTCAGATTTCATAACCGAAAGTTATACTACTAACAAAAAATATAGGTCAAAAAGTATGTTTGTGTGCTGTTTTATATATACGTCAAACGTTATTTCATTCAAATATTTTGTAAGATTTACAAATTTTATTTACTTTTTTATTCATGCGTTTCGTGGAATCCATTACTTATAATTCTGAAAATATTTACCAAACATATACTTTAAATTTATTTATTTCGATAGAAAAAAAATATTTGTAGTTATGGGAACATATTAGGAAATGAGGAGGAAGGCCACCCCTCCAATGAAGTAAACATTCAATGTTATTAAATTTTGGAAACCAAATTCTTTCGCTGATATTTTGGTTGCAAAACTCGCGATCATCCATGTGGTGAAGGTTGATGTACAACAAACACGACGTGGTTGAGAAAAATCGATTTTCCCAACAAGCACGACGGTTGGAGAAAAATCGATTTTTCCCAACAAGAAGTGGAGCCCATGTTCGATAGAATTTTTGTAAGATTGGTTATATTCAGCACACTACAATTTATTACAAGTGCACTAATTTTAATTGTATTTAAGATCCTCAACTTTTTGTTCATTATTACAATTATGTTCTTAACTTTTTGTTATCAATTCTTATCTTCAACTTTTATTACTTAGCACATTTCATTATTGATGTTGGTTTATGTTGAGATATTTTGTTTACGTGTTTTGGAATGAGGAAAAAATATTTTATCGTACTTCTTTGTATCTATTATTTAAAAAAAAAAATATGAATAACAAACAATTTTTTTTACAAATTCTCAACAAATATTTTTTACGGAAACCGTTATCAAACACAAGATGTGCTAATTAATGAAAGTTAAAGATAAAAATGTGAAAAAAATAGTTAGGGATATGAGTGCTATAATGTTAAAACATTAAATATGTTAAATATAATTAAAATGTGGTACAAAAAATAAAAAATATTGTGCGAATATAATTACATTTTTTGTAATTGTATCCCACAAATTCAGGTAGTACCTTTCATTCAATAGATTTTGTAATTTCATTTTTGCCCTTTTAGTGTGTACCCAATTATTAAATAGGAGAAAATATTCTGGACCTCGATTCCTAATCATTTCCCAAGATTAGAAGAAAGGCGCTCTCCTACGCAAAACCCAAGGAAAATTTTTAGACAAATTCAAAATCCCAAATTCAAAAGATTTTCTCTCAAAGAGAATATTGCAAAAATTCAAATATTTTCATTTTCTAATCAAGATTAGAAATGAAAATATTTGAATTTTTTTGCAATATTCTCCTTTGGGGCAGAAAATTTTTTGAATTTGGGATTTGAACATGTCTAAAAATTTTCTTTTTAAAGAGCTAAAAGCTATGGCTTTTCTTTTCTTTAAAATCCAAATTTGTTTATGTTGTAAAGTAAAACTTCATCGAGTTGATTTCTTGAATAAATGGATGATATAACCGACAAAAGTTATTTCCAATTATGAAATCAATTCTCGTTTCAAGTTGATAAAGCTGTTGGAATTTTAAATTCAAAGGTTTGAATAGTGGAGTTGTGGCTTCCGTGATATTCCTATATTAATGTTTTAACAACTTTTGAAGTGGATATTTCTGAATTATTTGCAATTTTTAATTTTAAAGTTCTTTCAGGAAAGAACCCAAAAATTGTTTTGGAATAATCCATTTGCTTGCTTGGTGTATCTGAGATGCTCGTGATCAATGTAAGCATGTATTGTGTATTTTTTGTATCCTTCAAATCTAAGTTTGATAGGAATGTATAGAATTAGGATTTGTTATATTTTACTCATAATCGTAAGATTACGATGATGAATAATCGATTCGATGTCAGTAGATAAGTATCTACAGATTACGTATCACTAGGATCTTCAATTGGATAAAACCACTTGTTTTTAAAAGTTTTTAACGATTTGACACGGTCTTCATTTCCAATTCTATGGGCACTCATTTGCATAATGTCTCGATTACGTTCTTGAGCCAACACACGCAATTCTTTTTGCTTTTGAGGACAAAATTTCTTTTGTCTTCAAACTTTCCTTTGGGTTTAGTGTATTTTTAAAGAATTTCTTTTTCTAAGAATTTCTTTTATAAGGTTTTATATTTTTGAACCTATAACTTTTCTTTTTTGTTTTTGGATTGATTTTCTTTCTTCTTGCTTCGAGGATAACATCCTATAATGTCACGAGGATTCTATCCAAGTATTTGCCACAGCAAATTCTAGGATTTCTGAGTCTTCGTTTAACACTAGATCTTGTTAAATGTGCTTGCTTACATTTATCTTGCAATTAGGTTTCTTATGTGAGTAATTGCTAATCCTAAGGAGAATCAATTTACATGTTAGCTTTGAAATTATCATGCTTGGTTTCTTGAATTTTAATGGCTTCATTAAAATTAGGATGACTTCATCATTAAAAGGATAAGGAAGTTTTCTCATGAACTTTTCTTGTTAATTGTTTCCATTTCTGTTGGAGGGCAAATGTAATAGTATTTTGAGAATTCGCATGTGTATTCTTCAAAATAGCACATATCACAAATTGTCATTTTTTCTAAATGGTTTAAAGCATCTCCTTGATCAATAATTGATCGGCGCTTTTGTAAAGTTCAAAGGTTTGACTCAGTGAATTGTTTGTATATTTGTTCACAATTCTTTTGATGAATTGGGGAATGTTTCCTGGGTTTCAAGCCATAGAGCATTTTTGCTTCAGTAGCTAAATGTTGTAAGAAATGCTTTACATTTCCTCTTGTGCTTGAGATTACATAGTGCCATGAGTTTTGCTCATTTCTATGTATTTCTTTATGAATGATCATTGAAATCATGATATTATTATACCAATCCTCAATATATGTTCGAGGATTCATTACCAGTCTGAAATCCAGTATCTTGGCGTCTATAGGTGATTTCTTTGGTTTTGTTAAGAAGATATGAGGATCAATTTCATTATCTTCATAAGGTCTTAGTCTAGGGTGAAGTCTCCTATGGGTCTTTTCCGTCCCTTTTGGGTTTGATGATGTGGGTTCATAGTCCATTGGGGCCGCTTTTGATTCTACTTTTGGTTCTCTAATTTTTACTCCAATGTCGGTGTTTGTGAAGAATCTTTCATGTATGATAGTTTCTTCTTGAACTTTCTCGAATTATTATCTACTATGTTTATTTACGGATGATTTTCAATTGATTTGGGTATGTAAGAATGACTTCTTGATCATTTATGTTGACTTTTTGAAGATTGAAGCTATCTTTCAAGTTCATTATCTTCAAATGCCAATAGAACATTAAGATGTCCTAAATCGTTGGATGATTCATAAATGTTTTCAAGGATTGTTCTAATTTGATCATTCGATTACGATTACGAATTTTCAAAATCGAATTTTCCTTTTCTTGTATTTTTTGTTTTTCTAAATCCCCCCTTTTGAAGGATTCCAAATTTTTATATGGTTTAAGCGAGTTTTTGATGTTGAGGCGTTTGGATTCTTGATTTGATTATGATTATTGCGAATGTTGGTCTAAAGATTTTTCGGTCTTTGAGTAATAATCTTTAAGATCATTTTTAATTCTTCTATAATGTCTTTTAAAGATTTTATTTCTTTCAAGATTTCTCCTAATGACATTATTTTACACATTAAAGAGAACATTAGCAAGTTGGTTTCTTGTTTCTTTAATTTCTCTTATTTCTCTTTTTGACTACTTTAAGAGTGTCTTCTTTCCATCTATACATAGGATCTTTCCTAGTTGATGTTGAAATGAGAAGTAAAGGTTTTGTTCTTTAACAAGAGTCCTTTTTGTTCGAGATCAATTTGTAATGACTTTCTGCTTGGAGTTGGACAAGCCAATCAAATTCAGTTTCTTTATGTTCAAGGTGTCACGAGAATAAAGGGTCCAATCTTTATTCCTTTTGGTTCTTTAACAATTGTCATATTATGTTGGTTATGAATTGCATAACTCACAAGATATGAAACTGAAAAAAGGACATTGTTGTCTTTGACTAAATCTTTTCTTCCGTATTTGAATCTGAAGGAAAGAATTCCATCAAAGTCTTGGTCATGAAGACTTCTTTGAAAGTCTTGGGTGTGATGTAATCGATTTTCCACATGCAAGATTTCCGTTTAAGGTGCTAAGCATCCTTCTTTAGGATTTTTGATTCTCTCATCAATTAATCCCATTACAATAGGTTAGTCGAATTTTGTCGATAGTGTGCCGGGTTGAATCCTAATAGCCCCTATTGTAACCCGATAAAGGTTTTTATTGTTATCCAGTCAATCTTTGCTTGGCTTTGTTAATGTCTTGTTTAGTAAGAAGGAGATTCTATCTTACCATAAGTGTGTTGAATGTGAATAGCAAATTCCTTTTGGGAAATCCTATAGTAAATATGCTTGTTCCTATTCATAAATTTGTCAATGAAGTTAGGTTGTACAAACACTTCACTTGGATTTAATGTCCGAATTTGTTTTACAAATTTTGCAAGTTTTTATCGAAATCAGAATTTCTTTAGAAAAGTTTTCAAGAGACTCGGTTTGTTCAACAACCGTCGACTTCTATTTCGATGAGTTATTTCGCTACTCATAATGATGATAAAGATAATGTAACATAAATTCTTAACTTTTGCTCTTCAAATAATGTTTTTGTATTTATCCGTTGTTGTCTCATATAAATTCTAAGCCGAATGATGAACATGTTCAAACATTAGTTGGAATCTATACTCTTCATAGTATTCATAAAGGTTACTTTTATTAGCAATTGAATGTGTATATCTTTGAACATATTTTACAATTTATCATGGTGTATGGTGATGTAAAATATAATGAAGTAAAAATATTTTAGTTTTCTTCTAAGTGATTACTTAAAGCGGTATTCACTTTTTCTTTCATTTGGTTTATTGCTATTACGTGCTCCTATCATGCCGTGAGATATGTATATCTATAATACGGTATGTGTACATACCATAATGTTTTGTAATTGTAATAATGTGTATTACATAAGCGACATTCAATCATTATGTAAGATGATTTAATGAATAATGCATTAAATAACATTCTAACTTTCGGTATTATAATTTGTTGATGCAATATTTCTTTCATTTTCATAATTCTATATGCATAAAGGTATAGACTTATATTCCTATAAGCTACTAGCGAGAACATTTGTCATAATGATACATATAGAGAGTAAAATAATTCTCTATATTAAATGTATAACATTTGCACATTCTGATTATTCATTTTAATGTGAACCGGGCTCTAATACCATTTTTTTTTTAACGCATACAATAAATGTATTTAAGCGAATTAATCAGAAATTTAAACAAATGAATGAAACTAGATACATTAGATACCATGTTGAATATCGTAATAATAAACCAATCGAAATCTCAAAGCACTTACGTATTTTAGTTGGTGCCTCTTAGTATTTTTACGCCTCTCCGAGCTCTCCTTGCACGTACACACTACAACGACCTCCTGCCTAAATGGTGTAATGGCATTAAAGCGAGTTTCGTTCGGAAAAAGAAAGAGTATGAATATAAAACAAAGTTTTATTATCATGCGAGCTTTAAGAGAAAATTCTCTTTAGCTTATTTAATTCTGCAGGTTTGATCCAGCTGGATCTAATGTATCAATGTAAGTTTAGTTACAACACATTGTATGAGCTAAAAAATTTTACAAAAGGAAAATTTTTCTTGAGTGAATGCCGATGCCTTGAATGTACGAATGAGCTTCCTTAAATAGACCACCAAGAGATGCTCCATTATTTGCATTATACCATTTGTAAAAAGTGTTTTGTTTTTTTCTGAATTTTCTTCCTTTCATCCGTGATTGCACGATAAGGAATCTGCTTTTCACTTTGTAGATGAATAGTGATTTTGACTTTTATTTATAGTGATTTTTGTCGGATGTGGAAAGTTTTGACAAAAGACGATTCTGCTGTTCGCTTGACTTTTGAAATCTGAAAAAACTTGGATTTTTGACGGATCTTGGATGTATGCATAGAAGCCAGTGTAACAGCGTTTCATAGGAAACATCCGCCGAAAAGGTATTTGATTTTACTACGAATGGTAAGCCTTTGTCGGCGTCATGTTTGTTGTCTTTCTCAACCTCGAGAACATTCATCTTCCACAAAATTTTCAATATCATCAAGATGAATCTCTTTTCTTTTTCTTTTCCTTTGTCTTTTGTATTTTGTTTTGCAAAATTTACAATTATGGTATTCTCCTAAAGCTGGATTTAAGAGCTTAGCATAAATGTCCATTATATTCGGGAGTGGTGTTAAACAAATTGTAAAACCTTTTTCAAAATTACAAATAATTTTTCTGACTTAGATGTAATGGGAACACCAGTTTTGCTTGTAACCAAAATGTATTTTGAATGAAAATTTACTTTGGCTTTGGATTCACCACTAAATGTTTTAAAGATGTCACAATCCTTTGAAAATGACAAGGATCTCAATCTTCTAGTATTAGTTCACTAACGCTAGAATATTGTCCTTCTTTGGTTTGTCCAAATACACTTGTTGGGAAGTTTTAATTTGGATATGATGATATCCTTTGTATAAAACATTGTTTTCATCCAAAAAAGTATGTCTTTGTTAAATTTCAAAATGATTTGTAGTTCGGGGTTTTTAACAACATATTTTTGAAATCAATTAAACATCTTTGTAAAAGTTTTGGATCTATTAAAGATAATTCCTAAAATCCGGACTAGGAATCATCATCTTAATAAGACCACAATAAAATGCATTTCTTACAAATGTGGGCTCAGCTCCTTGAAAAAGATGAGCGACCAAATTTCTTTTCAAAGCGTGCCAATGTAAGTTTGTTCGGAAGCGAGAATCACAAATGACTCGGCTTCACCTTCAAGAGAAAGAAAGTCTTGAAGTGCAATGTCGAGAAGGGTTGCACTTTCTTTGCTTTGGGTTTTTCCTAGACTTTTGAATACATCGGGAAAGTTTTCTTGGCTTGTTTGGATGACTTCTTTGTAGGAGAAGTTTACGAATCTTTGGTTTTCGAGAATTGGAAAAGTAGGCATTCTTGGCCTAGAACGAATGTCTTTACGAAAAGGTTGGGGTCTCGAGAGATAATTGGGAATGATCAATGAGATGTTTGTAAGGTGAAGGATCGATCCTTTGTTTTATGAAATTCAAGGAAAATTTGTTTGGGCATCGATGAATGCTTTGAAGCTTTTATTATCTGTATGGTTTGTTTTTGACAAGTGGTTCAACTTGTTCCCAATTGAGTATAAAAACCACGGTTTGGGCCATCAAAGATGACATAGAATTTTTTACCGGGCATTGAGTGCGCAAATCCTACAAGAGGAGTCTTGTCTTTTTGTTGGGATTTGAAGCTGGTTTTAATATCCACGGGTTCTTGCGAACTTGTTTCAAAAGTATCCTTCACAATTTGTGGTAATGTTTCATTGGTTTCATTACTCTTGGTAATGTCGCCTTTTAATCTCTTTTTCAAATTAGAGATTTTTTCTTAATTACACAGATTTCCATTTCTTTGATTTCCGGTTGTTCTTGAGGTCCTCAATTGTTTCTCAATGTCGACATTTTAAGCTGCACAAGTGTAATTCACGTGTTAGGGAATCGGCAAGATAATTATCTTTACTTTTAATGATTTCAATGTCAAAATCATAATGGCTAAACCACATTTGCCATCCCGATTAATCTACCTTGTTTTGTAATCGGGGTGGATTTTGCAATTTAGGAAAGATTTACAAGCGAAGAGTACATTCTTACCGAGAAATTTGTTGGAAATAATGTAGAGTCTCGAACTTTGAGATTGCCTTTTTTCATAGCAAAGGAGTTTCCTTTTCGTTAATGTGATAGTTCTTTTGAATCTGTAAAAGTTCCGGAAGAGTAACTACATAATTTTCTTCTTCTTGAAAAATTGTTCTTGGCTTTTAATACTCCCCAAAATCTTGGGAAGCATGCTCGGTTTCAATAATCATTTTATCGGTGGTAAAGGATGATAAAAGATGGAATATTTTTTATTTTTATTTAATTTTTTGAATGTAAGACTATCTTCTTTAGTCGATTCCATTTGAAATTTTCTTTAGTTTCTTTTGAAGAGGTGCTCTCATTTTGCAAGGTTTAAAATAAATGATTGACATAGTTTAAACAACCTAAAAATCTCATAAGTTGTTTTTGGTGCTGTAATTTCATTTGGAAAGTTTTGGATATGGTCAAGGATATGGGGCTTGAGTTGTTTAAAGCCGTAGCGATTTCCAATCTAGGTATCAATTTTTCTTTAAAAAGTTCTGCTTTTTTCTTTGACAAAACAATTCCTTCTTTACGGATCTTTTAAGAACTTGTAAAACATGTTGTTCATGATCTTCTTAGTTTTCGAGAAAACTAAGATATCATCAATGTATACACAACAAAATTCATTTTGGTTTTTGAAAGTATTATCCATATGTCTTTGGAAGATACACAGGAGCCCTGTTTGAGGCCAAAAGGTACTCTTGTCCATTGAAAGTGTCCTTGTGGACAACTAAAGGCTGTAAGGATTTTGTTGATTCTTCAAATCTAACTTGATGAAAGCAGGATTTTAGATCAAAAGATGAAAATATCATTTTCCTTTTATAAGGTGGATGAGGCTTTGCATATTTGGGAGAATGTAACCATCGACTTTTGTGATTTTATTAAGTTGTGAATAGTGATGACCATTCTAGCTTTTCCTCTTCTTTTTACGCTTCTTTTCTAACCATAAAATTTGGAGAAGAGAAAGGAGATTTACTAGGTTCAATTACACCTAGTTCTAGGAGTTCTTTGATTTGAATAGAGAATTCTTCTCTATCTTTTTAATTTTGTATGCCATTGCCTTGCACGTATGATTTTATTTTGAATTCATCAAAATTTCAATTTTTCTTTGTGAAAGTTCCTTTGTTGATGTTTGGATCCGGAGGATTTTCGAACTGACAAAGTTCGAAGAGTTTAGCAATTTCTTGCCTTTTTTGTATTAATTTTGAAAGTTTCTAATTCTTCATTAGAAATGAATCCAACGATTTAGGACATCTTAATGTTCTATTGGCATTTGAAGATAATGAACTTGAAAAGATAGCTTCAATCTTCAAAAAGTCAACATAAATGATCAAGAAGTCATTCTTACGGCGAATCAATTGAAAATCATCCGAAATAAAACGATGAATAATAATTGAGAAAGTTAGAAGAAGAAACTATCATACATGAAAGATTCTTCACAAACAACGACATTGGGTAAAAATTAGAGAACCAAAAGTAGAATCAAGCGGTCCCAATGGACTATGAACCTACGTCATCAAACCCGAAAGGGGACGGAAAAGACCCATAGGAGACTTCACTCCTAGACCAAGACCTTATGAAGATAATGAAATTGATCCCTCATATCTTCTTAACAAACCAAAGAAATCACCTATAGGCGTCAAGATACTTGACTTAGGCGTGTAATGAATCACAAGCGGTAGCATTCGTTGAGGATTCAGTATAATAATATCATGATTTCAATGATCATTCATAAAAGAAATACATAGAAATGAGCAAAACTCATGGCACTATGTAATCTCAAGCACAAGAGGAAATGTGAAAGCATTTCTTACAACATTTAGCTACGAAGCAAAAATGCTCTATGGCTTGAAACCCAGGAAACATTCCCCAATTCATCAAAAGAATTGTGGAACAAATATACAAACAATTCCTTTGGTCAAACCTTTGAACTTTAAAAGCGTCGGATCAATTATTGATCAAGGAGATGCTTTAAACCATTTAGAAAAATGACAATTTGTGATATGTGCTATTTTGAAGAATACACATGCGAATTCTCAAAAATACTATTACATTTGCCCTCCAATGAATGAAACAATTAACGAGAAAAGTTCATGAGAAAACTTCCTTATCCTTTTAATGATGAAGTCATCACGAATTTTAATGAAGCCATTAAAATTCAAGAACCAAGCTACAGATAATTTCAAAGCTAACATGCAAATTGATTCCTCCTTAGGATTAGCAATTCTTGTTACAAGAAACCTAATTGCGAGATAAATGTAAGCAAGCACATTTAACAAGATCTAGTGTTAAAACATTTGCCGTGAAATCCTAGAATTTCTTTGTGGCAAATACTTGGATAGAATCCTTGGACATTATGGATGTTATCACGAAAGGAAGAAGAAAGAAAAATCAATCCAAAAACAAAAAGAAAAAGTTATAGGTTCAAAAATATAAAAACCTTATAAAAAGAAATTCTTTAGAAAAAGAAATTCTTTAAAAATACACTAAACCCAAAAGGAAAGTTTGAAGACAAAAAGAAATTTTGTCCTCAAAAGAAAGAATTGCAGGTGTTGGCTCTTGCAGCGAATCGTGACATTATGCAAATGAGTGCCCATAAGAATTGGAAATGAAGACCGTGTCAAACTGTAAAAACTTTTGAAAACAAGGGTTTTATCCAGGTTGAAGATCCTAGTGATCTGTAATCTCTGTATTACTTATCTCTGATTCTTGAATCGATTATTCATCATCGGAATCTTGATTATGAGTAATAAAAATATAACAAATCCTAATTCTATTTACATTCCTATCAAACTTAGATTTGAAGGATACAAAAATACACAATACATGCTTACATTGATACGAGAGCATCTGTATGCTGCTAAAGCAAATGGATTATTCAAAACAATTTTGGGTTCTTTTACGAAAGAACTTTAAAATTAAAATTGCAAATAATTCAGAAATATCCACTTCAAAAAGTTGTTAAAAACATTAATATAGGAATATCACGGAAGCCACAACTCCACTATTCAAACCTTTGAATTTAAAATTCCAACAGTTTATCAACTTGAAGCAGAATTGATTTCATAATTGGAAATAACTTTTGTCGATTATATCATCCATTTATTCAAGAAATCAACTCAAGAAGTTTTACTTTACAACATAAACAAATTTGGATTTTAAAAGAAAAGAAAAGCCATAGCTTTTAGCTCTTTAAAGAAAATTTTTAGACATGTTCAAATCCCAAATCAAAAAATTTTCTCCCCAAAGGAGAGAATATTGCAAAAAAAATTCAAATATTTTCATTTCTAATGAAGAATTAGAAACTTTCAAAATTAATACAAAAAGGCAAGAAATTGCTAAACTCTTGAACTTTCTTTGTTCGAAAATCTCTCGGATCGAACATCAACAAAGGAACTTTCGCAAAGCAAAAATTGAAATTCTTGATGAATTCAAAAATAAAATCATCGTGCAAGGCAATGGCATACGATCAAAAGATAGAGAAGAATTCTCTATTCAAATCAAAGAACTCCTAGAACTAGGTGTAATTGAACCTAGTAAATCTCCTTTCTCTTCTCCGGCGCTTTTATGGTTAGAAAAGAAGGAAAAAGAAGAGGAAAAGCTAGAATGGTCATTGACTATTCACAACTTAATAAAATCACAAAAGGCGATGGTTACATTCTCCCAAATATGCAAAGAAACCTCATCCACCTCATAAAAGGAAAATGATATTTTCATCTTTTGATCTAAAATCAAAGCTTTCATCAAGTTAGATTTGAAGAATCAACAAAATCCCTTACGACCTTTAGTTGTCCACAAGGACACTTTCAATGGACAGTAGTACCTTTTGGCCTCAAGCGGGCTCCGGGTATCTTCAAAGACATATGGATAATACTTTCAAAAACCAAAATGAATTTTGTTGTGTATACATTGATGATATCTTAGTTTTTCGAGAAAACGAAGAAGATCATGAACAACATGTTTTACAAGTTCTTAAAAGATCCAGAAGAAGGAATTGTTTTGTCAAAGAAAAAGCGAGAACTTTTAAAGAAAAAATTGGATACCTAGGTTGGAAATTGCTTACGGTTTTAAAACAACTCAAGCCCCATATCCTTGACCATATCCAAAACTTTCCAAATGAAATTACGGACCAAAAACAACTTATGAGATTTTTAGGTTGTTTAAACTATGTTGAATCATTTATTTTAAACCTTGCAAAATGAGAGCACCTCTTCAAAAGAAACTAAAGAAAAATTTCAAATGGAATTGGACTAAAGAAGATAGTCTTTACATTCAAAAAAATTAAATAAAAATAAAAAATATTCCATCTCTTTATCATCCTTTACCGGTGATAAAATGATTATTAAACCGATGCTTCCCAAGATTTTTGGGGGAGTATTAAAAGCCAAAGCAGTTTTACGAAGAAGAAGAAAAATTATGTAGTTACTCTTACGGAACTTTTCTGATTCGAGAAAAGAACTATCACATTAACGAAAAGGAAATCCTTGCTATGAAAAAGGCAATCTCAAAGTTCGAGACTCTACATTATTTCCAACAAATTTACGGTAAGAAACGGACTCTTGAGCTTTGTAAATCTTTCCTAAATTGCAAAATCCACCACGATTACAAACAAGGTAGATTAATCGGATGGCAAATGTGGTTTAGCCATTATGATTTTGACATTGAAATCATTAAAAGTAAAGATAATTATCTTCTTTGATTCCCTAACACGTGAATTACACTTGTGCGATTAAAATGTCGACATTGAGAAACAATTGGAGGACCTTGAAGAACAAGCGGAAATCAAAGAAATGGAAATCTCTGGGTAATTAAGAAAAAATCTCTAATTTGAAAAGAGATTAAAAGGCGACATTACCAAGAATAATGAAACCAATGAAACATTACCACAAATTGTGAAGGATACTTTTGAAACAAGTTCGCAAGTTTGTGGATATTCAAAATCGATTTCAAATCCCCAACAAAAGGCGAGTACTCCTCTTGTAGGATTTGGCACTTCAATGCACGGTAAAAATTCTATGTCATCTTTGATGGCCCAAACCGTGGTTTTATACCAATTGGGAACAAGTTGAACCACTTGTCAAAAACAAACCATCTGATACAAAAGCTTCAAAGCATTCATTTGATGCCCAAACGACTTTCCTTGAATTTCATAAAAACAAAGGATCGGATCCTTCACCTTACAAACATCTCATTGATCATTCCCAATTATCTCGAGACCCCAACCTTTTCGGAAAGACATCCGTTCTAGGCCAAGAATGCCTACTTTTCCAATTCACGAAAACAAAAGATTGAAACTTCTCCTACAAAGAAGTTTGTCAAACAAGCAAGAAAACTTTCCCGTGATTCAAAGTCTAGGAAAACCCAAAGCAAAGAAAGTGCAACCCTTTACGACATTGCACTTCAAGACTTTCTTTCTCTTGAAGGTGAAGCGAGTCATTTGTGATTCTCGCTCTGAACAAACTTACATTGGCACGTTTGAAAAGAAATTTGGTCGAGTTCATCTTTTCGAAGGAGTGAGCCACATTTGTAAGAAATGCATTTTATTGTGGTCTTATTAAGATGATGATTCCTAGTCCGGATTTTAGGGAATTATCTTTAATAGATCCAAAACTTTTCTGATGTTTAATTGATTTCAAAAAATATGTTGTTAAAAACCACGAACTACAAATCATTTTGAAATTTATGACACACATACCTTTTGGGATGAAAACAATGTTTTATACAAAGGATATCATCATATCCAAATTAAAACTTCCCAACAAGTGTATTTGGACAAACCAAAAGAAGGACAATATTCTAGCGTTAGTGAACTAATACTAGAAGATTGGAGATCCTTGTCATTTCAAAGGATTGTGACATCTTTAAAAACATTTAGTGGTGAATCCAAAGCCAAAGTAAATTTTCATTCAAAATACATTTTGGTTACAAGCAAAACTGGTGTTCCCATTACATCGGAAGCTGTAAAAATTATTTGTAATTTTGAAAAAGGTTTTTACAATTTGTTTAACACCACTCCTGAATATAATGGACATTATCGCAAGCTCTTAAATCGATTTAGGAGAATACCATAATTGTAAATTTTGCAAAAACAAAAATACAAAAGACAAAGGAAAAGAAAAAGAAAAGAGATTCATCTTGATGATATTGAAAATTTTGTGGAAGATGAATGTTCTCGAGTTGAGAAAGCGATTCGACGCCGGTGCTTACCATTCGTAGAGTAAAATCTAAAATACCTTTTGGCGAGATGTTTCCCGGTGAAACGCGTGCCGCAGTTCTATGCATACATCCAAGATCATCGAAAAATCCAAGTTTTTGATTTCAAAGTTGGCAGACAATGAGAATCGTCCTTTGCCAAAACTTTCCACATCGACAAAAATCACTATCTGCTACAATAAAGTCAAAATCACTATTCATCTACGGTGAAAGTTCGATTCCTTGTGCAATCACGGGATGAAAGGAAGAAAAATTGAGAAAAAACAAAACACTTTTTACGGTGGCATAATGCAAATAATGGAGCATCTCTTGGTGGTCTATTTAAGGAAGCTCATTCGGACATTCAAGGCATCGGCATCTTCACTCAAGAAAAATTTTCCTTTGTAAAATTTTTAGCTCATACAATGTGTTGTAACTAAACTTACATTGATACATTAGATCCGAGTTGGATCAAACCTGCGTAACTAAATAAGCTAAAGAGAATTTTCTCTTAAAGCGCTTGTGATAATAAAACTTTGTTTTATATTCACATACTCTTTCTTTACGAGCGAAACTCGTTTCTTAATGCCATTACACCATTTAGGCAGGAGGCCGTTGTAGTGTGTACGTGCAAGGAGAGCTCGGAGTGAGGCGAGAAAATACTAAGAGGCACCAACTAAAATCTGATAAGGCTTTTGAGATTTACGATTGGTTTATTATTACGAGGTATTCAACATGGTATCTAATGTATCTAGTTTCATTCATTTGTTTAAATTTCGATTTAATTCGCGTTTAAATACATTTATTGCATCGTTAAAAAAAAAAAATGGTATCGAGCCGGGTTCACATTAAAATGAATAAGCTGCAGAATGTGCAAATGTTATACATTTAATATAGAGAATTATTTTACTCTCTATATGTATCATTATGACAAATGTTCTCAGTTAGTAGCTTATAGGAATATAAGTCTATACCTTTATGCATATAGAATTCATGAAAATGAAAGAAATATTGCATCAACAAATTATAATACTGAGTTAGAATGCTATTTAATGCATTATTCATTAAATCATCTTACATAATGATTGAATGTCGTTTATGTAATACACACATTATTACAATTACAAAACATTATGGTATGTACACATCTTGGTATTATAGATATACATATCTCATGCATGATAGGAGCACCGCGAGAATAGCAATAAACCAAATGAAAGAAAAAGTGAATACTGCTTTAAGTAATCACTTAGAAGAAACTAAAATATTTTTACTTCATTATATTTTACATCACCATACACCATGATAAATTGTAAAATATGTTCGACAGATATACACATTCAATTGCTAATAAAAGTAACCTTTATGAATACTATGAAGAGTATAGATTCCAACTAATGTTTGAACATGTTCATCATTCGGTTAGAATTTATATGAGACAACAACGTGATAAATACAAAACATTATTTGAAGAGGAGGTTAAAGAATTTATGTTACATTATCTTTATCATCATTATGAGTAGCGAAATAACTCTTTGAAATAGAAGTTGGCGAAGTTGTTGAACAAAGCGAGTCTCTTGGAAACTTTCTAAAAGAAATTCGATTTCGACAAAAACTTGCAAAAATTTGTAAAACAAATTTGACATTAAATCCAAGTGAAGTGTTTGTACAACCTAACTTCATTGACAAATTTATGAATAGGAACAAGCATATTTACTATGGGATTTCCCAAAAGGAATTTGCTATTCACATTCAACACACTTATGGTAAGATAGGAATCTCCCTTCTTACTAAACAAGACATTAACAAAGCCAAGCAAAAGATTGACTTGGATAACAATAAAAACCTTTATTGGGTTACAATAGGGGCTATTAGGATTCAACTCCGAAGCACACTATCAGACAAAATTGACCAACCTATTGTAATGGGATTAATTGATGAGAGAATCAAAAATCCTAAAGAAGGATGCTTAGGCACCTTAAGCGGAAATCTTGCATGTGGAAAAGCGATTTTCACATCACACCCAAGACTTTCGATGAAAGTCTTAATGACCAAGACTTTGATGGAATTCTTTCCTTCGTATTCAAATACGGAAGAAAAGATTTAGTCAAAGACAACAATGTCCCTTTTTCAGTTTCATATCTTGTGAGTTATGCAATTCATAACCAACATAATATGACAATTGTTAAAGAACCAAAAGGAATAAAGATTGACCCTTTATTCTCAGTTACCTTGAACATAAAAAAGCTGAATTTGATTGGCTTGTCCAACCGCAAGAAAGTCATTACAAATTGATCTCGAACAAAAAAGGACTCTTGTTAAAGAACAAAAACCTTTACTTCTACATTCAACATCAACTAGGAAAGATCCTATGTATAGATGGAAAGAAGACACTCAGGAAAGTAGTCAAAAAAAGAGAAATAAGAGAAATTAAAAAGCGATGAAACCAACTTGCTAATGTTCTCTTAACGGAAAAATAATGTCATTAGGAGAAATCTTGAAAGAAATAAAATCTTTAAAAGACATTATAGAAGAATTAAAAATGATCTTAAAGATTATTACTCAAAAGGCGAAAAATCTTTAGACCAACATTCGGCAATAATCATAAGCGAAATCAAGAATCAAACGCCTCAACATCAAAAACTCGGTTAAACCATATAAAAATTTGGAATCCTTCAAAAAGGGGGGGATTCTGAGAAAAACAAAAAAATACAAGAAAAGGAAAATTCGATTTTGAAAATTGAGAATCGAGAATCGGAATGGTGAAATTAGAACAATCCTTGAAAACATTTATGAATCATCCAACGATTTAGGACATCTTAATGTTCTATTGGCATTTGAAGATAATGAACTTGAAAAGATAGCTTCAATCTTCAAAAAGTAAACATAAATGATCAAGAAGTCATTCTTCTGACCCAAATCAATTGAAAATCATCCGAAATAAACACGATAGATAATAATTGAGAAAGTTCGAAGAAGAAACTATCATACATGAAAGATTCTTCACAAACAACGACATTGGAGTAAAATTAGAGAACCAGTAGAGAATGCAGAAGCGGTCCCAATGGACTATGAACCTACATCATCAAACCCGAAAGGGGACGGAAAAAGACCCATAGGTCACTCTCCATGGGTCTTTTTCGAATCCCCTCGGGTTTTGATGTAGGATTCATAGTCCATCGACCGCCTGCATTCTACTACTGATTCGATAAGCGCCCCCTACGCAAAACCCCCCAACCCCCAACAAAACAAACCCCTAATCCCACCCATACTTTGACCCTCACCCCATTTTCTTCAATATTAAGATTAGAGTGAGACTAATTAATTAGTTTGTATTTGAGTAACAAATTAAACTTTACTTTTTTTTTTGCTTTAATTTACAACTAACACAAATTACAAAAAAATAAATCTGTACAAATAAAGCGAAAATAAAAAATAAATTAATAATTTATTACTAACTTTTGAAAAATATAAAAACAATAAGTAGGAGACAAATTTGGTAAAATAAATTTAGAGAACAAAAGTGATTGAAAGCGTTTGATATTGGCCAAATTTGGGTAAAAGTAAATAAAACGATTGTGATGGCTAAATTTCAAGAAAAATATGTATTACGATGAGGTGGGAAAATATGTATTATGATGAGGAAAAATCGTTTAGATTGAGTGGTATATAAATAGGAGAAAATGATTTCTTGTATCTTGGGAGCAAGAAATTCTTGTCCACTTGTTGAGGTGTCGGCAGGTGGACAAGATTTTCTTGCTCAAGGGTAAGAGATCGTGACTTTATAAATAGGTGGGAAAGTAATAGTTGGGAAAAGGAGGAAGCGAAATGCGTGGGCGTGGGCGTGGGCGTGATTTTCTTGCTCCAATGGGTAAGAGATGATGACTTTATAAATAGGTGGGGAAAGTAATAGTTGGGGAAGGAGAAAAGGAAATGGATTGGGGTGGGGTGGGGTGGGGTGGGGTGGGGTGGGGGGGGAAAAGTTAAAGTAAATGGGGATGGGGGACCTTTTTTTTTGCGGCGGGGAGGGGACACGATATGTTGCGAGAGGGTCGACTTTTTCGGGGGTGCGGGTGCTATAAATTTTTTTGGTTGTTGGCTGCGTGATTGACACGCATGACCAATCGTGGAATTTATACACGAACCACGAGTCGGGTCTAGATCATTTCTCTATTAAGAACATGTTCGGTAGAGTTTTTCTTCAAAAATTTTTATTTTTTGTCTACAATTTTTGAACTTTTCAATAGTTTTTACACTACAAAAAATTTGAAAAATAAAAAAAAATAAAAAAAAACCCATTTTTCTTAAATAAAATTCTAACAAACAAGCCCTAAATAGAGGCAAATTGATAAATTGGTAGTAACCAAAAGTCTAAGATTTGTGGACTACGATTGGTTAGTGTGGGTCCACTCTTGCTGGAAAAAATTCTCTCTCTCTCTCTCCTTGCCACCTTGTGTGCACATTAATGTCGGCTATTAAATTTAATTTTTTAATTATATTTATTTGATAATATGTATTTTTATTTAGTAATGTGTATATAGGACCGTCAAAGAGAGACACAATTGGAACATATGTGATCTCCAAAATTATGTGTAGCCAGCAGTATTTTAGCGTATTTTGTCGTAGGTTTCCACTGTCCACACGCTTTTGGTCAAAAACATTCTGTATTACGCAACTGACTACACTATGTCCAAAGATTAACCAAAAAACGAAAATGAAGTTTTCCCTTATTAGCTTATCTTCCTTCATTAAAACTATTCAACGTCGTGAAATTTACTGCTGAACCAATTTTCCTAAAATTGTTCTGGAGAGTTTCTCAGTCATTTTCACTGAACCATCCTGGAAAAACACACCTCCTAACTTAACGCGTAACATGAGCGTATATATAAATAAGATTGTTCATTAACAACTCTCAACATAAACACTGCCATTACATATTTGCATGCAAAATCTGTTAATTCTATTTCATTCGCAATTGTTTGTTTTCGATTTTACTGAGTTTTAGTGTTTTACTATAATCATGTCCGAAAAAATTTCAAGATAACGTGCATGGCAACGATCTTGTTTTCAATCTTCCTAATCACCTTGTCATCAGCTTGCTGAATAAAAAGAGATGGCATTTGGCGTTCACAAAATCAATTGTTCAAGGGTTTTGCTTTCTCTCTTCGATGAAGTTGTTTCAAAAACGACAAGATTAATTATATCTTGCCTGCATCTGCTAGTTTTCTCATCAATATTGATAAACCAAGTGTAAATTCGGGTTGTTTCTCCAATGTCAATCAGACAATCCTCTCTAAGGTCGTCAAGGAGAAAAACCTCGACGAGCTTTTTAAACTTGGAGGTGGTAAAGGTATAGCTGTTTCTCTCAAAACTGATGCGAATCGTGGAATTGATGGAGCAGTTGAAGACAGACAGAAGGAGTTTGGGACTAATACTTACATTAAGCCACCTGCAAAGGGTTTCTTCCATTTTGTTTTCGAAGCATTTAAGGATCCAACTATCCTTATTCTATTGGCTTGCGCTGCCCTTTCTCTTGGATTCGGGATCAAAGAGAATGGACCAAAAGAAGGTTGGTATGATGGTGGAAGCATATTTCTTGCTGTCTTTCTTGTTATTTCTGTCTCAGCTATCAGCAACTTCAGGCAAAGCAGGCAATTTGACAAGCTTTCCAAGGTAAGCAATAATATCACGGTAGAAGTTGTGAGAAATGGAAGGAGACAACAATTATCGATATTTGACATCGTTGTTGGAGACATAGTTTGTCTGAAGATTGGCGATCAAGTACCTGCAGATGGATTATTTCTAGACGGGCACTCTTTGCAAGTGGGACGAATCTAGCATGACAGGAGAAAGCGATCATGTTGAAATCAATCAAGATAGAAATCCTTCTTGTTTTCTGGCACAAAAGTAAGCGATGGATATGCCAGAATGCTTATTACTTCTGTAGGAATGAACACAACTTGGGGAGAAATGATGAGCACAATTAGCCAGGATTCAAGCGAGCAAGCGCCTCTTCAAGCTCGACTAAACAAGCTAACTTCATCAATAGGTAAGGTTGGTTTAGCAGTAGCTTTCCTAGTACTTGTTGTGCTATTGGTTCGATTCTTTACAGGCAATACAACAGATGAAAATGGGAATAAAGAGTTCAATGGATTTGGTAAGACTAAGGTTGATGATGTGATCAATGGTGTCCTGAGAATTATTGCAGCTGCGGTAACTATTGTAGTTGTCGCAATTCCAGAAGGATTGCCATTGGCAGTTACACTCACTCTTGCTTATTCGATGAAAAGAATGATGGCCGATCAAGCTATGGTTGAAGGCTCTCTGCTTGTGAGACAATGGGGTCTGCCACTACAATATGTACTGACAAAACAGGTACTCTTACATTAAATCAAATGAAGATAACTAAGTTTTGGTTGGGGAAAGAATGCATCGAAGGGAAAAGCTATGTTTCAATTGCAGCCAATGTTCTTGAATTGCTTCATCAAGGGTCAGTCACAACACGACAGGTAGTGTGTACATGTCGAGTGCATCAGGACTTGAATTTTATGGTAGTCCCACTGAAAAGGCCATTCTTTCATGGGCTGTGCTTGAATTGAATATGGATACGGAGAAGGTGAAGCAGAATTGCAACGTTCTGCATGTTGAAGCTTTCAATTCGGAGAAAAAGAGAAGTGGCATTTTAATGAAGAGGGTTGAAGATGACACGGTTCACGCACACTGGAAAGGAGCTGCTGAAATGATACTAAAAAGGTGCTCTCATTACTATGATTTGGAAGGAAATGTGAATTCTCTCAACAATTTTGAAAGGATGAAATTTGATCAGATAATACAAGGTATGGCTGCAAGTAGTCTTCGATGCATCGCATTTGCACATAAGCAGGTTTTAGAGTTGGAGCATGTCAATCCAAATGGACAGCAAAAGATTCAAGATAATGGATTAATCCTTTTGGGTCTTGTGGGCTTAAAAGATCCATGTCGACCGGTGTGAAGACAGCTGTGGAAGATTGTCAATATGCAGGGGTGAATGTGAAAATGATAACTGGTGATAATGTTTTCACTGCAACAGCAATAGCCACTGAATGTGGAATACTAAAGCTGAATAAGGAAATAGATGATGGATCAGTGGTCGGAAGAGTCACATTTCGCAACTACACAGAAGAGGAGCGAATGGAAAAAGTTGATAAAATCTGCGTGATGGCGAGATCGTCTCCTTTCGACAAACTTCTAATGGTGCAATGCCTGAAAAAGAAAGGTCATGTTGTGGCAGTGACTGGTGATGGTACAAATGACGCACCAGCACTAAAGGAAGCTGATATAGGCCTTCGATGGGAATTCAGGGCACGGAAGTGGCAAAAGAAAGTTCAGATATCGTCATTTTGGACGACAATTTTGCTTCTCTTGCCACTGTTTTGAGATGGGGAAGATGTGTTTACAACAACATACAGAAATTTATCCAATTTCAACTCACTGTGAATGTAGCAGCACTTACAATCAACTTTGTAGCAGCAGTTTCTGCTGGTGAGGTGCCATTAACAGCAGTCCAGTTATTATGGGTGAATCTGATAATGGACACACTGGGGCTCTAGCTCTTGCTACAGAGAAACCAACCATGGAGCTCATGGAAAAGCCACCCGTGGGCAGAAAGAGCCACTTATCACAAATGTAATGTGGAGGAACTTATTAGCTCAAGCATTCTATCAGATAGTAGTTCTTTTGACATTACAGTTCAAAGGTGAATCGATCTTTGGTGTTAACGAAAAGGTAAATGACACATTGATTTTCAACACATTTGTGCTTTGTCAAGTGTTTAACGAATTCAACGCGAGGAAGCTTGAGAAGAAGAATGTGTTTGAAGGAATACACAGGAATAAGCTGTTTCTTGGAATAATTGGAATTACAATAATTCTTCAAGTAGTGATGGTGGAATTTCTGAAGAAGTTTGCAGATACAGAGAGGTTAAATGGGAGGCAATGGGGGTTCTGTATAGGAATTGCAGTTGCATCTTGGCCTATTGGTTGGCTTATCAAGTGTATACCAGTACCAGAAAAACCAATATTTAGTTATGTCAATTGGAACAAGTTAAGATGCATGTAAAACTACTCAGTACTGTGTTTAATCTTTTATAATTAATATAATTAATTTCTTATATGTAATTTGTTTTTATGAAGGAAGCAATAGAATCATGCATAAACCAGATAATGCAAGAAAAAAGATAAAAATTATTAACACACAGACACCGTATATTCCTACTTAGTAGAACAATCTTAGGACAAACAAGTAAAAGATAAATCGTATGATGAGAACCAAACGAGTATTCAAGAAAAAGCATAATGAATGCAGCAAATAGCCAAATAATTTCTATGAGTAATATTGTCAAACATCATAAGTGCATCACAAATGAAACTTCTTTTTATTGGACTAAAAGAGAATACTGTGTTAACGAAGATTTTCCGCTGTAGTAGTTCAACAAAATGTTGTAATAGATGAAATTCTGATTTTGAAGGATATCTTCAAACCAATCTGACAGGAATTATGTTGAGTTTGAGGAGCATGCAATTATGTGAATTTGAGGAGCATTGCATGCTAATTTTGCCTTGTTTCTTGGCGAGTACGTTGAAATAATGGGGGTGATTATTGGTGTTTCTTTTATTGTCGAAGTGTTGTGGTTAATACCACGTATGTGGCCTAGTCTACATCCGCTTTCGGTTGCATGTACGTTCAATTCTTGAGTAGAGCACTTATATTCAGATCTAATTTAGATCCAATCTGAACCTAAATCCACCCGTTTAAAGATAGGTATGATCCATCTTCTAAAACATGGAGAAGTCCAGGTCAATGCAGGCCTTTAATATATTGCGGTAGTCGAGGGATTAAGCAAGTCGTCAACGTCAATCATCCCAAATATGTCGATACTTGGTTAACTATATAGTACATTGGTTTGGCTCATTCATGATCTATGACTATTGTGACATGATTTTAAAGTCCAGTGATTTTGTTATCTTTTACATTTACTTTTTAATTTACCTCAAATAAATTGAATCGATCACTTCTTTATGAGTTGCTAAATTGTACAATTTAACCCTGCCTTGCCCGACCCAGCTATTATGGCAAATCACTAATGAGTGTTGAAGTTATTTTCACAAGAAACAACAAATATGTTTGATAATGAATTCATGACATCTACTGCAAGAACAAATTAATAGACAAATTATAATTTAGCTTCTCATAAAATGAAGTTCAAAATAATAAAAAAAAAAAAATTTAAATTCCAATATTGTTTAAATTGAGTGTGTGTGCAACAAACTTTCAAGTCCAGCATATGATCCGTATGGAGAAACGAAGAGAATAGCAATATGGTGAAGGCATAAATTGGAATTTAGACTTCCTTCAATGAGTTGGAAAACTTTCCATAAATTTTTAAATTAATATTTTATTGACCAAATTGATAATATACTAAATCATTTTGTATATTTTATGAACTATTATAAAATAACTAAAATTTAAGCTAGCTCATAATTATTAATAAACATATCAAAAATATTATTATTTTTATTATTATTATGTAATTAAATTTTAAAATTTTATTTTATTGTTATAACATTTTTTTTTTGCAAACACGATGATCAAATGCTTTTATTTAATTGAGCTATATGTTTATTAACTACAAATATTAGATATCCAACTCGTATTCTTCATATTTAATTTATCATTTTATTATCGTTAAAAATAAACAACATATAAAGTGTAAATTAATTTTTATTAATATTTTATTTTAAATAAAAATATAATAAGATTAGTTCAATGCCATAATATTAAATAAGTCATTTTGTTATTTGTTTAACTTAATTTTTATTTAAAATTTTCACATCACATGGCAATTACATATATTTAAAATATAATAATTTTATATTTTTCTCTTATGAAAATTTAATTCGAGACAATTATAATGATATATTAGTATGCAAAATTAAATTTTATTTAATAAATATACTGAGACTCATTTGCACATTTTAAAAAGGTTAGAAATTCAAATACAATTTTCTCTAATTAAAACCAAAAACATATTTATCTTTTTAATCAAATAAAGACTAATTATGTATTGAAATACATAAATTTAGAATTTTAATTAGGGCTAGGCAAAATAACCGTCAAACCGATCCGAACCGAGGCGAGGCTCAGTCGATTTGGGTCATTTTAGGAGTTGGGAAAACTCAACTCGAAATCGACTCGATTTATATATATATATTTTAAACTATAATTGGCCCAAAATCGAAAATGAACCAGGCCGAATCGGTTGAATCCGGTTCAGGCCCAAAATTTTTTGGGTTGGTTTTGGTTTTGGTTTGGGTGGGTTGGGTGAAAACCGACTCAATCCGACCCACACCCACCCCCACCCTTACCCTACCCTTACCCCTACCCCTAATTTTAATGTTAAAAATAAATATTAAAAATCATTTTATAGAAATATTAGCGATTATTTGCGTCAAATTCTCTTACTATTTTTGTAGTAGCAAGAATTCTTGTTTGACTTTCCAAATCCATGATTCAAAGATTCCTAGATATGCCTTGTGTGGTGAGCCTCGACATGCCTAGATTTTTACAGTAACGCTAATTTGCAGCTTTAATAATTATTAGGCGCAGCCTCTCGTAATATCTATGGAAATAAAGTTGTGGGAAGTGTTATTTGAGTACCGGGGATATATCTAGGTAGGCGGAGACTCTTCCCCAATATCTCTTCGATGTTAGAATTGGTTTCTTTTTAAAGAAAATATTTTAAGTATATAAGCTTGTAAAAAAGAAGATAATCAATTAACTTAAATATCTTGGGATAATCACTTTTATATAGGGGATGATTTAGAGGTAATGGAGTGAGAATAGTTGTACACGCATGTCATATTCTCGAACATTGGATCTATGATTAGTCTACCTTAATTTGAAGCTTTAAAGATCCAGCGATAAATGGACAAAAAACCAAAGAGTACATCTCTAGATGCTTTTATGAGCGAAGCATTGCTAAAGTTATGCACGAAGCGGGGTCTTACCCGACTACTTTCTATCAAATAAATGCATATTTAAAAATAGAGAAAAAATCCTTGGTGGCGGATATGATACTATCGGGCCATTAGTCCTAAGTGGCTAGGTTGCCATGCCTTCGTGGCAGTAGAATACTACTCGCGTGTAGGCACTTGTGATCGGGTAGGATGCTACCGAACCACGAGGTTTTGTGGTTAGGCGAGGTCTAGTTGTTGATGATGTTGGCGGGCGTTAATCGACTCTTTGCGTACATAATAATATGGTTACAAAGAAAGGCGACATTTCAATGTTATTCACGTACAAAATAGACAATACATCTATAAAATTGTATAATGTGATACGTTACTAAAATAAATTACACACATATATTGAAAATTTACTCTCTTTCAAACACAACCAACTACCTATGAATACTAGTTAGCATTGTAACTTAGTAACACAGTTTTATCAAATATAATGGTTTGAATACTACGCCAATATCAAAATATGATTGTAATTTTAAACATAGACAATCTATAAAAAAATGTAGGGAAATTGGCGCAAATGGTCTCTAACGTATGACATTAGTGCGCAAATGGTCCATAACCTTTCAATTTTAGTGGAGTGGTCCCTAACCTATTTATTTAGGTCATAATTGGTCCATTTTGACAGAATCTATTAAATACTTATCCATTTAGGTGCGTAAATGGCTTCTCTCATTTTTTTTTTCTTTATTAGTGGGAGTAAAATTGTCAAGTTACATTTCTTTTCATTCTTTCAATTGGCGCAAATGGTCCCTAACCTTTACCTTATTGTGGAAATGGTCCCTAACTTTTTTTTTTGGGTGCAACAGTCTCTAACCTATATGTTGTGGTGCACAATTGGTCCTTATTTGATTAAAAAGATAAAAATACCTTTAGTTTTAATTAAATAAATTTGTAATTGGATTTCTAACCTTTGCAAAAAAGTGAAAATAGGTTCGATAATTTAATTTTTTTATAAAAATTAAAAGAAACTAACAAATTGATAATATACTAAATTATTTTGTATATTTTATGAACTATTATAAAATAACTAAAATTTAAGCTCATAATTATTAACAAATGTGCTAATTAAAATTATTTTATTATTATTAAGTAATCATATCAGTTAAAATTCAAACTTCAATTATATCGTTACAACATAACAAGAAAAATAAATTTGTCACAAATAAAAAATAATTTAAAGACTAGGTGGAAAACATAGGTAGATTTTTTAGAACATAGGATGAAATATACTATTGAATTATAATATAAATTGAAAATTATTGGACATTAAAATCAATTCAACCATTTCATCGCAATATTATCCTACAAAATCTTCATATTTTGAAATTTAAATTTGAAAGACCCCAACACATCTCTTTTTCGATATCAAACTAAATTAACAATTTACGATAACGAGAAGAAGTTTTGGCAATTGAAAGACATGAACATAATTATTTCGGCGTTGAAAAATAATTTCTAATATCATATTTGATTTTCAACGAGTGGTAACAAGACGCAATACCCAACAACAATGTAATTGGATGAAGTAATAATCAACAGCAACATATGCTAATCACCAAGAATAGCATATTTATAAAAATTAAGGTACAAGCAATGAACAAAAAATAAAACTTAATCGACAAACACAGAATATATTCATGGGAATGCATGAGTACAAAATAAGAGAAGAAAATGGATAAACATTTAGAAGGGAAAAAAATCGGACAACCTTGTTTAGTTATAGAACTAGAATTGTCATTTTGTTAGTTTATTTCGAAGTTTATAGTTGGTTTTGTGTCTCTTCATTGTAGGCGTATGACGACTAATGTTGCTCTGTAAACGTGGCGTTCCATTAATTCGAGTAATTTTGCCACCACTTCGAGTAATAGAATAAAGATATGCCTGAAAAAAAAAATACAAAATAGAAACAAAGATTAGTTAGCTGATCGGGTTTGGAGAGAAGAAAATAAGGAAAAAGGAAATGGAAAATACGATTTTCTCTCCATCTTCGAAAACATATAGAAAAATCTTCGGTGGTAGCGGAAATGTCTGACGACAAAAATTGGTGGAGAATGGATTGATTGAATCGGAGGTGAAAGCGGAGATGATTAAATGTGACGCGTATATCTGAGAAGCTTAATAGTAATGTGATTTAATTTGATGTGATAATTAATTAGCGGTAAAATTGGGACTGATTAGAATTATGATTAGTAATAAATTTATAATTATCTATTAATATAGAAATTATCTCTAATTAATGAATATAGATGAATTTAAACATTCTTAAGAAAAATGTGATGGTCCAAAGTAATACTGGAAGGCCAACATAAAATGAATCCTAAATTAACCGAGAGCCGAAAACCTAGTTGTTACCCACTCGCCTCTTACCAAGATAGATGCAAAGAGTGATAAATTGATGCATACATATCAACGTGTAACTATGAGAACAAAATGCCCAATTGTATTTTTAGATCAAAGGAATGGCAATTGATACATGCATATCGAAGTGGAAGTACCTACGAGAACAAAACGGCCAATTGCATTAGATGTAATTCTTGCTATTTTTTTTCACGATGTGCACATAGCAATCATGGCACTCCCAACCAGTGGTGGAACCAGGAATTTAATGTTGGGGGGTCCTCAAACAGTGGTGGGTCGGGAGGCTTTTCGGGGGTTCGGGGGTAGCGTCCCCGATTTTTTTTTCTTAAACCATGATTACTGAGTCAATTTTTATGAGAATCTAATATTTTTTTTATGTCATAATCTTTAAAAAGTTTACAAGAAAATATTGAATACAATCGATTCATGCAATTAAACGTATTCGATACTCACTTCGTGTTTGTTACGATTGCTTGAAAAGACTAACTTCAATACTTTCTTCTTGGTTATTGAATGATTCCAATTTAATCTCGAGTTAGATTGGACTTTATTTGTTTTCATTCTTTGGGTTTGGGTTTTACTATTTTTGTTTTGGTTGATTATTAAGAAGAATAAGTGATCTTAAAATCATGTTTGATTCTACTATTTTGGAAAAAATAGATTTTTCCTAAACAAATTTTGGCCCACATTCTATTCAATAAATTTGTAATTTCAATTTTACCCTTCTTGTGTGTATCTAATTATTAAATAGAGGACAAATTGATAAATTAGTAATAAGTAAAGTAACTAAAAATCAACATTTGTGTGAGCTACAATTAATTAATTGGCTCTACTCTTGCTGAGAATAATCTATCTTCCTTTCAAAATAATAGAATCAAACACAATATTTTAAAAAAAAAAATTTAAAAAAAAATTTTTTTTTCCAGAAAGTTGGAGGGTCCTGGTCCCCCCAGGACCCACCCCCCCACCTCCGCCCCTGCTCCCAACATGCTCTTTTCAATAAAAGAATTACAGAAAAAAAATGAGGACTTGAAGCTTTGTTGACTATGTACAAGGTGACTGTGAAATAAGCCGGATTGACTAATCATCCTAATATATCCAATATTTTGCGTTTTAATCAACATGAGTTCTTCTTAATCTATTTATCATAAATCTCCTTTAAATGGAAGGACAAAATCTATTTGATATTACGGTCAGAATTGATCCTCTATATTATTCTCTAGATATTTGCAAAGACATTTGTAGATAGGTTCTCTACTCTCTACAACTTTTCATTAGTTTTCGACACTTTCTCTTAACTTTATATTGCCAAATTATTTTATTTTATTTTTATAATAGCTTTACCAACATAATAAATTTATAAGTTTATCAACAAAAATTTTGTCGGTTAATAAAATAACAAATATTATTGATGGAAAATTCAATAAAATTTAATTTAATGTAAATACCGAAATAATTGAAAATTTTACTTTATCAACAAAAAAATTTGTCTTATGTATGGATTAGTCTTTGTGAAGAAGCGATTTCGTGCTTAGATAATTTTATTATAATCGGTTGTAAGATTTATATATATACGTTTTATTTTTCATATCATTTGATCATGATTATGATTAAGATTATAAATTATGTATATATTGTAAATAAAAATAAAATAAAAATAAAAATAATAATGACACTCCAGCAACATCCATTATTTGGTCCATAGTGACCTGCTTCACAAAATTGTAAATAAGAGTCATTACGGTAGAGATGGCAATTGACCGAGACGCCTGTCGGCCCGGCGGCCCCGGCGATCATAATTCACGGACGGGCCGGCCGGGCCCGAGGGAAGAAGGGCCGGTCCGGTGTTTTTCTTCACGGCTCGGCCCGTGGATCCGCCCGTGGACCGGATCCGGTGGGTCGGCCGTGTATCCGCCCGTGGGCCAGGACCGGCTGGCCGGCCGTGGACCGTGCCCGTGGGCTGGTCGCGGATCGAGACCGTGGACCACGGATCCGTGGTCCACGGTCAATTTAGTCCCCAACAAAAGCCGGGATCGGCACGTTACAAATTGCAGCGGTCGAAATATGACCGTTGCATGCAACGGTCATATTTGACCGTTTGCAATTTGGTCCCCAATTTTTTTTTTTTTTTTTTTTTTCAAGCGGCTATTTTTTTCCCCTATATATATATCCCATAAATTAACTATATTCTCCTCACAAATCTCTCAAATCTCAACTTACAATCTTACATTCATACTTTCATTTGCTAGAAAAAATTATATTGTGCAATTGATATAATTTTTAGATTTATAATCTTATTCTTCTTATCTTCTACATCCCTACATTCCAATTTCCATATTTATTTTTTCTACTTCTAATCACTAGTCTTCTACATTTCTATTATCTACAATTATTCATGGATCAATACAATTTTCAAGGAAGTGCGAAAGTCTGCCGAAAACCAAATTCAAGATGATTTTAGTGGTTTAAACAATGTTCCAATTCGAATTTGGTGAAGATTTTGGAGCTGGGAACCTTGCTCCAATTTTCAATTTAGATGATATTGACGAAGAGTTGGAAACGACCAACACTACTCAATCGACTACTAAACGAAGAGCCGCAAAACAAAAAGCTCGGTGTTGGGATCATTTCAATAGAGTGCGACCCGGTGCATCCGCAGATGGGCAACCAATTTTCAAGGCGGTTTGTAAATATTGTAAGCAACAGTTTGCATGGCAAAAGGGTGGTGGAACGAGCCATCTTAACCGACATTTTTCAAGTGTATGCAAAAGCATGGCGGAGTTGATACCAACCAAGCCCAACTACATTTCGGCTCTCCGAGTGGATCTACTAGTTCTTCTCCCAATCTTAATAATTGGGTTTATTCACAAGAGGCTTTGCGTCGAGAAGACATGTGCCGATTGGTGGCGGTGGTGAGTTCCCACTTAGCATAGTGGAAAGCCCTCATTTCACACGGTTTGTACAGCGGTATCTTCAACCAAGGTATCAACCCTTTGCTAGAAACACTCTTCGTTCGATACTATTCTTGCATATAATAAAAGAAAACAAACTATAAAAATGATTTAAGTAAATATCCCGGTGTGGTATCATTCACCCGGACTTATGGTCCCGGTATAAATGATAAAGGATATATTGCGACTACTTTACATTATATTGATAAATTATGGATTATGCATAAAAGAATAATTGCTTTTAAAGTAATTGACTACCCTCATAATGGCCTCAGATTTTTAATTATGTAATGGCAATTATTAAAGAATTTAATTGCGAATCTAGAATTCGCAGTATGACTTTTGACAATGCTCCGCCTAATAATATTGTAATAGAAAAATTAATTGAGGAATTACAACCTGATTTCGGTGGAATTTTGTTTCATGTTAGATGTGTATGCCATATTTTTAATTTAATTGTTCAAGACGGTTTAAAGTATATAGGCCCACAATTAGAAAAAATTAGGTATGCATTGAACTATATTACTGTTTCACCTAATCGGAAACAAGTATTTGATGAATTATGCGTAGAAAATTCTCTTCCAACTAAAAGTATATGTACAGACATACGTAATAGATGGAACTCTACTTATTTAATGCTTGAATCATGTGAAGGTTATGAACATTGTATAACTGGTTATTATAATAGTCGACATTCACACGGTCCACAATACGATTTGCAACCACATGATTGGCAAATTGCATTTCATGTTAAGAGATTTTTAAAAGTATTTTATGATGCCACGAATGCATGTGGTGGTGTATACTATCCTACTAGTCCATTAGTTTTAAATCATTTTTATTTTATTGCAAATAATTTTAATAGATATAAGGCGTATGCAATTTTTACGATATTGTTGAAACAATGGAAATGAAGTTTAGAAAATATTGGGAAGACTTGCCTATGTTGTTTCCGTTAGCGTCAATTATGGATCCTAGAGTAAATTTACAAGGTACTAAACATACTATTTCTGAAATTTCTAATAATTTGAGTTACGGTGATCCATTAACTTACGGTAATTTAGAAAAAACATTATGTGAAATGTACTGAATTTTATGCGAGAAAAACCGGTAGGAATGTTAGAAGACCTCCTGCGCCAAATCTTTCTTCTTCTTCAAATAACCCTAATCCTAATGATTATTGGAGTTTCCTTATTTATAAGGGAAATCAAAATCCTAGTTCTTCTTCTTCTTCTTCTTCGCTTTCCCGTGCTACAAATGTTGAAACTAATATTAGAGATATACCATTAGAGTTAGCTAGATATTTTGGTCACGATATGCTTAATTTGTTAGATGAAGAGGAGAGGAATAATTTTGATATACTTAGGTGGTGGAGACAAAACGAGCGTCAATACCCAATTGTTTCTATTATAGCACGTGATTTACTAACACCTCCGGTATCAACTGTAGCATCGGAGTCTGCTTTTAGTACAGGTGGTAGGATTCTTACTGATTTGAGGTCAAGACTTAAACCAGATATATTAGAGAGTTTAATGTGTTTGAAAGATTGGGAGGATGCAGAACATCGAATCCAAGATAAAGTAAGCATGATATTGGCCGAAGAGATGGACGAACTGAATACGTAGTAAGTAAAATGTAAGTATATTTATTATTTTGTATAAATTCATTCTATTTTTATTTATTTTAACTTATAAGTTTTATATTTAACTTTACAAAAATTGTACACGTAACAACTTGTTCGTGTACAATTTTAACTCTCGCCACGCTTAATAGTAGCCATCCCCAAGCTTGGGAAAAGGAGGAGGTTTGAATTGAACATTTTTTCTTCACTTATTTTTATTTTTATTTTATTGAGAAAAAAAAAAAAAATTGAAATTTCACGTGGGTCCGTGGATCGCCCGTGACACGCGGACACGGCCGGTCCACTGATCGCCCGTGGATCGGCCCGTGGGCCCGCGGTCCATGGGCGGTCCGGACCTCTTTTGAGACGGGCGAGGCTGGGCTCGCCCGTCTTCTTCCGCAGCGAACTCGGCCCGTTTCAAGGGCCGAGCGGACCAAGTCAACCACGGCCGGCCGGCCCGGCTCGCCCATTGCCATCTCTATGTTACGGGCATGGCTCGCTAGTCGCTATGCCCATTCGTGTCACTCACTCAAGTTCTTCTAATTTTGTTTTATTTTTTAAATTAACTAAAAATTAAAAATTAAAAAAAAACTAATATATTATTAGACAAATAGACAATAAATTAAATTTTCAAATCTATACGTGGAATATTGAATACAAAAACGACATTTTACAGATATAAAAATATTAATTAAACTAACAATTAGAATCGTAAGATTGTGAAGTCTTGGTCTCTTTAGGATTTCAGGTATATCACTGTGTAATAAGAACTTGTACACGACGAGAATTAAGTATAATACACATTTAGTAATTTTATTTTCTATATGTAAGATGTAAGACTATTTGTATTTCTAATATGTAAGATGTAAGACTATTTGTATTTCTAACTTTTTTCGTATTTTTTTTATTTTAAATTAACTCATAAATTCGTGCCAACTTCCCAATGGAACAATTTACAAAATTTGGTTTCTTTGGAAAAGAGCAAACCAACTTGAGCAGGTGGTTTCATTCAAGATGACATGAAAATAAGTGCCTAACCTTAATTTCTTATTTCTAACATCCTCGTCAACTCCGAAACGTGTATATGATAGAATCCACTTTCTTGAAACTTTTGTAGTCCCGAGTCTTTATTTATATTTCTTTTTGGGTCATTAGTCAAGTCTAATTTTACACTTTTTGAATCTTTGTTTTAAGCTAATTTTCTCGGACAACTTTGTACATATTTTCCACTCATATCTTTTTGGAGAAATTGTATTTAAGTTATTAGTAGGTGATTTGTTTTAAATTAAGTTTAAATATTTTTTAAAATTTTCATTAAATCATACTACTTTAGACATATTTTAATTAATCTCGTAACTATTCATGTGATCTAAATTCATTAGAATTAAACAAGATTTAAACTTTAGCAGCACGTAAATGGCTACTGTTCTCCCGCCTCCCCATCGGCTCTTGCATATTGTTGCCAGCGTTATGCGACTTAAATATTTTTCTACTATTTTCGTGAGCGATAATTGCGGATTCACGGGTTTTTACTGTTTTTTTTTCTTCTATAAAATATAAAATTTTGAACGTTAACAGTTTGTTATTTTTATCAGAGAATGACGGTCATTTAGAGAAGTATTGAGTAGTTTATGGATTGCAAAATTTTGAAAACAATTGTTTCTTTGAATATTATTTTGTAAGTGAATTTAGTTTTCATGAATGTTTTTTCTTAATTTTTTGAATTGGGTTATTTTTGTTGGAGATATTGTTTTTTTGATATATAAAAACACAATTGTTTTGTAATTATTTTTTGGTCGAATAAATAAAAACAACATTTGTTTCACATACATCAAGCACATGCTTAGATAATCACAAATATTATGTTTAACATAAAACCATAACACACTATCTAAATAAAACAATATATTAATAAAACAATATTATACAAAAATAGTATCATAGAAAACAATTTGGTGTTTGAATTAGCAATTTTGTAATTGCAGGTATTCTTGATATTTTAGTATTGAAATAAGTTTGAGACATATTATTTCAAAATCCATAAACTCATAATCAATGACCAATCCCTTTCCTATCTTTTTTTATTTATCAAATTTTAGGTTGAGAGATTAATTTCGTCGAAATTCACTTTGCAACATTCGATGAAAAAGTAGAAATCTTGCTGCCGAAGTTTTGAATATTTAATGTTCAAGAATCGCATTCCCTCGTAGAATTCAAATGATGTTATCTTGTGACTTGTTAATGTGTCATTGTTCAATCTAGAATCTATAAGATAATATATTATAATAGTAAAAGTAAGTTTGAGAATACTAATTTAAATAAAAATATATATTTTAAGTGCCTTTTTAATAAAAGTAGTTGTTTTATAAGTTTTTGATAAAAGTTAATAAAATGTGTAGTTAAAAAATTGAGGCATGTTCGGTAGTCATTTTTTTTAAAAAAAATCTATTTTTATCTACAATTTTTGACTTTTCAATATTTATACTACAAAAAGTTTGAAAAATTAATAAAACACCAAAATAACCTATTTTTTCTTAAAAAAAAACTCACCGAACATGACCTGATAAAAATTATAGGTCCATAAATAAGTGATTGAAAATAAATTTGAAAAGAAAAAATTTAATCAAACATGCTCTTGGTATGATTTAAAAGCAGCTTATTTGCACAAATGGTCACGACTTTTGCACTTACTGCGGGTTGAGGACCTATCTTTTCATTTTGGCGGTTTAGCCCCTATTTCAAATGTTTTTTAGCGACAATGGTCCTTTTCAACAATTTCCATCCAATTGACCGTGAAATTTGACGGTGGAGTTTTTTATTTAAAAAGGCTTATTTGTACAAATGGTCCTGACTTTTGTAAAGAAAAATTTTGACAAAAGTCCCTAATGTTTTAGAAAGTGTTGAAAAGTCCCATAACCTTCTAATCCTAACACATATGACCCTAAATTTTTTGATAATTTTACCCATAACTTAAATAAATTAAAATAACTCACAAACCTTTTCAAAAATACAAATAAGTCCTAAATCTTTTTTTTTTTTATAGAGATTTACACTTAAAATAATAAAAAGTGTGTCATCAAGTCCCAAAACTTTTAATTTTGTTCACCAAAATAATATTTAAAATGTGTTTGATTAAAATCAAAATTTTTAGTAAAGTGATTGAAAAATTGTGGCCATAAAATGTGTGGTTAAAATTAATTGTTGACTTTGACTTTAACTTTTTAACAAAATCAAAATTGAAAACAAAGAAGGCTTGAAGTCTCTACAGATTTTGTCCGTTAGTGCATTAATTAACAAAAAATTATATCCATGATCAAAATTTGACCAATTTAAAATTTTAATTTATTTTTCATATCAATTACTAGAGGTGGCAAAATGGGTCCATCCAGGATAGTCGATCTATCTGGTAGATCGGTCGATAAAAATTGATTAAATAAAAATTAGGTCGATTTAGTCCGATACAACTAGTTAACCAGGCTAGCCCGATAATTTTTTTTTGTCCAAATCCTACCCACACTTCAAACACCCCACCCATCACTTCCCGTGAAATGTGGTGCCGAGGGGTGGGGTGTTTGAAGTGTGGGGTAGGGACTGGGCAAAAAAAAATTATCTGACAAACTGGTTTAGATTGTCTTGGGACTAAATTGACCTAATTTTTATGGATCAACTTTTATTGGACTAGTCCAAATTCAGAGAAGCCTAGCCAGAGAACGGCTATATCTGGGTGACCCATTTTGCCACCTCTAAGAATTGATATGAAAAATAAATTAAAATTTTAAATTGATCAAATTTTGATCATGGATATAATTTTTTGTTAATTAATGACAACCTGGACAAAATCTGTAGAGACTCTAAGAGTTCGCTTATTTTCAATTTTGATTTTGTTAAAAGTTAAAGTCAAAGTCAACAATTAATTTTAACCACACATTTTATGGTCCCACAATTTTTCAATCACTTTACTAAAAAATCGATTTTAATCAAACACATTTTAAATATCATTTTGGTGAACAAAATAAAAGTTTTAGAACTCTATGACACACTTTTTATTATTTTAAGTGTAAATCAGAAAAAAAAATAAAAGATTTAGGACTTATTTGTATTTTTGAAAAGTTTGTGAGTTATTTTTAATTTATTTAAGTTAGGGTAAAATTGTCAAAAAAATTTAGGATCATATGTGTTAGGATTAGAAGGTTATGGGACTTTTCAACACTTTCTAAAATATTAGGGACTTTTCTACAAATTTTTCTTTACAAAAGTCGGGACCATTTGCAAATAAGTTTTTTAAATAAAAGCTTCCACCGTCAAATTTCACAGTCAATGGATGGAAATTTTTGAAAGGACCATTGCTGCCAAAAATATTTGAAATAGGGGCTAAACTGCCAAAATAAAAAGATAGGTCCTCAACCCGCAGTAAGTGCAAAAGTCAGGGACCATTAATGCAAATAGTTCATTTAAAACAACAAATGGTGTTTTTGTTTTGTTAGACTGGTGGGCCCAAGAATGCAATTGAATTTCTGACAATTTGACACAGCCTTTTGAGCAGAAGTTAGAAATGATAATCTTGCCCTTTTGTTCTGTACATTACGTTGAACCCACGATCACATGATAGTAAATTGGTTGTGAGTTGGGGGCAGTTAGGGAAATAATCTGCTGAAATTTCTAATCAGAAATCATACAGGAGTAATGTGGGAGGAAATAATCTGCTGAAATTTCTAATCAGAAATCATACAGGAGTAATGTGTGGGGTGGGGGGGGGTGGGGGAGGGAGCTAAGGGCATGCTCTGATCATTTTTGTTTACTTTTTTTTTTTTTTTTTTTTAATCTTTTTACATAATAAAAAATTTTAAAAAATCAAAAAATATAGACAAAAAAACCTATTTTTGTAAAAAAATCTAACCAAACAAATCCTAAATATATTCACACAACATTTTTTCATAAGGACACTATATTTTAATTGCATAAAAGTTCTTAAACTTTACTCAATATCATATTTATAACTTCAACTTTTTTTCGTCGTATTATTATCACCAACCTTCAATTAATTAGCATATATTATTGTCGATGAAAATTTTCGTCCAAAAATACCGTTAAGAGAGAGTAAAAGAATTTATTTATCACTCTTACTTTTAAATAAGTAAAAAATAAATAAATACAAAATCGCGACAAAATATTTATCCCTCATTTAGAGCACGCTAATAGAATTATTGGATGAAAATAGTCATTAGAGATAAGATATAGTAATTAATAAAATGTTAAGAATAAGAATCTAATAAAAAAAATGTTAAAGACATAAATGTGATAATGAATAAAAATTAAAGATCTTTAATACGATATTTAATACAATTAAAACGTAGTTCATTTGTGAAAAAATGTGGTGGCGATGTAACCACCATAATGTGGGCCATGTAATAATGTGTGCCATGTAGTAATGTTGTGCCTTGTTTGATGTATTTAATGTGTTGCACAAAATTTAATTCAATATTGGTCAAATAAAATTTATAAACTAATTTATAATTTACATCAAACGGACCCTAAATTTTTATTACTCTTTTGGAAAATTTTGTGACGGATTTTCAAACCCGAGTTATATCACTAGCAAAATTTGTCACTAAAAATATATTCGTGTGTGTTTATAAGTGTTATAAGTTAGTTAAACATCATTTGCATCTACATATTTCGTAGGATCTACTATTTATAATCTATAAAAATCTTTATCAAACATACTCTAAATTTATTTATTTCGATAGCGACAAATTTTGCCAAGATTGTCTAGCAAAATTAATTTTTAATTTCATTTTGTTCCTTTATTGTGAAAGATTGTTAAGTATGAACTTTCTTTTGGTAATTTAATTTTTCAAAAATTACATTAAAATCATCGTCAATTGTATGATGAATTTTTGTTGATTTTTTCGTACTTTTTAGTGGTGTCAATTTTAATATTAAACTATTTTTATAATGACAATTAAATTAGAGTACAATTACAACGAACTATTCGTTTAATACTATGTACTTAACGTGTCTTTAGTATAATGTAATAAAATTCATTCGACTCGGAGAAATAATAAAGAAAAACTAAATAATGCAAAGGTGAATTAGTTGATTATGGAACGTGGGAAGGCAAAGAGCTTAAGGAAACACCTAAACCAAGCAGCATTTACATGCCACCTTGTGTGCACATTAATGTCGGCTTCTTAATTTAATCATCTCATCTTTAATTATTTAAACAATTTTATGGCTTTCGCCTTTCAATTTTATTTAATGCTGTGACAAAATTGTGTGCAGCCAGTTGTATTTTAGCGTTCTTTGTGTAGGTTTCCACTGTAGGTCAAAACATTCTGTGTCAGACAACTGACTACACCGCGTCCAAAGATTTACGAAAAACCGAAAATGAAGTTTTCCCTTATTAGCTTATCTTCCAAGAATTGGACGTCACGTTTCAGGTTCATTAAAACGATTCAACGTCGTGATAATACACTCTTTAACTGCTGAACCAATTTTCCTAAAGTTGTTCTTGTGAGTTTCTCAGTCATTTTCACTGAACGTCTGACGCGGAACATGAGCATATAAATAACATTGTTCATTGCCAATCTCAACATAAACACTGCCATTGCATGCAAAATCTGTTAATCCTATTTCATTCGCAATTGTTTGTTTTCGATTTTACTGAGTTTTAGTGTTTTACTATAATCATGTCCGGCATATTTCAAGATAACGTGCATGGCACAGATCTTGTTTTAAATCTTCCTAACCACCTTGTTATCAGCTTGCTGAATAAAAAGAGATGGCATTTGGCATTCGCAAAAATCATTTGTTCAAGGGTTTTGCTTTCTCTCTTCAATGAAGTTGTTTCAAAAAACAACAAGATTAATTCTATGTTGCCTGCATCTGCAAGTTTTCTCATCAATATTGATCAACCACGCGTGAATTCGGGTTGTTTCTCCAATGTCAATCAGACAATCCTCTCTAAGGTTGTCAAGGAGAAAAACCTCGGCGAGCTTTTTAAACTTGGAGGTGGTAAAGGTATAGCTGTTTCTCTCAAAAGTGACGCGAATCATGGAATTGATGGAGCAGTTGAAGACAGACAGAAGGAGTTTGGGACCAATACTTACATTAAGCCACCCGCAAAGGGTTTCTTCCATTTTGTTTTTGAAGCTTTTAAGGATCCAACTATCCTTATTCTATTGGCTTGCGCTGCCCTTTCTCTTGGTTTCGGGATCAAAGAGAATGGACCAAAAGAAGGTTGGTATGATGGTGGAAGCATATTTCTTGCTGTCTTTCTTGTTATTTCTGTCTCAGCTATCAGCAACTTCAGGCAAAGCAGGCAATTCGACAAGCTTTCCAAGGTAAGCAATAATATCACGGTAGAAGTTGTGAGAAATGGAAGGAGACAACAATTATCGATATTTGACATTGTTGTTGGAGACGTAGTTTGTCTGAAGATTGGTGATCAAGTACCCGCAGACGGATTATTTCTAGACGGACACTCTTTGCAAGTTGACGAATCCAGCATGACTGGAGAAAGCGATCATGTTGAAATCAATCAAGATAGAAATCCCTTCTTGTTTTCTGGCACAAAGGTAAGCGATGGATATGCCAGAATGCTTATTACTTCTGTAGGAATGAACACAACTTGGGGAGAAATGATGAGCACAATTAGCCAGGATTCAAACGAGCAAACGCCTCTTCAAGCTCGACTAAACAAGCTAACTTCATCAATAGGTAAGGTTGGTTTAGCAGTAGCTTTCCTAGTACTTGTCGTGCTATTGGTTCGATTCTTTACAGGCAATACAACAGATGAAAATGGGAATAAAGAGTTCAATGGATTTGGTAAGACTAAGGTTGATGATGTGATCAATAGTGTCCTGAGAATTATTGCAGCTGCGGTAACTATTGTAGTTGTCGCAATTCCAGAAGGATTGCCATTGGCAGTTACACTCACTCTTGCTTATTCGATGAAAAGAATGATGGCCGATCAAGCTATGGTTCGAAGGCTCTCTGCTTGTGAGACAATGGGGTCTGCCACTACAATATGTACTGACAAAACAGGTACTCTTACATTAAATCAAATGAAGATAACTAAGTTTTGGTTGGGGAAAGAATGCATCGAAGGAAAAGCTATGTTTCAATTGCAGCCAATGTTCTTGAATTGCTTCATCAAGGGGTCAGTCTCAACACGACTGGTAGTGTGTACATGTCGAGTGCATCAGGACTTGAATTCTATGGTAGTCCCACTGAAAAGGCCATTCTTTCATGGGCTGTGCTCGAATTGAATATGGATACGGAGAAGGTGAAGCAGAATTGCAGCGTTCTGCATGTTGAAGCATTCAATTCGGAGAAAAAGAGAAGTGGCATTTTAATGAAGAAGGCTGAAGAAGACACGGTTCACGCACACTGGAAAGGAGCTGCTGAAATGATTCTAAAAAGGTGCTCTCATTACTATGATTTGGAAGGAAATGTGAATTCTCTCAACAATTTCGAAAGGACGAAATTTGATCAAATAGTACAAGGTATGGCTGCAAGTAGTCTTCGATGCATTGCATTTGCACATAAGCAGGATTTAGAGTTGGAGGATGTCAATCCAAATGGACAGCAAAAGATTCAAGATAATGGATTAATCCTTTTGGGTCTTGTGGGCTTAAAAGATCCATGTCGACCCGGTGTGAAGACAGCTGTGGAAGATTGTCAATATGCAGGGGTGAATGTGAAAATGATAACTGGTGATAATGTTTTCACTGCAACAGCAATAGCCACTGAATGTGGAATACTGAAGCTGAATGAGGAAATGGATGATGGATCAGTGATCGAAGGAGTCACATTTCGCAACTATACAGAAGAGGAACGAATGGAAAAAGTCGATAAAATCTGCGTGATGGCGAGATCATCTCCTTTCGACAAACTTCTAATGGTGCAATGCCTGAAAAAGAAAGGTCATGTTGTGGCAGTGACTGGTGATGGCACAAATGACGCACCAGCACTAAAGGAAGCTGATATAGGCCTTTCGATGGGAATTCAGGGCACGGAAGTGGCAAAAGAAAGTTCAGATATCGTCATTTTGGACGACAATTTTGCTTCTCTTGCCACTGTTTTGAGATGGGGAAGATGTGTTTACAACAACATACAGAAATTTATCCAATTTCAACTCACAGTGAATGTAGCAGCACTTACAATCAACTTTGTAGCAGCAGTTTCTGCTGGTGAGGTGCCATTAACAGCAGTCCAGTTATTATGGGTGAATCTGATAATGGACACACTGGGGGCTCTAGCTCTTGCTACAGAGAAACCAACCATGGAGCTCATGGAAAAGCCACCAGTGGGCAGAAAAGAGCCACTTATTACAAATGTTATGTGGAGGAACTTATTAGCTCAAGCATTCTATCAGATATTAGTTCTTTTGACATTACAGTTCAAAGGTGAATTGATCTTTGGTGTTAACAAAAAGGTAAACGACACCTTGATTTTCAACACATTTGTGCTTTGTCAAGTGTTTAACGAATTCAACGCGAGGAAGCTTGAGAAGAAGAATGTGTTTGAAGGAATACACAGGAATAAGCTGTTTCTTGGAATCATTGGAATTACAATAATTCTTCAAGTAGTGATGGTGGAATTTCTGAAGAAGTTTGCAGATACAGAGAGGTTGAATGGGAGGCAATGGGGGTTCTGTATAGGAATTGCAGCTGCATCTTGGCCTATTGGTTGGCTTATCAAGTGTATACCAGTACCAGAAAAAATCATATTTAGTTACGTCAATTGGAACAAGTTAAGATGCATGTAAACTACTCAGTACTGTGTTTCATCTTTTATAATTAATATAAATAATTTCTTATATGTAATTTGTTTTTTATGAAGGAAGCAATAGAATCATGCATAAACCAGATAATGCAAGAAAAAAAGATTTAAAATTATTAAGAAAGAAAGGTAGTAATTTCCGTCCATAAATTCAAAACTCAGATTACAACAGTGATCTGAGGCTACTGGTAGCCTCAGAAACAACACAGTTTAGATTCTGGTAGCCCCGAATCTGCACTCCTGTCTGGTAGTTCATTTCCAGTTTAATATAATGGGTTTTTGGGCAGAAATTCCTCCTTAGCCAAGCCTAAGACATAAATTTTCATTTCCCCTTATTTTTGATGTATTAAGTCTCCATAAACTTGTAAAATTTCAGGTCACTAATTCAAGAAAAAGATTTCCTTTGGACATTGAGTAAAGTTTATGTGTTTTGTTGTTTTATATTGATTATGCTTATTAGGATCAGAATATGCAGCATGAGTGTTATGTTAAATGAATCCCCTCTTATGACTTACTGTTACCCATGAATTTTTCTATCTAAGTGATCATAGATATTGAAATTAATTGCTTATATATGAGGAATTATAAGTAATAAAATCTGCAGAATTTTAACTTTATGTTTATGACCTTGCATGTCTCATAAACTTATGTTTAAGTCGATTTTTATGAGCTTAGAATTGCAGTATATGATGACTTTGAAGTTGTGGTTAAAATAATTGTTATACCTAAATGAAGCCTTATATTATGTATTATTATTGTGGCTTGTTGGAAAATGTTTAATGTTGAATATTCCATATTCAAGTTGTGCTAATTTGAGTCAATGATGACTTAAAAATGTTACTGTAATAGCATGATGAATGGGAAGATGAATGACTTTTAAATCAATCCCTTGCATGTTGATTTGGGATTTACAAAGTAATATGTTTCTTTGAGGAAGAACTTGAAAGAATGTTTATGTGCAAGATTTGAATGATGTTAGCAATTAAATCTTGTGTTTCCATGTGTTGCATCATGGCATCATTCATACCGCAATTCATGATCTCAAACATTAAAGAAAAAAGTTATGTTTATATAATGATCATGAACAATTAAAGAATACCCTATTTAGGTTGTACACCATGGGAGCAAGTCCCAATTTGAAGGTCACGGGCTACGAGATGCCCATGGGATGAGATGCCCAAAATGAAATGAAAGTACTTGAGCAAAGTGCTCTAAGAGAATGAAAGTACTTTGAGCATAGAAGCTCTAATGATGTTGTGACCTTGTGTTTAGCAAAACATTATGAGCGCTCGGTGTACGACCCTAATATGGGAAGGGCCCAAAGAAAAGAAAAGAAAGAAGAAAATAAGAATGAAACCATTTATGGTTAATACATGCATAGCATTTAAAGGTTTAACATCCATTCTATGCATATTGTATTGATTGCTTATGAGTGATCGTTAACGACATTTCATGAAACATATATGTTGTCAATTGTATGGAAGTTAATATGTGTTTATTATCTTACTCACTTGTGTGAGAATTGAGCAATAAGGTTTGAAGGTAAAGTGAAAAATTAAAAATTCTATTATATTGAAGGTATGAATTATGTGCTTTCATGTTTATGTGTTACTTTGCTCACTAAGCGTCATTGCTTACATTCGTTTAATGACTAATATAGGAAATGGAACGAAACTACTTTGAAGTAACGCATACTTATGAAAAGACATCGGCAAATGGGGTGGACTTCTATATCATTACAAAGAAAGACGTATGGGTTCGTTTTTCGCAATGGCCGGGCTTTTACATAAAGGAAAGGTCTTACAAAACGATATATGTCTACGATGACATCATCTTGGAGCCGAAGGAGACTCTCTTTTTCATGTACTAAATAACCGAGAGTCTTGATGGTTGTTTTTGTAGTATCAAGGATTTTAGTATCCCTCAGTTAATTGTAAACCTTTTAAAGTTGTTAGTGTTGAAACGTTTTTGAACAATAGGTTTATAATGAGTGTCATTTTGACCTTTTCGTTATCGGAATGACGAATCATATTTTGAAAGAAAGGGATACTACACTCGTCGAAGATAGTGAAAATTGTAAGAGAAATCCTTGTGTAATAGTTTTGTAAGGTGGAAATTTAAAGTACTTTAAGTAATCGAGTATGTGGTGTATCCTTGTACTTTTATTTACAAATGGTTTGTAATGCCTTAATATCTCTTCTAAATGTTTTGAGTAATATTGGAATGGGGTATAAAACTTGGGGAAGTTTAAAAATAATTAAGTTGAAAAATATTTCTATCAAAGCAGGAGGATATTAGTATCTACATGTAGCTGAGTTTTAGTTTAGCTGAAGGCTAGTAGCCTTTAGCCGAGAAAAAAAAAATTAAAGAAATTCAGAGGTCGTCACATTATGAATCTATAGCAACGACGAAATATGTCATCGCTATATATATCCTAAATGGCGGGAACAATTCGTGCTATTTTTGTGTACATATAGTGACGAAATATGTCACCGCAATAGAGTTATAGCCGTAGTTTTTGGTCAAATGATACAGCAGATCGTCATGATTCATCTCATAATATGTATTCAAGGCTATTGAGATGACAAACGTCGTCACTGTAGAGTTGTCAAATTTGGCGGGAATATTGGCGTCTGTTTCTTATCTATAGAGACGACTTACTAGCTCTATTGAGGCGACATTGTCATTACTATAGAATCTTCTTTTTCAGCTCTTTATTTCTATATTTCTGCAAATTCAATCTTCTATTTGAGCTATTCTTCTTCATTTTCCATCTCTATATTTCTGCAAATTCAATCTCTTATTTCAATTCTTCTTCTTCCATTATTCATCACTGTGTTTCTGTAAATTCTATACTTCACTGCAAAAAAATAGTCTTTTTCAGGTATATACTTTGATAAAAGTTGGACAAAAATTAGAAATCGCCAGATTTTTAGAACGGTTTGAAAGCATTTATAAATAGGGTTAGGCCATACGTAAATAATAGGTGAAGGATTAAATGTATGTGCACAAGATGTTTAAATGGTCTTGCACATATATTGGAAATTGTTGATACTCACATATTTCGTCAGAGTTTTGCATAGAGTTATATAACGTGGATATACTATGGAAAGACTGAGGTTCAAACTGTGAATGTGTATACACAAAATGAAAGAGCAAGTGTGGAGGATAAGATGATGTATGTCATGGACGACATAGTCGATGCTGAGCATGCTGGTATATGAACATATGGTTACTATGACGAATTGTTTGAGGCTCTACATTCAGAACTATACGCAGGAGTTTCATCATTTTCGTCCTTAAACTTTTTAGTGAAGTTGATGTATATTAATGTTGTGAACAAATGGACAAATAAGTCTGTTGATGATCTTTTGAAGTTGCTGAAGTTAGCTTTCCCAAACATGAACCTCGTGGACTCCCACTACGAAGGTAAGAAGATGATGATTTGGGTTACAAATTTATTCATGCCTGCAATAATGACTGTGCACTATTTTGGGTGAGATGCTGATAGACAAACTTGTTCGATCTACCAGAAAAGTCATTGGGTGCACACTTCTAAGAAAGTAAATGGAAAGAATGTTCTACATAAGGTGTTGCGATAGTTTTCCTTGGCCTCCAGACTAAAATGGATATTTGCGATGAAAGATACTGCAAAACTCATGCAGTGGCACAGTCTAGGGATAAAGATGAAATGCAGCATCCCGTGGACATGGAAAGGCATGGCAGGATTTTGACAGATAACATCCATTGTTCGTAAGTGAGATCCAGAATGTCCTGTTAACTTTGGCCGCAGATGGATTTAATCCATTTTGAGACATGAGTTAGGCTTATAACAAGTGGCCAGTAGTTGTAACAGTTTAAAACCTGCCACTTTGGTTATGCATGAAATTCGAATACCTCATGCTTGCTCTCTTGATACCTGGCCCTAAAGTACCGGATAAGGACATTGATGTATTCTTATAAACAGTAGTAGATGAGTTGAAGGCATTGTAGGCCAACGAGATTGACACGCGTGACGTTGGAACCAATAATAGTTCGGTATTCAGAATGCGTGCAATGTTGTTGTGGATAGTTAACAATTTTCCAGCGAGAAATAGACTGTCGGGTTGGAGCAGTTAGGGGTATATGGCATGTCCTACGTGCAATAAGGAGACGCTTTCAGTTTGTGTGATAGGTAAGACAACTTACGTAGGTCACCAACAGTTTTTTCCATCTAGGCATCATTTTAGAAGCAATTTAAAATTCGACAGGAGGACAGAGAAGCGACATTCTCCTTGTTGGTTAATACATGCAGACATTTTATCACAGTTAAGCTGTGTGAGACGTATTATTCCTGAAAAGCAACCTAACTACGAGGGTGCTAGAAAGAGAAGAAGTGATGATGACTGAATTGGAGAAAAATGAGCATTTTTTACAAGTTTTCGTATTGGTCTGTTACTGAGCTAAAACATAACATCGATGTCATGCACGTAGAGAAGAATGTTTGTGACAGCTTGATCGGTACAATTCTGGATGATTCATTCAAATTACAGAAAATGGTCAATGCCAGGTGCGATCTGATGCAATTAGGGATAAAAAGAGAGTTTCACTTGTATCATAACAGAAACACGTGTAGCCTGCTGCATATTACACCATGTCCATTGCAAACCATTGGAGGTTTTGCAACTTCATCCGATCGGTTAAATTTCCAGATAGCTTCGCTTCTAATCTTCGGAAGAATATTGCTCCTAATGACAGCCGCATTATTAGGTTGAAGTCACACGACTACTTTATCACGCAACGGTTATTACAAGTTGGATGTTGCGCGTTCTTGAATAAAATTATTTTCACTACAATCATTGAATTGTGCATGTTCTTCAAGTAGTTGTGTGCGAGAAAACTAAAGGTTGGTGACATGATGGCTGCCCACAATCACTTGATGCTCATCATCTGCTAGTTGAAACAAATCTTTCTGCTAGCCATCTTTGACATTAGGATTCACCTCATAATACATCTTCCAGAGAAGACAATCATTGGTGGTCCGGTGCACATGAGATGGATGTATCATTCGAGCGATTTCTTGAATAAACTTAAGCACTACCTCAAAAATTGAGCCCAGCCCGAGGGTCAATAGCTGAAGAGTATGTTGTTGACGAGGCGTTGACTTTTTGTTTGAAGTATTTCGAAGACATAGAAACAAGGTTCAACCAACCAAAGAGAAACGAGGATGTAAGTGTTCCACAAAGACAACTTTTTATTTTACAGTCGTAGTGTCGCTCAATTGGAAAGAAGACACCAACAATGCTTCGTGCTGATGTTCGAAATCTGGTAATGTTTTACAACCTCAACAATTGTATTGAAATTGAGACACACTTACAGTAAGACCTCGTTCTTAAATATTATTCAATTTTCTTCATCACCTTGTTATTTTAAACGAACTAATTAGTTGAACTTATATGCCTTTTAAAGGGAATAACATAGTTGACTGAATATTTGTGATGTCTATTTTGGTTATTTGTGTATTTGGTTTAAGTTGAAGTCTTGGGTGAACACCTGACTTGTAAATTGACTAATGTGTTCTTTTGTTAGTTACTACTATGGCTGACGTCATGTCGCACAGAAGTGATGGTGCAGGCAATATTCCTCATTAGTCACCCCCACCAACTCCATTCGTTCTACAAGTCTGGTAAGAATTTTTATTTTGATATTATTTATTTTGCAATTTTTTTACAGTCACTTCATTATCGTTGAATTTATAATCAAATATATCGTGTTTGTTCTTTTTTAGCAACGGAGTATCTCTCGAGGCATTAACCTTGAGAAAGTTTGGTAGGCGAACGGGAAGATGCCACTTCCCATTGCATTTGACAATGTCAAATAGACATTGTAGCCAATCAGAAATAACCAAGTGAGGTTCACAACGCGCTTGGTTGAGAACCAAGTGAGGTTTACCGTGCTCTCTTGCTACTCTTCTTGGACAACGGTTCAGAAGAGCAGCGGGTACAGTTACGTAGCATCATCGTTTATATATATAATATTTTTTCATTAGCGCATTCTCTAAACACATTGTTCCATACAATATACATTAACAAATATTGTTCCGATGTTACGGAGCTGTTTCGATCTTTATGACGATCGATCGTTCGAGGAGTATCGAGCAGTCTGTGCTGCTGTAGATCACCTGGCAACCGATCGTTATCACGATTACAAACTTCAGGCACATAATCACATGAAAGAGCACGGGCCGAGCCGTCCATACTGTAAGCTATCTACCGAGGAATGGTAGAAGTGTATTGACTTATTCACAAGTCTTAATTTTGTTGTACATACTATCATTTAGTTTCTCAGTTTTTATTTTAATATTTTTATGAGCATCATAGTTATATAATCAATTATTTTTTATGTCTTTAGGAATGGTCGAAAAAGAATAAGGCCAATCGGGTTAAATCTAAATACCCGAGCGTGTAGGGGTCAAAGAGCTTCTCTGCTACACGTTACGATCAGGTACAAGTAAATTTTTATTTTTCTATAACACATATTCAATGCATTACGTATACATGTTTTAACTAAATTTCACACTTAAATTGTTGTAGACGGACCCCGAGAGCCAGCAGTGGCCTGACATTATTGAGTCGTTATGGACTTTCCACAGCTTTTGGGATGGCAATTGGGTGAATTAGGAGACGGCTAGTGACTATGTGAGGAAAATTTACATTTTAATGTTGTTAATTTTATCTCACATTGTATTATTATTTGTTTTGTCTCACTAAATAGCATAAACTTGTTGAGGTGAGAGAGACTCAACACACTCAAGTCGCTTCTAGTGGCGCATCGGTTGACGAGCGTGCTATTGCGAGGAAGGTTTTCGAAAAATGATGAGGACATGTCCGTGGGGTCGGACGGGTTTCGAAGGGCATATTTCCCTCCCTGGATTCGACCGCTACATCGAACGCTCCACAAGGAACATCCAACCAATTTTCTGAAAATGTCCAAAATGATGATCATCGGTTTGCAATGTATGAGGCCTAACTCTGCAGAATAGAGAAAAAAAATTGCACGTCTTGCAGTGAATCTACAACAGATATTACTGGGAGTTGTGCCAGAGGATGATGAGGACGTTGCCAAGGACGAGAACGACAATATTGTCGCTAATGTTTATTCTTATAACGACGACTTTAGCAACAATTTAATCGTCACAATTTCTCTAATTCTGAGAAAATTAGCACCACGATGTAACGGTGACATTGTCGTCGGTATAGATAAAAATACATGTAAAGATGACATTTTGTCGTCGCTAATTATCTAGAGGCACTAATATATTGAGAAGGCCTACAACGACAACAGTGTTGTCACTATAAAATAAAATAAAAACGACGACTACTCATATTGTATTGGTGATAATTGTCGTCGCTATAGCCCTCCTTTCTTGTAGTGAAAGAATGACCAATACTAAAAATGCACTGGATGAGCCTTCATGATTATAGAGTAATGCTATTTATCACAACTGGTGATAAATCACCTGTCTATGTGGCTTTAAATGATAGATCCAATAAAATGAATCTTATATCTCCACATTTCATTAGACCTATCATTTAATACCAACACAATTATCACGTAAATTGGTGATAATTCCCGGTGGTGATAAATATCATTATTCATGATTCGAAGACATGTTTATTCCTTATCAAATTAACTTAAGATAAATGAATATGACAAATGATTTGTCCGACAATTTTGGACCACATTAACCCTTTTGAATTAGCCGATTTACAAGATCAATCAGCAGGATGGTATGATTAGAGGAGAAAAGAATTGCTGAGAGATAGATTCTACTATTTGGTTAGGACGAATGAGTGGTTGTGAAGCACGCTTTAGATGAGATTAACCTTTCTCCAAGTCAGTGCAGTTAGAAAATGAAGAGCCCGTTGTTTATACTGGATTTTGGGAGTTTGAACACCATTAGACATGTTTATAGTATTCTCCTTATGCATTTTTTTTTGGGTAATGAATGGTCGTGGAGAATTTTTTTTAATTTATGAAAATCACTAATATTGGATGATTAATTATAGTAAAAACCAAACAAAATCCACTAATCAAACAATTGAATAAACAACACTTTATTTGAAATTTTCTTAGAAAAATTCAACAAGTTATTTGAATAAGTCATTTAATCGTTACTCAAACTTATTTTTGTAATATTTTATTTTTTAATTCGATAAACATTTTGGTTTGGTATCAAATGGTTTTTAACTATCGAAATCTAACCGAACTGTTTCGAAGCAGTTTGCTTTGATTCAAACTGAAATGTTGATGAGTCTACGTAAATCCAAAACAATTATTTCGAAACAAAAGTTTTGATTCGATTTTATTATTTTCAGGTTTTTTATTCACCCCTAATTTCTGTGTGTATACCAATTTTGTGTGGATTGATGTATAAACGGATGCGGAACGGATAGATAGCCGGTTCACTAGTTTTTCTTTAAATAGAACCGTTGGTTCAATCCATTTGGGCCACTTGGCTTCATAAGAAGAAAGAACAATATCCACATATTGTTGACCTATTGCGGGTATATGATAAGACCAACAAGGCTGGGATATTAAGGATGCTGAATTGAGTAAAATACCACCACAACTACAGAAACAAAATGAAAAAGTGCAGGCCCAAAGTAATAATTGAAGGTAAACCTAAAAGGACTATTACAACCTTGCTAGTTCTCATTCGCTTCTTACCACAGTAGATACAAAGAGTGGCAAATTTATCCATGAATATCAAAGTGTATTAAGAGAACAAAATGCCAAATTATGTTCTCAAATGTAATTCTTAATAAAGAGGAGAATACAATTCAGAATAATAATGGCACTCCAAGCATATACAAAGTGAACATAGTAATAACGATGCTCCGAGAATGCCATTTTAGGTGACCCGTAATAAGAAGAAGCTTGAGAAAAGAAAGAATTCAACAACATCTAGTATTTGCATACACAATGATATTGCTTCAAAAATTATAAGCAAGATCCATTTTTGAAGCATAGATATATGCCCAAGCAGTTTAGCTTGCATAAGTTCTTTTTACTTTTTATTTTTAAAATTAACTATAACCGTAAAGAAAAGTTAAAACCTAATAGGCCTAGTAGTTCGTCTTGACAAACATAGAATATGTTGTGCTGACTCATTGTTTTATTCTGGCTAGTCCAACCCAACCCAATAAAAAAATTAATCGTATAAATTTTTACAAAATCAAATCAAGTTCTTGGATGGAAAAAGCAATTTGTTGTTTTGTCCATAATTAATTGACAAGAAATTCAACAGCTAGGTGAGTTTCATGCATATGCAAGGCTAGCCAATTTTGATTCAATTTATTAATTTATTGTGTGTTTTGATAGGTTACACAAAGAAAGAAAGTAGATAAGAATAACATTTAGAAAATATTCTACAACATATTCATTTGTTTTTTCATTTGGTTATATTTGTTGGAAACTGGCACGAGAATTAGTCCAGAAAACAAAATTTTTCTTTCATTCATAAAACCAGGATCTTTGCTAGGTGTTCACGTATTTATTATAATTAAAATACTAATGGATTAGTATTATACCTCAATCGATAAACGATATTAGTCTGGATCTGATTCACGAGCTTGCTGCTTCTGATTCACGAACTTGGTGCTCCCATCATTCAAGCCTTCTATGGTATTCTCCAAGTCTGAATTACACCGGCGTGTGGGCACCTTTTAATTAATTCAAAAGACTAATTTCTGGACTGGTGAGATCTAGAAAACTGAGAAACTTAATTTCTTCTCTTTTCTTGATTGAATCAATTGGAATGAATTTATATCACAAGCAATGTGATATAAATAACGGCAAGTGATCTGATTGCAAACAACGAAAAGAGTCCTGATTGCATCCAAGTCCAATTAGTTTAGGATTGATTTAATTATATATGTAATCCCTGAACTTATATCACAATTACAATTAAGTCTAAAACTTTTATAGTAACTGTGATTAAGCCCAAAACTTTATAGAGCTACCACAGAGACCTGATCAGACATATATTTTTCAAGCTCCAATAATTAGATTCCGTCTAGTCGACCCTAGAGCCCTCAATCTAATCATTAGTCTTTTGCTTTTTTCCACTAAAGGCAAGAGGCGCACTCGGAATATATAAAATTACGAAGTCGTAATACTTTCTCCTCGACTCCTCGTGAGTATATATATTTCATCTCTGTCTGAGATTTGATAATTAGGTATGAGCATAAATGACCGTTTTGCCCATCTAATTATTCTCACTAACTTTAATTTACATTTTCTTCAAAGGTCCTATGAACTAATCACAGATGTCGAAGTTTAGCCGTTGCTAAACACTGAGCTCAGATTTATAACCGTTGAACAGAAAATACTTAAGTTGTCACTCGACCTATTTTTTAGAGCGATAGTTCCCGACACGAATTCGTGTTCTCTACTTCGCTCATTCTCAAGCTCCCAACTCACCGAGATATTTGATCAATTAAATTGATCTCACCCATTGGTAAATCAAAGAACCATCAAACTAACGAAAAAATATACACAATCCTGTCAAGGGATTTAGATGAAATATTCGGTGATCAAGTGGAACTTAATTATTCGCATGGTCATGCTATATAATTAAATTCGACATGTGGTCCGTTCAATACACTCCAAGTGTACTAGTGTTACCATTAATCTATTTCTGCGATGAGGACAAATCGCAAATCCGAATAATTAAATAGTCAACATTACAACCTTCTAGTATAAGGTGCCAACCCTTATACATTGGTTGTGAACAATTTTATTTATGATCAAAATATAAGCTGTGTCACACTATGCTTCTCAATGCAAGCATCCAACTTATATTATCACTAGTGATCATTGGCACTTTATTTACATGCTCAATACTAAACAAATGCAATAATAATAAATGAAAAGAACAAACTTTTATTCATCATAAAATTGTTATTTTATTACAGCAAAAAACTATACTATATGGGCATACTACCCAACAATATTATCATAAATCTTGTCTTGTACTTACAAAAGTTTATTTTTGCATAATTATGAAAATTTATGAATTAAAAATTTTCTTTTACAAGTTTGATACAATGTTCCTTCACCAATCACTGCATGTAAAGTGAAAAAGAACAATTCTTGTTGCATTTTCTCAATACGTCTTACTCAATTATGTGTTTATATTTTATAAAGTTCTTTTTAAAAGATCCAGACGTGTATGACATGCTTTTAAAGCTTACTTCTAAGTAAATTAATTTGCAATAATTAAGTTTTAAGACTTATTTTTAGTCTTTTCTATTTTTAACAGACAATCTAAAACGAGATTATCTCAGTTTGAATCCATTACACCAGATAAAACATAGTTTATCATGCCAAATTCAATCATAGAGTAGATAGCAAGACAAAAAGATTTGCAACATCGACCAGTTTGAAGTCAAAGGATTTCATGAGAAGAAAAAACAGTATATACAATTAGTTGTCCTATTGCACATGCATGTGCATTATAAGACTAACAAGGGTAGTGTTAAGCGTCTACATGTGATTGACCTATTGCACGTGTATAATAAGACCAACAAGGTTGGCATTAAAGATGTCGATTTGAGCAAAACACCACCGCAGAAATGAAGAAGAAAAATGTGATGGTCCAAAGTGATAGTAGAAGGCCAACATAAAATGACTCCTAAACCAAGAGTTGAAAACGTTGTTGTTACCCACTTGCCTCTTATCAAGACATATGCAAGGAGTGATAAATTGATGCATACATATCGATTTGTACCTAAGAGAACAAAACGTCCAATTGTGTTTTCAGATCCAAGGAACGGAGATTGATACATGGATATTGAAGTGTACCTACGAGAACAAAACGGCTAATTGCATTAGATGTAATTTGTTATGGGCCGGTCCTACCTGGTAGCCCGTGGGAGTCCCACCCCCGCGCCACGTAGACAATCTAAACAAACACGCTCTCACCTAACCCTTCTCCGAGGCAGTGAGGCATGTTACCGAGGCCCATGGATCGGAACAGCCTCATTGGCCGACCCAGGTTACATGTCCAGGAAGCCTCCCTGCAACTCAACCTTGAAAAGATTGACGGGACGGCCTGCCAATGCGGCTGGTCATGATCATAGCCCCTTAGTTTGCGGCTGAAAGTGACTTTCCCATTTAATGCTAATGACGTGACACCAAAGATGTGACTTGAGAACCCCTCAGATTGAGCCACGTGTCGCACATCAAGGGAGATCGTCCTCATAGAATTGGCCTATAAATACCAAACTCATTTCACAAAAAAGGGATGTTGAAATTATTACTCTAAGTACATATACAACAAGTCCTTTATTCTAACTATTCTCAAGTATCCTAACCACACGGGAATCGGTTAGTCCGAGGCCCTCGTGTCGTCACCTTTGTCTCATAGGGTCCTTGACCTTTATTTTCCTCTGTTGGGACCAAGATATACCCACGTGGTTGAACAAACCACGTGGCGCCTCTTGATAAGGAAGAAAATCCACGAGGCGAGAGGTAGCGTGGGGATCCTGTTGGCGACCATTTTAGAGGTCAGCAGTTGGCGCCATCTCGTGGGAAACGCGACAAAAGTTTCTTTGTCCTTGAACAAAGGAATTTCTCGAAGAAGGATCGACCGACCCAAAAAATGAGTGGAAGCAACGAAGAAGAGAATCCAAGAAGAACCAGGCCCGCGAACGAGCGATTTTGAGTCGTGGTCAAGAAGCTCCCGGCGGAGGCGGCGGGAAGGAGGCCTCCCACAAACTCGAACGAGAAATGAGAAGCGATGGCGCCCGGCGTGAGGCGGTGGCTCAAGACCACGCGCAAGAAATGCGTGGGGTACATCCAAATGATGCATACTGAGGGTGAGAACCGCCTCAAGAATCGATCCAGACGATCCCAGGAAGAACAAGAAGTCACAACGGGCACCCCATGATCAAGCAGGCCGGAGGAGAAGCCTCTCACGCCGGAACCAATGAAAGAGGAGACAAAACCGCATCTTCTGGAAGAAGTCCCCCACCCACTATGTCCATGGGTGTGTTTGAAAGGCTAGGCGAACAAGGGAGTAGGAGATGGCCACAAGAGAACCCACCAAGGAGGGAACTGCCCCAAAGTCCCCCTAGAAATAGGCGGGAAAGGAGGGCGAGGGAAGCCGAGGCTAGGGGGGAGTCGGATTACCAACCGTACGAACCCCAGCCAACCATGCAACCACAACACCAGCCTCAAAACTATGGAGGCGAACAGCAAGCCCAGCACCTCCCCCCATTCCCTCCAAAAGCGAACATTCGGGCGGAATATCCGAGGCCCACAAGATCATTCCAGGTGGATGACGACGACGAGAACCTCCCTTTCTCGGCCGGAATCAGGAGTGCGTCCATCCCCCACGAGTTTCGCGTGCCCAAGATTACCCCTTACACGGGCAGGGGAGATCCTTTGGATCACGTGAACACCTACAAAACGGAGATGAGTCTTCGAGGTGCCACTCCGGCCTTGAAATGCAGGGCCTTTCACCTGACGTTGTCCGGAGGAGCGAAGCGATGGTATAACAAACTAGTCGCAGGAAGCATTTCAAGCTGGCCAGAACTGAAAAAGACGTTCATAAATTACTTCTCATCTCAAAAGCTCGCGATCGCCCCGGTCCAACGCCCACGACGTGAGACAAGCCCCAAGCGAGCTCTCCGCAAAGTTACCTAGGCCGCTTTAATGAAGAAATGCTATTCTGTGAAAGAATTACCGACGTCGAAGCCTTGTCCGCCCTTAAGGCAGGACTGGACATGAACCATCCGTTCTGGAGGGATGTACGCAACAAGAACCCAGGCACTTTTGACCAGTTGGTGGAAATGATCACTGAGGAGATAACTAATGAGAATATGATCCTCCATAGGAATCGAGGCGGGTTAGGAGCAAACCCAGCGTCGAGAGCCGGGTATATCCAAAATCCCAACAGAACCGCTCCCCAGCACAATCCCCGACGAAGAAACTACCCATCCGACCCTAATGTCGGGATGAGTTATGTGGCCTCTGCACAAGAGGGCCTGCTCCCTCCTTACACGGTCCCCTTACCGACGATCCCCGCGGCCGGACTATACAACTATGGCGCGCCTCCATCCACCTACTACGAGGCCGGAACCAGCACGCCTCCAGTAATTCCTCCCACTCAAAGAACTCAGCCGAAGTACTGCTGCGTTCACCGAAGCTATGGACATAGCACGGACGAGTGTCGAGAAGTGGAAGAACTTGCCAATCGGAGAATGGTCAACTCGGGGGCCGTAGCGGAATGAACACCGAGCGAGGAGATCGAGGCCCGGCAAGGGGCGTGGAACCAATTTTCAAATGCAGACGATCCCAAAGAATGGGATAGGAGGCCTCCGGGTCGAGTAGCGATCGAGGCGTAGTTCAAGAAGCCCCGCGGACAACCCCGGATAGAGCGCAACACGAGCCCCGTATGATCAAGGGGCGGAAAAGGCTCCGATTCGGAGATTGACACCATCCACGGAGGACCTTATATTGGTGGCGGACACGGAATGCTCGAAAAGCTACGCCAAAGAGGCCGAAAGAGTCCGGATGACTAAGCGGCTTATCAATAGCGAGCCATCGGGATCAAAATTGCCGACCCTATCACCTTCACGGAAGAAGACATGAAGGCGTACATTACCCCAGCTGCGACGCCCTCGTTGTAAGAGCGTGGTGGCTCTCGAATGGGTGGGAAGAATGTTGGTCGACAACAGCGAAGCTCCGTCAATGTCATCTTCTTAAGCACTTATGAGCAAATGAACGTGGATGTGCGGCTAGAACCATCTCTCGAGCCCTCTACGGATTCACCCGGGATTGCGTAACCCGAAAGGGATAGTGCGCCTCCCGGTTAGCATGGGAGAAGAGCCCTCGCATCCCATACTTTCATGGAGTTCACGGTCGTTGACAGGAGGTCGGCTTATCACGAGTCTTGGGCCGACCGCCCCGAAGAACTTTGGGCAATAACTTCCATCCACCACCTTCGCATAAAATTCCCCACCGAAGGAGGAATAGCAACAATCTGAGGTAATCAACACGAGGCTCGGAAATGTTATCGTAATGCCTTGAGGAAAGCAGAGAAGAAGGAGGTTAACATGACTCTGCTAGATGTAGAAATGGCAGAGGTAGTGGCAGAAGAACCAGGGGATATTACAATGGAGGAAGCAGCAACCCCCGTTGACATTGATCCAAGAATAACGGGGGCTGATTCCCAAACCACATCCAGCAGGGAACTAGAACATTTTCAGGTGGATGGCAGCGACCCAACGAGGAAACTTCAGATAGGGAAAGACCTCCTTGAGGAGCCCAAGGAAGCCCTGAAAAGGTTCCTTCGAGAAAATCTGGATGTCTTTGCGTGGAAACACGAGGATATGGTTGGGATCGACGCAAAGGTAAGTTGCCACCACCTCAATATCGACCCTAAATTCCCCTCCCACAGCGTAAGAGAAGGCCGGCGAATCTTTGAAAAGTACGAGGCCTTAAAGGAAGAAGTAAGAATACTCATCCAAAACAACTTTATACGAGAAGCCAGATATCCGAAGTGGGTATCCAACCCAGTGTTGGTTAAGAAGCCTAATGGAAAAATGAGGACCTGCATAGATTTCTCTAACCTCAACCAAGCCTGTCCCAAAGACAGTTTTCCGCTGCCTCGGATTGATCAACTGGTCGACGCCACGGCAGGACACGAGCTCCTAAGTTTTATGGATGCTTACTCGGGATACAATCAAATTCCGATGTATCCACCAGATGAGGAACATACGTCGTTCGTAACAGACAAAGGCCTCTACTGCTACAAGGTCATGCCCTTCGGCCTGAAAAACGCCGGGGCCACTTACCAGAGGCTTGTGAATAAGATGTTCGCTTCTCAACTTGGTGCGACTATGGAAGTATATGTCGATGACATGCTGGTTAAAAGCCTTAGAGCAAAGGACCACATTCGCCACCTCGACGAGGCATTCCGAATTCTCCGGACATATAGGATGAGGCTGAATCCCCTGAAATGCACGTTTGGGGTGGCCTCGGGTAAGTTTTTGGGATACTTGGTCAACCAAAGAGGAATCGAGGCCAATCCTGAAAAGATCCAAGCATTAATTGAAATGAGCTCCCCAAGAAAACCGAAGGATGTGCAATGCCTAACGGGGAGAATGGCGGCCCTCAGCAGGTTCGTCTCCAAAGCAACAGACAAATGCATCCCCTTCTTCAAAATATTAAAAGGGGGCACCAGATTCGAATGGACGACGGAATGCGAAGCCGCATTCCAGGCTTTGAAGGAACACCTCGGCCACGCACCGCTCTTGTCTAAACCGAAAGCAGGCGAGCCCCTGCTGTTGTACCTTGCCGTTTCCGAAGAATCGGTGAGCTCAGTCCTGATCCGGGAGGAAGAACACCAACTGCCCGTTTACTACGTAAGTAAAGCCTTATTAGGGGCAGAAACGCGCTACCCGGATATGGAGAAATTGGCGCTATCCCTTATCACAGCCTCGAGAAAATTGAGGCCGTACTTCCTGGCACACAGCATCCATGTCCTTACCAACTTCCCTTTGAGGCAGGTCTTGCAAAAGCCGGAAGCCTCGGGAAGATTGCTAAAATGGGCCATTGAACTCAGTCAATTCGACATTGTTTATAAGGGAAGAGCAGCCATCAAAGGACAGGCCCTAGCCGATTTTGTGGCCGAATTTACCAACCCCCCCACGGTGGATGACCACTATGGCACTGGGCGAACCGCCACGTGGAGCCTATTCGCTGATTGCGGCTCCTCGGAGATATGGGTTCGGGGGCGGAATAGTCCTCATCGCCCCAGAGGGTCACCAACTAAATTGCTAATCGGGTTCGACTTGAGCCTCGAACAACGTCTCAGAATATGAGGCGCTATTGGCCGGCATCCGCCTTGCCATCGAAATGAAGGTGCAGAAGCTCTCAGCGGCAAGCGACTCCCAGCTCGTTGTGAGCCAGGTAAACGGGAGCTTCGTCGCCAGGGAGAAAGGGATGGCCGCATATCTCAAGTTGGTAAGGAATCTTATTCCCCGCTTTGACAGATTTGAGTTGGTCCACGTGCCCCGAGCCGACAACTCCAATGCGCACGCATCAAGATCGTCAAACTGCCAACAAAGAAAGATTCGAGCTCCTCAAAATGGTTCCAATCGAACACCTCGTCCAACCTTCCATCGGCGGTGTTGAGGAGATATTGTCAATTGAAGAAGGACCCACATGGATGGACCCTATCCTCGCCTTTCTCAAAAATCATACCCTCCCGACAACGCGTCGGAGGTGAGGAAGTTAAGAAGACGATCAAGACACTTCCTACTCTCGGATGACATCACAGCATAAACGAGGCTATTCGTTGCCCCTCCTCGGATGCGTAAGCGCCGGTGAGATGTAATATATCTTCGTGGAAATCCACGAAGGAATATGTGGCAACCACACACGGTGGATGGCCTTGGCTCAAAAGATCCTTAAGCAAGGGTACTTCGGCCCACCTCGAGGAAAGACGCCGTGCTTCACGCGAGGAAATGCGACAAATGTCAACGCCGCCACGATCCCGAGGCGGCCTCACCAAGAGCTTACTAGCGTGTCTCAGCCCTTGGCCTTCGCAAAATGGGGAATAGATTTCATAGGCCCAATGCCTAGGGGAAGAGGAAATGCTTGCCACGCCCTAGTCGCCATCGACTATTTCACGAAATGGGTGGAAGCGGAGCCGATGGCAAAAATCACCGAGGCAAACACTTCCAAATTCTTATGGAAGAACATTATTTGCAGGTTCGGAATCCCCCATTCCCTGGTTTCGGATAATGGGAGGCAGTTCGACAACAAAAGGGTCAAAAACTTGTGCGAAGAATTGGGGATAGCAAAGCACTTCTCGAGCCCCCACCACCCACAGGCGAATGGCCAAGTCGAAGCTGTCAACAAAACCATCAAGTACACCCTCAAACGGAAACTTGAGGCCTCTAAGGGGGCGTGGGTAGATGAGCTCCCCCATGTTCTATGGGCCATAAGGACCACCGCCAGGGCCCCCACCGGGGAGACTCCCTTCTCCATGACTTACGGATCCGAAGCTATGTGCCCTGTCGAAATCGGCATACCTTCTCCCCGTCGGCTAATGTTCAACGAACAAACCAACGACGACGCGATGAGAATGAACCTAGACCTAATCAGTGAAAAAAGGGTCGACTCCCAAGTCCGATTGGCCTCTTACCAAAGAAAGATGGCAAAATACTTCAATAAAAGGGTAAAAAAGCGATCATTCCGCCTGGGGGATCTTGTCTTGAGAAGGGTATTCTTGTCCTCCAAAGAACCGGGCGTTGGGACCCTAGGCCCCAACTGGGAGGGTCCCTATCGAGTTATCGACGAGACACGACCCGGTACCTATAGCCTTGAGGACTTGTGTAGTAAACGGCAGCCCCATGTATGGAACGCAGAACATTTGGCGTCTTCAGATTACCAATAGCATAAAAATGGGGTCGTTACTAGTATAATGTCTATTTTATCCGTGTTTGGTTCCGTTTGAAGTTATTATCTTTGTTCCGATGTAATTGAGGCACTATCATTATCATTATAATCAACAAAGACACCAGATACGCTTCAAAATATAACTTCATTAAAAACAGAGGCTCCATTACAAAAGTTAAAAAGAGTGATTCAATCACAAAGAAACTATTACAAAGTACTTCCTAACTACAAATCATCCTCCTCAACGTCAGCAGGGGGGAACCTAGCCTCCAAAGGCCCGATATCAAGGTTCGGGTAATCCGTCCTCAGTACGCCTAGAACCTCTTGATGCCCGACCTTGGCAAAGTAATCGGAGAAATTGGTGTAAGCACCAGATTGTGGAAATTGGCTACGAAGTCCGCCTCCAGATTTCCCAACCTAGCCAACACCTCATCCTTTTCACCAAGTAATCTGGCAGCCTCGGATTCGGCATCTTTCCTCCCCCTTTCGGCGGCCTGTGCCCCCCGCAGACTGGACCTCCATCTCGTGCCTCGCACACGCCTGCAGTCGTCGCTTCTCCCTATTCTTCGCTTCCGGTGCCTCGGAAGCCACCGCTGAGCAAAGATTGGCGTTATCCAACCGCTTGGTCAGCTGCAGGATGTTGGACTCGGACTCCTTCAGATCCTCCTGGATCAGCTCGTAAGCCGATCGAGCGCTATCAGCCGCAACCTTCAGTCCCTCCAGGGCCTGCTGATGCTCCTTATCGATTTGGCGCGCCCGCAACAAGCCTCTTGTGCTCTTGCATACGGGTACGGAATTCTCCGAGCGCCTTTAATTGCATCCCACCAGCCCTCATTGTCGAGGCCAGGCCGGCTTCCAGAACATCCCCCAAGTCCCCGTGGGAAGCAAACTCTTCCCACTTGGGGGTGAAGTATTTTTTGACAGCCTGAGCACCCATGGAAGGATAGAAGGCACGTTCTGGAGCGCCTCATCCAAGATCTTCGATCCCGGGGCGCCAATCAACTCTTTCGGTTTCTTCTTGAGTCGTAAGACCCCGGCGAGAGACCCAGAACTACTCGAACCGGTTGAGGAGTGTCTTCAGGACCACCTCCCCGAGGTGTTTATTGTGAGGGTCATTGGGCGGTCGGGCAAGACTGCAAACAACGTTGCCCTCCGCCACCTCAACACTTTTCCCTTCGAAAGGGTGGGAGCTCCGGCCCTTCCTCTTCCTCGTGAGAGGGACCTCCGCCTCACCGGGGTTAGGGTTCCCTAACTCCAAAGGAGTTTCGACCTCCTCTCGAGCGCCTCCCGGTGAGGTCCTCAATGACTTTCCTCCGCCTCGCCTCTTGGTGAGAACCGAGAGCCGAGTCGGGGTTTCTTCTTCGCCGGGGGTTGCGAGAGAGGGTCGGGCGCGCCTTTGTCCGCTTCTGCCACGGAAACAAATAACCATCAGTGATTGGCTCCCAAGGCCAAGTAAATTCAGCTTTATTACCTTTCGACGTCATCAAGCCCAATTCCACCAGACAATTATGCCGATTCAAAAGATATCCGTGTCGACGGATCGCTGGAGAGGCTTGATATATGGACTGAAGCAAATCAACGTCCTCACTGGACAACTCGAAACGGGGTAGAGCGTCGCAAGAGAAAACAAACAAAGTTGTTAGAAACACGAGGAAATGCCTAGACAAGCGCTTCTACCAATCCTACTCACTGGCTATCCCATAGGAACGGGGTACGTCTAGATCCGGCTCCGGGTCGTTGACGACCCTCTGCCAATCTCCCGCCACCCAGAACCACGATTCCTTCCACTGCTTGATTGACGACGGACAGTCCGTTACCAGTGGCTTATGAGACCCCCAAGGGCAGAAATAGTACCACCCCGGCTCCTCTTGTCCACCTTTCTTCCTCGGCAGCTTCCTCGGCTGATAAACCGTCTGGAACACGTGCTGTGGCATCTCCCTACCAAATGAGTGCCGGAACCAGAGGTACAAACCCCCGACCATCTGGCTCCACCCATTCGGGGCCACTTGGGTCGGTGCGAGGCCATATGCCCGCAGAATCCTCCGAAAAAACGGGTGTAGAGGCAGGCGCATCCCGCTCACGAAGGCATTCAAGTGCAAGGCAGTGCACCCTTCCCTCGGGGCACACGCTCTCTCATGGGGCTCCGGGAGCAGTAACTCGATGCCTGAGGGGATCCTATAAGCCTCCCTCAGTGAACCCAAGTCTTCCTCACACATGATAGATCGAACATTCCTCGCAGCCCATCTTAGGGGTGGTCACGCTAGACGGATCCTCGGCTTCCCTCAAGCTCGGAGCCGAGGATATGGTCAACAACTCGCCCGTGTCGACATCCACGCCTCGGATAGGCGTAACCCCTCCATCGACGGGAGAAGCAGGAGGAGAAATATCCCCTACAGATGCATATGACAATAAAATAAAAGTATTCGTCTTTAGTAAAGAAAAGGTTTCAGGAAGAGATGGTTACCTAAACACTATATCTTCACCGGAAACAAAGAAGGCAGACCAGTCGCCGGAAATGTTCGCCGGAAATGTTCGTCTGAAAACCTCTCAAAACCTCTCAAAAAGCATAAGTGTGCAAATGAAACTTCCCCTCAACTATATATAGACGATGGACTTTAATCCCCCACCCTTGGATCTTGCCAAGATCCATCCCCACCGTGCAAACCTCTGAGAACATCCAAGCCGTCCGAATCCGACTATTGCTCAAATCAAGGGTCAGCGTGCCTACGTATATTCCACGCGCGCGTAGCCCACAGCCCCTTGGCAATACCAAAGCCCCCAAAATTAAATGCAGATATAATCATTACACCGGTGTGTCTTTCACCACGCTTAGAAGAGACGTACGGTGGGAATCCCAATCGACAAAATGCCCCGTCAACACGCCAGCCCAGGACTCGGCTCTCCAAGAGCCTCTCCCAGCATGGGACTCGGCTCTATTTCAGCCTCTCCCAGCATGTGACTCGGCTCTTTTTTAGTCTCTCCCAACATGGGACTTGGCTATCCAAATAGCCTCTTCTAGCATGGGACTTGGCTATCCAAATAGCCTCTTCCAGCATGGGACTTGGCTATCCAAATAGCCTCTTCCAGCATGGGACTCGGCTATCCAAACAGGCTCTCCCAGCATGGGACTCGGCCATCCAACAGCCTCTTCCACACATGGAACTCAGCTTTTCAAACAGCCTCTCCCAGCATGGGACTCGGCTCTATTTCAGCCTCTCCCAGCATGGGACTCGGCTCTATTTCAGTCTCTCCCAACATGGGACTTGGCTATCCAAATAGCCTCTTCCAGCATGGGACTTGGCTATCCAAATAGCCTCTTCCAGCATGGGACTCGGCTATCCAAACAGCTCTCCCAAAGATGGGACTCGGCTCTATTTCACCTCTCTCCCATGGGATGGGACCTCTTTTTAGTCTCTCCCAACATGGGACTTGGCTATCCAAATAGCCTCTTCCAAAGATGGGACTTGGCTATCCAAATAGCCTCTTCCAGCATGGGACTTGGCTATCCAAATAGCCTCTTCCAGCATGGGACTCGGCTATCCAAACAGGCTCTCCCAGCATGGGACTCGGCCATCCAACAGCCTCTCCCACACATGGAACTCGGCTTTTCAAACAGCCTCTCCCAGCATGGGACTCGGCTCTATTTCAGCCTCTCCCAGCATGGGACTCGGCTCTATTTCGGCTCTGTTCGATCTCTCTCCCTCTCGGCTATCAATGGGCCTCTCCTCATTTGGGACTCTCCACACATGGGACTCGGCTATCAAAATTAGCCTCTCCCAGCATGGGACTCGGCTACTTTCAAACAGCCTCTCCACGGTATGGGACTCGGCTCTATTTCAGCCTCTCCCAGCATGGGACTCGGCTCTATTTCAGTCTCTCCACACATGGGACTCGGCTATCAAATAGCCTCTCCCACACATGGGACTCGGCTTTTCAAACAGCCTCTCCCAGTATGGGACTCGGCTCTATTTCAGCCTCTCCCAGCATGGGACTCGGCTCTATTTCAGTCTCTCCACACATGGGACTCGGCTATCAAATAGCCTCTCCCACACATGGGACTCGGCTATCCAAACAGCCTCTCCCAGCATGGGACTCGGCCATCCAACAGCCTCTCCCACACATGGGACTCGGCTATTCAAACAGCCTCTCCCAGCATGGGACTCGGCTCGGTTATCCACTCAGCCTCTCCCCTCAAGGGACCTCCCCCAGCATGGGATTCGGCTATTCATATCCGCGACACAACTAAAGGGTATGACTCAAGGCTCACCATCCACATCAATGAGCATTCCGAGCCGCATGGGACTACCCCACCGCCGCTCAAAACTTTAGAAACAAGATCAACATACATCCAAGTCCAGCATCCCACATGAATGATGATTCAACTTGGGGACTATTGTTATGGGCCGGTCCTACCTGGCAGCCCGTGGGAGTCCCACCCCGCGCCACGTAGACAAAACAAACACGCTCTCACCTAACCCTTCTCCGAGGCAGTGAGGCATGTTACTGAGGCCCATGGATCGGAACAGCCTCATTGGCCGACCCAGGTTACGGATCCAGGAAGCCTCCCTGCAACTCAACCTTGAAAAGATTGACGGGACGGCCTGCCAATGCGGCTGGTCATGATCATAGCCCCTTAGTTTGCGGCTGAAAGTGACTTTCCCATTTAATGCTAATGACGTGACACCAAAGATGTGACTTGAGAACCCCTCAGATTGAACCACGTGTCGCACATCAAGGGAGATAGTCCTCATAGAATTGGCATATAAATACCAAACTCATTTCACAAAAAAGGGATGTTGAAATTATTACTCTAAGTACATATACAACAAGTCCTTTATTCTAACTATTCTCAAGTATCCTAACCACCTGGGAATCGGTTAGTCCGAGGCCCTCAAGCTGTCACCTTTGTCTCATAGGGTCCTTGACCTTTTATTTTCCTCCTGTTCGGACCAAGATATACCTACGTGGTTGAACAAACCACGTGGCAGTCTTGATAAGGAGGAAAATCCACGTAGGCAGAGGTAGCGTGGGGATCCTGTTGGCAGCCATTTTTGGAGGTCAACATAATTCTTGATATATTTTCACAAAGTGGACATAGTAATAATGGCGCTCCCAACATGCCTTTTTCGATAAAAGAATTACAGAAAAAAAATGAGGACTTGAAGCTTTGTTGACTACGTACAAGGTGATTGTGAAATAGGCCGAGTTGACTAATCATCCTAATATATCCAATGACTTGCGTTTTCATCAACATGAGTTCTTCTTGACCTATTTATACGCATATCTCCATTAAATGGAAGGACAAAATTTATTTGATATTACGGTTAGAATTGATCCACTAAATTATTCTATAGATATTTGCAAAAACATTTGTAGATAGGTAGTCTCTACAACTTTCCACAACTTTCCGACACTTTCTCTAACTTCATATTGCATAACTTTTTTTTTTTTTTTAAGTTTACCAACAGAATAAATTTATAAGTTTCTGAAAAAAAATTTAAAATAACAATATTATTGATGGAAAATTCATTAAAAATTAATTTAATGTAAAGACTGAAATAATTGAAAATTTTACCTCATCAACAAAAAAGGCTGTATTATGCATGGATTAGTGCAGTGAAGCAAGATTTCGTGCTTAGATACTTTTATTATAATCAGTAGTCTACAATAGCTTATGTATATTTAAAGAGCATTTTTAGTATTTTAAAGAACATCATTAAATTTAAAGAGCAGTTTTTTTAAACATTCCAACAGCCTCTTTATTTCCACTCTTTATTTTACTTTTCTCAAGAAGCATTTAATATATTTATCTCTCCTCTCTTTTTATCATATATTTTCCTTACAATTTGTATATATTGTTTAATTAAAATCAACAGAATAAATTTTGCTCTTTAAATTAAAGAGTAATCTATGTTTAAAGAGCTTGTTGGAGATGCTCTAAGATTTATATAATTTTTGACCCAGAAGGAGTAGGGGTAATTTGAAGAAGAGGATCACACATGTCAATAAGATAATCTGCTTTGTTTGGGAAGAACTTGTCAGGGAAATTAGAAAGAAATTTTTGGCATCGTAGATATTGCATTTGATTGCTTATGATTGTCATTTTGAGAGATCTAATGAGAAATTTGGAAAGCAGTTACACTAAGCTGGACCACTTTCGAGATTTGAATCTACAATTGCTAATAAGGACTTCTCAAGTTTTGACTACCTCTTATCTCTAAGGGTGATACATATTGGAATATCTAATCCAAGTCCAAAAAAGGTTTAACAACAACTTGAACTAAACCAATATGGAGATACTTGTATTTTTGCCTGTGATTCAAGATTGTTTCTCTTGTTAACAATCTTATAGTATCTGAATTTTGTTTGATTGATATAGATCGTTCACATGTTTTGATAGCATAATCTGTTTTGAAATCAAACGTTCCTATTTGATAAATAGTTTTATGATCAACTTTAGGAATTGACCAATTTTGAAGCCTGTGTTCAATTTCTGCGATTTGAATTTCTCTAACATTCATGCTTTCTTGTCTATTTTCTATTTCTTCATTTTCATTATCATTATTGAAGGGATCCTCACTTGAACTACGCATACTCCTAGATCTATTGAACCAGTTTCTAGACCAAGACATCGTAAAAGAAGTTTGATACATGTCTTTTAGGAATAAAAGGACTATAGGTTGTCTGGACGTAATACTCAATCTCAACGGGACCACCGACATGGGAAACACACCCTTTGGCTAACCAACGCTTCAGAGACTCCAGAGTAATCCAACGGACAAACAACATAGAGGACTTTATTGACCAGAAGAAGATGCCTTACTTGATTGACAATGACTTGAACTTGGCTCTAATACCAATTTTGACCCAGAAGGAGTAGGGGTAATTTGAAGAAGAGGATCACACATGTCAATAAGATAATCGGCTTTGTTTGGGAAGAACTTGTCAGGGAAATTAGAAAGAAATTTTTGGCATCGTAGATATTGCATTCGATTGCTTATGATTGTCATTTTGAGATATCTACTTTTGATGCATGTAAAATAATCTTGAATACTTGGTGTAAACATGAAAAATGATAATCGATCTAAGAAATATAAATCATTCTTTTGAGAAATGAATTCATAAAAGAATTTGATTGAACATTCAAAAAGACATGTAACATTAATTGGATCATCCATTTGAAAAATAAAACTTGAAATTGAAATACAGAAGCTTGAAATACTTGAAAGATACAAGGTACTTACAATGATCAAAATGATATGTAAAGTACAAAAGATTGATAAAAAACGCTCTGCCTATACTGAGGAAAATCTTCTTCATTTATAGACCTTGAGTGCCTTGGATGCTTGGAGAAGGAATCCTTCCTTTTTTGAAATAATTACGGAACACTGTTTGCTTTCCAAAAGGTTGTCGGCCACAACACTGTTGATGATAGAAGTCACTGTTTTCTTTTTGAAAAACTGTCGGCCACAACATTGTTGATGATTGAAAAGAGATCTTTGAAAATTAAACCATATTCGCAGTTTTTCTCTACATTTCTGTAGATTAATGATAAAGGATAGGATTATAATTCAAAGAACTCTACATCAACCCCGAGGCAATCGTCCTCATTGTCATTTTTGAAATCTGGGTCGGATCCAACATCAGATGCCGCTACAGATCCCCTGGTTGATTCTGTCTTTGCCATTGAAGCATATTTATGAGCAAGAATTGCAAAAGCTTCAGGATGGGAACATTGAGCAAGTTGTGCCATAATTTTTGATTTCTCGGCAAGAAAGTCATTTGAGGAAGAACATGAGCCAGTTTTTGTTTTAATTTGTTGATCAATCCAAGATTGGACCGCTTTTGAACAGGCATTTGAGTCATTGAATTTTTTCCACCATTTGACCTTACATCGTCGAACGATACGTTTGAAAGAGAAAGTATCAACGGAGGTTGGGAAGATTTGGAAATCCCAACAAAAAATCCATGCAATTTTGAAAGTTTTGCAATATTGGAAAAGAAGATCCTCATGAGGAGTGAGGTTAAGTCCTTTATTTTTGAAAAGATTGAAACCTTCGGAGACATGGCTTGGCAAGATTTTCTCACATGCTCCAAAGTAAAGCCACCATGATTGGAACCATTTTGGAAAAGATTTTGGGCAATTTTGATCAAAAAGAATAAACCAAGAATGACTTGAAGGCCGAAAGTAAAGAACATTATACCAAGCCTTCATATAGTCTTGATAAGTGAATTGAGATTTTGGCCATTTTTGAGAGAGAAAATTTTTGGTTCCCAAGGTTCCTGATTCCAATCGGAAAGAGATAAAACCCTAAGAATTTTGATTTTTGAAAAATCGATCCAATAGGTGTTTGGTTTACTGACAGTATGGAAAATAATGACGGATTTTGTGACTTTGAGGATTGATTCATACCACATTCTTGATTGATATATGTTTTGGGATATGAAGTAGAATTCATTGAGAACTTGATATTTTCTGTCAATAAAATTAAATGGATCGTCATCTTTAAGAAAATGAGGAAAGATTCTTGAAAGGCACTCCTCAAGAGATGGAAATTTTGCCCATTCATCTTCGAATTCGGCAACATGAATAACAGTACCTTTGGAAAAATATTGAAATTTTTGATTGTTTATTTCAGGGAGTTTTCCTGATCCTGGAACGGTATCAGGTTTAAGAGCATTTTTGTAATTTGCTGGAACTTTTATTTGAGAAGGGAGAGTTCCAAGAACTGTAAAGGGGTTAGAGGAAACGGAATTATTTTTGAATTTTTGAGAAGAAGAAATTACTTGAGTGTTTGACTTAGAACTAGAACACTCAAGGAGGTAATCCTCAGGAGTTCTTCCTTTGGTGCTGGTGTTGAGTTTCTTTGACATTTTTTTCGTGAAAAAACTCACGGGTTAAGAAGTCTGGAAGGGAATTGTTCTCTCCTTTGATAAACTTGATTGAAAAATCAAAACAAGATAAAATTGCTTGCCATCTAGCAAAAATTTGTTTGGAAACAAGATTTTTAACATCCTTTTGTAAAACGTCTTTTGATGCTTTGCAATCTGTCCTAACAAGAAATTTTTTGTTAATCAAATCATCTTGAAATTTTGAAATGCATAAAACGATCGAAAGACATTCCTTTTTGAAAGTTGAATAATTTTTCTAAGGGCAGAGCTAGATGCCCGAATGGTAACGAACGAGTTGTTCCTTTTGGTTGTCAATTGTCTGTTTCAGAATCCCTCCATAGGCAATATTAGAGGCATCGATTTCGACAAATAAAAGAAGCATTTGGATTTACAATGTTAAGACATGGAAGGGTTTTGACACTTTGTTTGACTAGTCTGACTACTTCAGAATGTTTCTCGGACCAAGCAGGCGGAACCTTACGAAGCCTTTGATAAAGGGGTTACCAAATTTGTCTGATGTTTGGGATAAAATCAGATATATAATTGACACAACCTAAAAATATTTGAAGACTCGTTTTATCAAGAATTTCATCTGGGAATTTTGACGCGAACTCAAGAGTACGTTTGATGGGAGTAATCGTGCCTCTAAAGATCTCATGTCCTAAAAATTTAATCTTAGTTTGACATAGAACAATCTTTTTCTCGGACACAGCAAGCCTATTTCTTTTGGCGATAGATAAAAAGGTTTGAAGGTGTTTAAGATGTTGTTCTATACTATCGGAATAGATAAGGACATCATCTATGTAAACAATTGAGAAGTTTTGATAAGGATTGAAGATATCATTCATAATCTTTTGAAATTCTGAAGGAGCATCTTAAGACCGAACGACATGAAATTCCATTCATACTGTTCAAAAGGGATATTGAAAGCTGTTTTGTATCTATATTTCTCAGCGATCTGGATCTGCCAGAATCCTGACTTAAGGTCAAACTTTGAAAATATGACGACATTAAGGAGACGATTGAGAAGATCCTTCTTTTGAGGCATAGGATACCTAATCCATTGAAGAACTTGGCTTAGGGGTTTATAATTGATGACTAATCTAGGAACACCTCTTTCAATCTCACCACGATTATTGACATAAAAAGCCGCACAGCTCCAGGGAGATTTACTAGGCCTGATTAATCCTTTGTTAAGGAGGTCATTAATTTCTTTTGTACAAACGTCTAGAAGTTCTTTGTTCATTTGAATTGGTCTTGCCTTAGTTGGTATTTGGTTTTCATTAAAGTCTAGAATATAGGGAAGAGTAACAATGTGACGTTTCCTATTCCAAAAGGCATTAGGGATGGTTGAACAAACTTCTGTTCTAATGGCTTTGTTGATTCTCTCAATCTGATCTTTAATATTTTTGGTTTCTAACTGTTCCAAAAGTCTTGAAAATTTAATATCTTCCTTTAAATATTTGATGTGTTGTTTTTTTGAGATTTATGTTATTGATAATTTTTGTGATCGAATGTTCTTTTAATAAATTAATATCCCTACTAGAAGGAGGATTTGTAAATTCAAAGAATATATTGTGATTGAGAAATTTTGATCTTAATCCATTTTCAGTTACGGAGATTGGATAAAGCTGAATAAGAAAAGGGGTACCAAGTATGACTTCTTGATCAAGATCCTTAACAAGGTAGAAACTACTTTTGAAGCAAATATCTCCATTACAAACATGAGCTTTAGTTAATTTGTATTTGATATTAAGACTTTTACCACTAGCGCCATAGAGGTTCTCTGTGGTTTTTTCGAAATATTTGGTAGGGACTAATCCTTTCCTAATATAGTTTTGATCAGCTCCTGAGTCTAGAAGGACTCTAGTTTTGATTTTATATTCTTTGTTAATTATAATCGTTGCGATTGTATACCATTTTTGCAAATGAATTTGACTAATAAGATTCATTGATTGTTCTTCATTAAAAGGACTTTGGATTTTGAAAGGAGAAGAAGGTGTCTTTGCTTCTTCGCTATTGGAGGAGGAGTTAGAGCTTGAGGTAGATGGAGTCCTACTGATTTTCTCTTTTCCTTTGTAAGAGGAAGGATAACGAGTTTTGAAAACAGAGACTTCAAACTTGAGATGAGAGAGATCTTTCTCAAGTTAAGATATTTGACTTTTCATTTGATTGACTTCACTACGTAAGTCTTGACTAGAGGAAAGTTTATTTGTTTTTTTAAATCTATCAAAAACATCATTGATATTATAACTCTTTTGAGAGGGTTTATCCTTATCCTTATCAGTTTCTAAAAGACTTTCGAATTTTGTTTTAATTCAGGGTCTTGAATTTGATCAATGATTTCTTGAATTAGTTTTCTTTCTGAAGTTAAGACATTGATTGAATTTTTTTCACAGGTACAATCATCTTTGCAATTGCAGATTTTCTTTGAGTCAGATGATTGAGAGGAAGAAGAAACATATTCGTAATCAGAATCTTCTTGAAGATTATAGATGATGTCCTCAGATTCAGAAGAGTCAGAAGAGTTAATAAGACTCAAGAGTTGAGTTTTTAACTCATCATCAATATAGAGATTGTTAATTTTTCTTTTTAAGGGGCATTTGTTAGTAAAATGACCTTTCTTTTGACATTTTCAACAGGTGGTGTTTGCGGGATCGCGAATAGGAGGATCTTTGAAAGATTTGTCTTTATTTTTAAATTATTCGCGTTTTCTTTTATATTTGTTATATTTGTGGAATCTTTTAGGAGTCTTTTGTTTCTTGTAATATTTTGGAACGGAGTTCTTTTTGTAGAATTTTTTATTTTTGAAATGTTTTTGGGATTTCTTATGACTTCTAGAAGGGGGAGCATGAATACGTTCGTATCCATAATGTTCACAAAAGGAACCAAATTCCTTTCTTCCTTCCATCATATCAGATTTGAGCTTTGCTTTGAGTTTTAGATCATTGCAAAGTGAGAGACCTTCCTCATTGATAAATCCAATAAGTTGACCATAAGTAAGATCATCGTGAGGTAAGGTTGAAAATTCATCTTTGATAGCTTCTCTAACCCTTTCAGCGAAGAGTTTGGGAAGACCTGCGATAAATCTTTCTTTCCAAAAGGCAGATTTGCAGTCTTCAAGAAGCTTAACCTTTTGAAGGAAAATATCTTTATACTACCTAAAGTCTTGTAATTTTGGACAAGTAAGATTCATAAGAAGCTCATAGGCCCTTTCCAAAAAGGAAGAAGGTTCTCCAACGAAATGTTTGATTATAGTAAATAAGAGGGTGTAAACAGCGTCTTGTTTGTTTAGGTCTAAATGACTATCTCCTTCAGATTTAACAGCATTTGTAACCCTTTCTCATTCTTTGCGAGAGAGGTAGTTAAACCACCAGCTTTTGAGCTGTCCTGAGAAGCCATTCATAAGATTAACGGCCGCATCTTTACCTCGTGCAGAGTAAGCACTGGTGGCCATTGACATTTCACCAATAACTTAGAGGATTTGATGTTCAGTCATCCCATCAATATTCCAAGATATGACTTCAAGACCAGAAAACGTTTTATGAGGCTGACTTGGTTCTTCACGGAGCATATCGGGAAAAGTTGGGCTCGGATAGAAATGAGGAAGATTATGTTTGTCCATAGTTTCTATCATTTAATTTGTTAATTTTTAACTCTTCAAATTGTTCATGAATTTCTTCTATAGAGTCAATAACATTGACTTTGCTAGTTGATTCTTTGTTTCGAAGTTGTTTGACAATTTCGTTGAGGACATCAGAGGAATTTGAACCGAATTGGACCTTTTCTTCAGTAGGTTTAAAAAGAGTTTTGGAAGTAGTGGAAGAACTAGTACTAACCTTCTGTTTTTCTTTGCTTTTAGTTTCAATGATTTCATTTTTTGCTGGTTGATCAATTTGATTTAATTGGGTGGCAACCGAATTGAGGAGAATATTTGTATAGTTATTTTGTTGTTGGATATTTTTAATATCTTTGATTGTAGGATTTTCGTTTTCTTCTTTATCAGAGATTTGTTTGAAAGGGGAAACAACAACTTTGATATCTCTTTTAGGGACAAGGATTTCCACTAAAGGGGGATGAACAGATTGGAAAGTATTTCCACAGGAAGTTTTCCAAACTTTGGACTTAGAATGAGAAGTATTTATTGTGGGTTTTTCATTATAGACTTTGATATAAGACCATTCATAGAAACTAATGTCTTCAGGGTAAGAATAAAATTCTTCCTAGATTTTTTTTTTTTCATTTCTTCTTTTGAATGTAATTGTTTAAGATTTTTCCTGAAAAATCTAACAATAGGATCTTTTTCCTTTTTGAATTCTCGCTTTCTGTCAATTGTTGAGGAAATAACATTTAATTGATTACGTTGTGATCTCATATCTGAAAGAGTTGGAGATTCAGAACCATGACCGGTTGAATCCTCATCTTCCTCAGAGTAATGAGTTTTTGGGATATTAGGGTAAAATCAACACCTTTGAATCTTTCAGAGGGTTGTTTCTCCGCTCGTTTGAAGGTTTGATACGGTTCCCATCGAGAAGAACAAAAAGAAAAGCGAGCTTTTGAAGATGAAAGGGCAAACTGAACTTGCACACTTCCATCTGGCAACTCAGTGATTTCTCTTAATTTTGTCCTCGGGACTTCTCTCATTGAAGTTTGTTCATTTTCAAATGTCCAAAGAAGATTTGTAGAAACCTCATCCCAAGCTAACCTTCTTGGAATAGCAACATTTGAATGTAAGGGATTGATCTCAATTAAAAGAGTTTCATTTTTTGGAGAAGACCTAATAGCTTTAGGACTCATATTCATATTCATAACTTTGTAATAAATACGATAAATGATACAGATGGCTTTTGATCTGACATCCATATCAAGATTTTTGGTTTGTATATCAAGGCATAAGTATTTCATATTTGAATAATCAGAAAAATTTATATATATATATATATATATATATATATATATATATATATATATATGGCCATGACCTCCTCCCCACGTTGGGGAGGAATTATAAAAACTAACGTGTGTTACAGTGGCTATTGGACAAGAGAAATTACATATATATTGGAAATAAAATAACAAAAATTAAAAATAATAATGACACTCCAACGACATCCATTATTTGGTCCACAGTGACTGCTTCACAAAATTGTAAACAATATTCGTTTTGGACGTCAGCTAAATTAAGTTCTTCTACTTAAATTAAAAAATAATTTTTTTTAAAAAAAACTAATATATTCTGAGACAAATGGACAATAAATAAAATTTTCAAATTTATACCTAGAATATTGAATACAAAAACGATATCACCTTGTAATAAGAGCTTGTACTTGACATTAATGAAGAGCATGTTCGGTAGAGTTTTTTCCCCAAAAAATCCATTTTTTTTTTCTAATTTTGACTTTTCAACTCTTTTTACACTATAAAAAATTTGAAAAGTCAAAAAGAAAAAAAAACCCATTTTTCTAGAAAAAACTCACTAGAAACATGTTCTCAAGTCTTGGTCACTATTTTTTCTCGTTATTTTAAATTAGCTCGGAAATTCGTGCCAACTTCCGAATGGAACAATTAATAATTTTGTTTTCTTTTGAAAAGAGCAACCCAACTTGACCCCGTGGTTTCATTCAAGATGACAAGAAAATAAGTACCTAACCTTAATTTCTTATTTCTTACATCCTCGTCAACTCCGAAATTTGTACATGATAGAATCCACTTTCTTGAAACTTTAGTAGTCCGAGTCTTTATTTATTTTTCTTTTTGGGTCATTAGTCAAGTCTTATTTTACTCTTTTTGAATCTTGTTTTATGCTAATTTTCTCTGACAACTTTGTATATTTTTTCCACTCTTATCTTTTGGGGAAAATGGTCTTTAAGTTACTCGAAAGTGACTTGTTCTAAATTAAGTTCAAATACTTTTTAAAATTGTCATTAAGTCATACTACTTCTAGCATATTTCAATTAATCTCGTAACTATCCATATAATCCAAATTAATTAGAATTAAACAAGATTTAAACTTCAGCAGCACGTACGTGGCCACTGTTCTCCCACCTCCACGACGGCTCTTGCATCTCGTTGCCGGCGTTATGCGACTTAAACATTTTTCCACTATTTTCGTGAATGATAATTGCGGATTCACGATTTTTTAGTGTTGTTTTTCTTAATCATATAAAACATAAAATTTTGAACATTAACAGTTTCTTATTGTTATGAGAGAATGACGGTCATTTAGAGAAGTATTGGGCAGTTTATGAATTGCAAAATTTTGGAACCAATTGTTTCTTTGAATATTATTTTGCTGGTGAATTCAGTTTTTATGAATGTTTTTTCTTATTTTTTTTGAATTGGATTATTTTGTTAGAGATATTAATTTTTTTGATACATAAGAATACATTTGTTTTGCAATCATTTTTGGTTGAATAAATAAAAGCAACATTTGTTTCACATACATCAAGCACGTGATTAGGTGAGCACAAATATTAATTATGTTTAACATAAAACTATAACACACTATCTAAATAAAATATTATATTAATAAAACAATATCATAATAAAATAGTATCATAGAAAACAGTATCTTAATAAAATATTTTGGTATTTGAATTAGCAATTTTCAATTGCAGGACGTGTTGATATTTTAGCACTGAAATATAGCTTTAATTGAAATAAGTTTGAGACATATGACTTCAAAATTCATAAACGCATGATCAAGAATTTTAGGTTGGGAGATTAATTTCATCGAAATTCACTTTGCAACATTCGATGAAAAAGTAGAAATTTTGGTGCCAAAGTCTGGATTATTTAATATTCAAGAATCACATTCCCTCATAGAATTCAAATGATGTTATCTTGTGGACTTGTTAATGTGTCATTGTTCAATTTAGAATCTATAGGATAATATATTATAATAGTAAAAGTAAGTTGAGAATAATAATTTAAATAAAAAATACATATCAAGTTAATAAATTGTGTAGTTAAAACTTGATAAAAATTGTAGGTTCCATAAATATGTAGTTGATAATAAATTTGAAATTTTTATTTAATCAAACATGCTCTTGGTATGATTTAAAAACAACAAATGATTTTTTTACATATTTTATTTTATTCACTTTTTATTTACATATTTCGTAAGACCCACTACAAAAATATTTACCAAACATATTCTAAATTTATTTATTTTGATAACAAAATTTTTTGCCAAGATCGTCTGGCAAAATTATTTTTTAATTTCATTTTGGTCCTTTATTGTGACATATTGTTAAGTATGAACTTTCTTTTGGTAATTTAATTTTTCAAAAATTACATTAAAAACATCGTCAATTGTATGATGGATTTTTGTTGATGTTTCCGTGTTTTCTAGTGGTGTCAATTTTAATACTTAACTATTTTTAGAATAACAGTTAAATTACTATACAATTACAACGAAATATCCATTTAATACTATGTACTTAACGTATCTTTAGTATTATGTAATAAAATTCATTCGACTCGGAGAAATAATAAAGAAAAACAAATTAATGCAAAGGTGAATTAGTTGATTATGGAATGTGGGAATGCAAAGAGCTTAAGGAAACACCTAAACCAAGCAGTCTTTACATGCCACCTTGTGTGCACATTAATGTCGGCTTCTTAATTTAAACAATTTTATGGCCTTCGCCTTTCAATTTTATTTAATGCTGTGACAAAATTATGTGTAGCCAGTAGTATTTTAGCGTATTTTCTCGTAGGTTTCCACCGTACACATTATCTTGGTCAAAACATTCTGTATTACGCAACTGACTACACTGTGTCCAAAGATTTACCAAAAAACGAAAATGAAGTTTTCCCTTATTGGCTTATCTTCCAATTAAGATCGCACTTCACGTTTCAACGTCGTGAAATTTACTGCTGCTAAACCAATTTTCCTAAAATTGTTCTGGAGAGTTTCTCAGTCATTTTCACTGAACCATCCTGGAAAAACACACCTCCTAACTTAACGCGTAACATGAGCGTATATATAAATAAGATTGTTCATTAACAACTCTCAACATAAACACTGCCATTACATATTTGCATGCAAAATCAGTTAATTCTTTTTCATTAGCAATTGTTTGTTTTCGATTTTACTGAGTTTTAGTGTTTTACTATAATCATGTCTGAAAATTTTCAAGGTAACGTGCATGGTAAAGCTCTTGTTTTCAATCTTCCTAACCACCTTGTCATCAGCTTGCTGAATAAAAAGAGATGGCATTTGGCATTCGCAAAAATCAATTGTTCAAGGGTTTTGCTTTCTCTCTTCGATGAAGTTGTTTCAAAAAACGACAAGATTAATTATATCTTGCCTGCATCTGCTAGTTTTCTCGTCAATATTGATAAACCAAATGTAAATTCGGGTTGTTTCTCCAATGTCAATCAGACAATCCTCTCTAAGGTCGTCAAGGAGAAAAACCTCGACGAGCTTTTTAAACTTGGAGGTGGTAAAGGTATAGCTGTTTCTCTCAAAACTGATGCGAATCGTGGAATTGATGGAGCAGTTGAAGACAGACAGAAGGAGTTTGGGACTAATACTTACATTAAGCCACCTGCAAAGGGTTTCTTCCATTTTGTTTTTTGAAGCATTTAAGGATCCAACTATCCTTATTCTATTGGCTTGCGCTGCCCTTTCTCTTGGATTCGGGATCAAAGAGAATGGACCAAAAGAAGGTTGGTATGATGGTGGAAGCATATTTCTTGCTATCTTTCTTGTTATTTCTGTCTCAGCTATCAGCAACTTCAGGCAAAGCAGGCAATTCGACAAGCTTTCCAAGGTAAGCAATAACATCACGGTAGAAGTTGTGAGAAATGGAAGGAGACAACAATTATCAATATTTGACATTGTTGTTGGAGACATAGTTTGTCTAAAGATTGGCGATCAAGTACCTGCAGATGGATTATTTCTAGACGGGCACTCTTTGCAAGTGGACGAATCTAGCATGACAGGAGAAAGCGATCATGTTGAAATCAATCAAGATAGAAATCCTTCTTGTTTTCTGGCACAAAAGTAAGCGATGGATATGCCAGAATGCTTATTACTTCTGTAGGAATGAACACAACTTGGGGAGAAATGATGAGCACAATTAGCCAGGATTCAAACGAGCAACGCCTCTTCAAGCTCGACTAAACAAGCTAACTTCATCAATAGGTAAGGTTGGTTTAGCAGTAGCTTTCCTAGTACTTGTCGTGCTATTGGTTCGATTCTTTACAGGCAATACAACAGATGAAAATGGGAATAAAGAGTTCAATGGATTTGGTAAGACTAAGGTTGATGATGTGATCAATGGTGTCCTGAGAATTATTGCAGCTGCGGTAACTATTGTAGTTGTCGCAATTCCAGAAGGATTGCCATTGGCAGTTACACTCACTCTTGCTTATTCGATGAAAAGAATGATGGCCGATCAAGCTATGGTTCGAAGGCTCTCTGCTTGTGAGACAATGGGGTCTGCCACTACAATATGTACTGACAAAACAGGTACTCTTACATTAAATCAAATGAAGATAACTAAGTTTTGGTTGGGGAAAGAATGCATCGAAGGGAAAAGCTATGTTTCAATTGCAGCCAATGTTCTTGAATTGCTTCATCAAGGGGTCAGTCTCAACACGACAGGTAGTGTGTACATGTCGAGTGCATCAGGACTTGAATTCTATGGTAGTCCCACTGAAAAGGCCATTCTTTCATGGGCTGTGCTTGAATTGAATATGGATACGGAGAAGGTGAAGCAGAATTGCAACGTTCTGCATGTTGAAGCATTCAATTCGGAGAAAAAGAGAAGTGGCATTTTAATGAAGAGGGTTGAAGATGACACGGTTCACGCACACTGGAAAGGAGCTGCTGAAATGATACTAAAAAGGTGCTCTCATTACTATGATTTGGAAGGAAATGTGAATTCTCTAAACAATTTTGAAAGGATGAAATTTGATCAGATAATACAAGGTATGGCTGCAAGTAGTCTTCGATGCATCGCATTTGCACATAAGCAGGTTTTAGAGTTGGAGCATGTCAATCCAAATGGACAGCAAAAGATTCAAGATAATGGATTAATCCTTTTGGGTCTTGTGGGCTTAAAAGATCCATGTCGACCCGGTGTGAAGACAGCTGTGGAAGATTGTCAATATGCAGGGGTGAATGAGAAAATGATAACTGGTGATAATGTTTTCACTGCAACAGCAATAGCCACTGAATGTGGAATACTGAAGCTGAATAAGGAAATAGATGATGGATCAGTGGTCGAAGGAGTCACATTTCGCAACTACACAGAAGAGGAACGAATGGAAAAAGTTGATAAAATCTGCGTGATGGCGAGATCGTCTCCTTTCGACAAACTTCTAATGGTGCAATGCCTGAAAAAGAAAGGTCATGTTGTGGCAGTGACTGGTGATGGTACAAATGACGCACCAGCACTAAAGGAAGCTGATATAGGCCTTTCGATGGGAATTCAGGGCACGGAAGTGGCAAAAGAAAGTTCAGATATCGTCATTTTGGACGACAATTTTGCTTCTCTTGCCACTGTTTTGAGATGGGGAAGATGTGTTTACAACAACATACAGAAATTTATCCAATTTCAACTCACTGTGAATGTAGCAGCACTTACAATCAACTTTGTAGCAGCAGTTTCTGCTGGTGAGGTGCCATTAACAGCAGTCCAGTTATTATGGGTGAATCTGATAATGGACACACTGGGGGCTCTAGCTCTTGCTACAGAGAAACCAACCATGGAGCTCATGGAAAAGCCACCCGTGGGCAGAAAAGAGCCACTTATTACAAATGTTATGTGGAGGAACTTATTAGCTCAAGCATTTTATCAGATAGTAGTTCTTTTGACATTACAGTTCAAAGGTGAATCGATCTTTGATGTTAACGAAAAGGTAAACGACACATTGATTTTCAACACATTTGTGCTTTGTCAAGTGTTTAACGAATTCAACGCGAGGAAGCTTGAGAAGAAGAATGTGTTTGAAGGAATACACAGGAATAAGCTGTTTCTTGGAATCATTGGAATTACAATAATTCTTCAAGTAGTGATGGTGGAATTTCTGAAGAAGTTTGCAGATACAGAGAGGTTGAATGGGAGGCAATGGGGGTTCTGTATAGGAATTGCAGCTGCATCTTGGCCTATTGGTTGGCTTATCAAGTGCATACCAGTACCAGAAAAACCAATATTTAGTCATGTCAATTGGAACAAGTTAAGATGCATGTAAACTACTCAGTACTGTGTTTAATCTTTTATAATTAATATAATGAATTTCTTATATGTAATTTGTTTTGGATTAAGGAAGCAATAGAATCATGCAAGCCGAGTTCCACGAAACACCATAAACCAGATAATGCAAGAAAAAAAGATCAAAAATTATTATTAACACACAGACACCATATATTCCTACTTCCTTAGTAGAACAATCTTAGGACAAACAAGTAAAAGATAATCGTATGATGAGAACCAAACGAGTATTCAAGAAAAAAGCAGGATGAATGCAGCAAATAGCCAAATAATTTCTATGAGTAATATTGTCAAACATCATAAGTGCATCACAAATGAAACTTCTTTTTATGGGATTAAAAAAAGAATACTGTGTTAACGAGGATTTTCCACTGTTGTAGCTCAACAAAATGTTGTAAATAGACGAAAATCTGATTTTTGAAGGATATCTTCAAACCAATTTGACTGGAATTATGTTGAATTTGAGGAGCATTGCATGCTAATTTTTGCCTTGTTTCTTGGCTAGTATGTTGAAATAATGGGGGTGATTCTTGGCGTTTCTTTTATTGTCGAAGTGTCTTGAAATAACCACGAACATGGCCTAGTCTAGATCCGCTTGATCCCACGTCCTATTCTTCGAATAGTGAGGTGAGTACTATGTGGGTTAGTTTAGATTAGCACTTATATTCAGATCTAATTTAGATCCAATACAATTGGTTTATATAATAAGGTAAACCCTAATCTATATTAAATAAACTAATCATCTAATATATATTCTAACAGATATTAGGTTAACTATATAGTACATCGGTTTTGGCTCATTCATGGACTATGATTGTGTTGTGACAAGATTTTTAAGATCCTGTGAATTTTGTTATCTTTTACATTTACTTTTAAATTTTTTTTCAAATAAATTGAACCGATCAATTCTTTATGAGTTGCTAGACTGTACAATTTAACCCTGCCTTGCCCGACCTAGCCATTATGGCTGACTAATAAGTGTCGAAGTTATTTTCACAAGAAACAACAAATATGTTTGATAATGAATTCATGACATCTACTGCAAGAACAAATTAATATACAAATTATAATTTAGCTTCTCATAAAATGAAGTTTAAAATAACAAAAAAGATAAATTAAATTCCAATATTGTTTAAATTGATTGTGGGTGCAACCAACTTTCAAGTCCAGCATATGATCCATTTAGAGAAACGAATAGAAGAGCAATATGGTGAAGGCATAAATTGGAATTTAGACTTCCTTCCAACGAGTTAGAAAACCTTCCATAAATTTGTGTTATTTTTTTTTTTTTGGTGTATTCTATTTTTCTTTCTCGTTCTCTTAACAAAGATCGTATAGGCAAATTAAAGAATTGATTTCAATTTCCAACAAATAATACAAAAACGCGGACCTAAAAGTGGAGGCGCAATAACAAAGCAAATGTATTATTGAAAATAGGCTTTAATTTCTATTGCGATGTTTAGATCCAAAATTTTTCTCCCAAAAATGGACTTGACAATTACACACTTATTTAAAATTTCATGGAAGTGCACAGTTGGGTATGTGTCAGCCATTTTATGTGTTTAATAATTCTGCAAGTGTACGGATCGCACAATTAATAAAGTAGATTATGAGTCCAAATATCATACCCACATATATTTAGATAGTTCAATACAATTATAATAACCTTAACTAAATGTGTTAACTTTAGAAATTTGGTGTTTAGGAGCTAATTAAAATCTGAACTAAAAACAATTAACTAATTATAATTCAAACAAACAGGAGATTAAATTAAAGAAGAATTACTTTAAAATTGAAAAGAAAAGAAAAGAAAATCGTATTAGTATCCCAAATCCACTTATATCAATTCCCTTTAACTGGAACTGTTGAATTTGATAACATGATTTAATTATAAAGACCAATATTCATAATTGGCTTAACAATCTCTCTCGAGTAGAATTAAACATATTCCTATATATGATTCGACTATATCTCTATGACGGATGCGAACATACAAGAATGCATTAGAATTTTTGAATACTTAAAGAACACGTAAAGCATAGCGGTATATCTCTATCCCATATCGGACTCTACGATAGTTGATACTATGTATAACCTATTTTTCATCTTTTGAAGGTAAAACAAACCACAAGAATCATATAACTATTGTACACATAATTGTAGATGAAGAGAAATCAATATCAATTATTTAAAATTAAAAATGTGCTTAAATATCAAAAACTAGGTTCAAATAATTAAAAGATCATAATAAAAGTTTCATCATGATCCTAGTACTAAAAGAATTTAACTTAACATACTAAGAAGAAGAAAATAAAAAGAAAAATAAAATATGGAAGCCATCACCCGGATATGAAGAAAACTTGAAAGAGAAGAAATCTTGAACTTGATCTTCGTTTTAATCTTGAAAGGATGAATCTTGATCTTCGTTTCTTGATTCGTCTCTTGTTTTTCTCTCTAAATTGGCTCTAATCTAGCTCCCAAAACAGCTCTCAATCCGCTCTCTGTTATGAGTTAATCACTCATATTTATATGTCCATAATTGTGCTCCAAAAGATCTCAAAAATTCGTTAAAATCGTGTCCCGAAAGTTTTCTAATTGGATTAGAATTCAAAAAGGCAACAAAATTACGTTTCTGCTGAAAATACACTGGACGATCACCCAGTGTAAATCCGGGAGATCTCCCAGGCCAAGGAAAAACCATTCCGTTGGCAAAAATAGGTTCTGGGTGATCGCCCAGCTTTATCTTGGGCGATGGCACAATTCAGCATTTTTTCTCTACAACGGTTGTTTTTCAAATGACAATAATTTCTTGTAGAAAATTCTAAATTGAGATTCGTAAAAAATGTTGGACTCATAATTCAATTATCTTTCCAATGGTATATCATTTGTCTTGTGAATATTTTAATACCAAAAGTTGTGCTCGAATTTCTACACATACTTCGGTAGGTAGTCAACTACTAAAAATTGTCTTTTCACCAACGGAAATTTACCAACAGATTATTTTCGTTGGCAATCAGCAATGGATTATCTGTTGGTAAAAGTGATGACATTTCACCTACGGTAATCAGCGACGACTTTTCCGTTGGCAAAGGTAATAGTTTTTCACCAACGAATTTTCACCTTTCACCAACGGAATATCTGTTGGTGAAGAATGAATTATATTACCTACGAAAATTCTGTTGGTGATATTAATTAATTTTGAAAACCAAAAAATATTTCAACTTTTCACCAATAGAATATCCGTTGGTAAAGAGTGAATCATATTACCTACGAAAAATCTGTTGGTGATATTAATTAATTTTGAAAACAAAAAAATATTTCGACTTTTCACTAACGGAATATTCGTTGGTGAAAAGTGAATCATATTACCTACATAAATTCTGTTGGTGATATTAATTAATTTTGAAAACTAAAAAATATTTCGATCTTTCACCAACGAAATATCCGTTGGTGAAGAGTAAATCATATTACCTACGGAAATTTCGTTGGTGATATTAATTAATTTTGAAAATCAAAAAATATTTCGACCTTTCACCAACAGAATATCTGTTGGTAAAGAATGAATCATATTACATACGAAAATTTCGTATATTACTTACGAAAATTCCGTTAGTGATATTAATTAATTTTGAAAACAAAAAAATATTTCGACCTTTTACCTACGGAGTATCCGTTAGTGAAGAACGAATCATATTACCTACGAAAATTTTGTTGGTGATATTAATTAATTTTGAAAAAAAAAATATTATTGATCTTTCACCTGTGAGAATATCCGTTGGTGAAGGGTGAATCATATTATCTCTGAAAATTACATTGGTGATATTAATTAATTTTGAAAATCAAAAAATATTTCGACCTTTCACCCTCTGGAATATGTCATTGGTAAAGAGTGAATCATATTACATACGAAAATTTCAGTATATTACTTACTTAAAATTCCGTTAGTGATATTAATTAATTTTGAAAACAAAAAATATTTAAGGCCTTTTACCTACGGAGTATCCGTTAGTGAAGAACGAATCATATTACCTACGAAAATTTTGTTGGTGATATTAATTAATTTTGAAAAAAAAAAAATATTATTGATCTTTCACCAACAGAATATCCGTTGGTGAAGGGTGAATCATATTATCTACGAAAATTCTGTTGGTGATATTAATTAATTTTGAAAATCAAAAAATATTTCGACCTTTCACCTACAGAATATCTGTTGGTAAAGAGTGAATCATATTACATACGAAAATTTCGTATATTACTTACGAAAATTCCGTTAGTGATATTAATTAATTTTGAAAACAAAAAAATATTTCGACCTTTTACCTACGGAGTATCCGTTAGTGAAGAACGAATCATATTACCTACGAAAATTTTGTTGGTGATATTAATTAATTTTGAAAAAAAAAAATATTATTGATCTTTCACCAACAGAATATCCGTTGGTGAAGGGTGAATCATATTATCTACGAAAATTTTGTTGGTGATATTAATTAATTTTGAAAATCAAAAAATATTTCGACCTTTCACCTACGGAATATCCGTTGGTGAAGAGTGATTCTTATTACCTAACGAAATTTCGTAGGTGATATAAATCAATTTTGAAAACCAAAAAACACAATTCATCTATTCAAATAAAAAAAATTTATGTGAAGAGTAATTCATAAGTCGAAAAAATCTTTCAACCTATTACCTACAGATAATCCATATGTAATATTACTATTTCAAGCATTGAGCTACATAAAATGTTGGTGAAGAGTAAATTTTATTACTCGTATATTTTTCATGAGTAATGTAAATCAAATTTTGAAAATGAAAAAAGATTCAACTATATGGAATTGAATGTTAATCACTTAAGGATTAGTCGTAAATTAAGGGCATGTTCGATGTAGTTTTTTTGAGAAAAAAATAGGTTTTTTTGAGTACTTTATTGATTTTTCAAATTTTTTTGTAGTGTAAAAAGGTTGAAAAGTCAAAAATTGTAGGCAAAAAAATATATTTTTTGGGAAAAAATGGCGACCGAACATGTCCTAAGTTTCAATCAGAGCATGTTCGGTAGGCATTTTCATGTCCAAAATCTATTTTTGAGCATGAGTTTTTTGACTTTTCAAAAGAATTTGAGATGAAATGACCAAATTACTCTTTTACCTTTCAAATGACATTTAATTGATTGAGGACAATTTTGTCAAATTGCAATGTAAGTCAAAAGTGTGTAAGAAAAATTCAGTCATGACCCACTAAATTTTAGGGGTGGGCGTCGGGTGGTTCGGTTCGGTTAGTGGAAGAACCGGAATCACCCGTTCATGTTCGGGTATTTTGTAAAAAGAACTGGAACCATCCACATTCAATCGGAATCGACTGGATCCAGAACCATGTTCGGTTCTGGTTCTACTTTTTTTTAAAAATAATTGTCATTTTAAACTAAATGCACAAATAAACAAATTTTGTAAATCATAGGCACCAAAAAATAGCATGAAAAATATCTAATAATCCAATCATACTTCATGATAATAATTAATAAAATCTACGGTACCAGAACTACATGTAATAGTATGAAAAACATCCAATAATCCAACAATATTATATCTAAATAGCATCCAAAAAGTGAACCAAAAACTAAAAATCAACAAGATTACACGATATTATGTAATGGAGTTAATTTGGTAAAGAATAATATGAAAAGTTAAAAATATGCAAATCTGAAAAATAAAAATAAAAAATCAATTTTTTGGTTCTTAACCGGGTATCCGGAACCGGTTCTTATGAACCGGAATCGGTCCAGAATCATTGGTTCTCGGTTCTTTAGAACCAGATCCAGTTATTTGGTGATAGGAACCGGACCGGATCCACTCGTTCCGGTTTGGGAACTTCGGTTCCGGATAAAATGCACCCCTACCAAATTTAATACAAAATAGATTTTGGAGATGAAAAAAGGGCAGCCGAATAAGCACTCATTTAACATTGAATTTTCTACCAAGTTATATATGCAATTACAATAATAAAAATAATCAAACTATAATCACGCATTTAAGAAAATATAGGTGGAGTAGTTTACCTATTGTACGACATCACTTTAGTTGGACATTTTGTGTTTAAATGTGAAAGCAAATAATGTTTATCATCATTTCATACAATTTGTACAGCTATAAATTTTTTTTTCGAGCAATGTGATATTTTATGTTTAAGTATTAACACAATGTGGAATTTGATTTTTCACTAATATTTATTTTTTACTTTATAAGAAATTATAGAAAATGTTGCTCATTGAACTAATATATATTATAAAAACAAAAACAATTACAAGAATTCATTTGTCTCCAATGATTTGGCTGTAACTTCACAACTCTTAGGTCAAAGGTTCAAATCACATTACATCTATTCTAAATTAATAAAATAAGAAAAATGCTCGACAAAGCTTAGCAGATTGGGTCGGCCCTTTGGTGAGTCGAGTTTCAAACCCATAATTGACAAGTCGGGTCAGAGGTCCACCAAGTAAATAAAATTATTATTTTTTAATTATTAAAAATTTGAACTATTACCTACATAATTTTTGTAGGTAAAGACTTGAGATATTACCTATGAAATTTCCGTTGGTAATAGTGTTTGTCATTTCTATTGCTATTTGGAGGGTCGCTGAAAGTTACCAACGGAATTTCCGTTGGTAAAAGCGCGTGTCATTACCAACAAAAATTCCGTTGGTAATGACTTTGGACATTACCAACGGAAATTCCGTTGGTAATAGTGTGTGTCATTACCAACAGATATTCTGTAGGTAAAGGATTGTGATATTACTAACAAAATTTCAGTTGGTAATGACAAAGACTATTACCAACGGAAATTCCGTTTGTGAAGATCACCAACGAAAATTCCGTTAGTAATTTTCAACGACCCTGAAAATAGCAATGAAAATACCGTTGTAAATAGTCCGTTGGTGGCGACTATTAGGCATGGATATCGTGGCTTCAGCAACGGAAAATTTGTTTCTGAAGCTACGGTTTTTTGTAGTCGTTTCTCAATTCGGTTATTTGGTTTTTCGGTGTTTGATCTATTGATTCAACTCTTCATTATCACTCCAACACACCTTAAACTTATTGATTTTACCTTCTTCCTCATCCTCCATTAATTAGCTCTTGATATTCACTTCAAAAACTCAACTTAGTCGTCGATTTCACCAAGTTGCTCTTTTCGTCAATTCTTTTCCATTTGCTTATAAACGGGTCCAAAACTGAAATAAGAAGAATAATGCACTAAACTAAATATAAAATCAATAATATGACGGGATAAAATCTTAGTTTAAAGACCCGAATAAGTGCACAAAATGCACTTATCAAACACTCCCAAACTAAATTTTTGTTCGTCCTTGAACAAAAAAAAAAAAAAAAATTAAACTACAAATTTAAATTAATCTAAGAGAATTACTAGCAAATGAAATAATGTTAAATTTCTTACCATATGCCTCATGTTCAATTATAATGCAATACTTCTAGAAATATATTAAACAACATAACAATTAAATTTTTACTTATCCGATATTCGACCTTTTGTGAGTGTGTGAATAGTCAGATATTGAACTTACACCTATATTAGACCACGACCAATATTGTGTTGTTGATATTTTTATAATCTCGAACTCTTTGTAGTCATTTATTCCTCAAACCTCTTGTAAATTATCATACTTCTAAAACTTTTCTCTCCAATTCCAAGGTGTTCTAGCGAATTTGGTTCCTATTGATCAACACAATATTTTTTTCAAATAAAGTGGTAAAAATTAGAACTTGTATTCTTAGAGCTAAGATGGTGAGTGATTTCTAAATTCTTATATTCAGTCTTCGAGGGTCTAACCTAGCAATCCTTACCGAGCACTTTAACTCTTTTTATTTTATTTAACCAATATAGACGATCTTATATTCTGTGCAATGCTTCTCTCTCACTAGCTTTCTATGTGACCCTTGTAGCGAGCTTTGGGCCGATGACTCCCAAGTCAGATGACCATATGGTACCAAATTTTAAAATATCTTAACATGCTTAATTGCTCGAGTCCCACAGGCTAATAGAGAAGTGAAGATGTAAAAAAAAAAAAAATCTTTTTTTTATCACCCATGTAGCGAGCTTTGGGTCGATGACTCCCAAGTCAAATTACCATATGGCACTGGGTTTTAAAATACCCTAACATGCTAAATTGCTCGAGTCAGATATTTTATTTTATTTTATCAGCAATGAGTAGTGCTCAATTTAGATTCCTTGACTATAACCTATTCAACCAAAGATGAGATCTAGAAAATCCAAACCATCAAAATTCTCAGAACACAAGTAACAAATTTAACACCCAAAACTGTTCTCAAAACAGTTTGGTTACTAGCTAAAAATTTAAGAACGGAATTTTTCACAATAATCTTAGGTCAATAATATCAGCACAAACACTCAAGTCATGTTTCTATATTAATAATAAGTCAATAGTGGCTACGTACTTCAAATATAGTCTAACATAGATAAGTATTCGGGTAAAAGCATGAAGTAAAGTGTTATCTAATATTCTAACTAAAAACGTACTCAAATAAACGTACTTATATATATATATATATATATATATATATATATATTAAAAATTATAATTTATTTAAAAATCAAAATTTGCAGTTATATAGACTCGAAAAATAAGCAAGTTCAAAATTCATCAATTAAGTATCATGATGCTTAACCTACCCCCAAACCAAAACATTACATTGTCCCCAATGTAATAACAAAATAAAGAAAATAAAAGAGGAAAAGATCAGTTACTCTCTGAAGATAGATGTGGAGAAGATAGATCTGGCTGGCTGAAGGTCCGGTTGAAGTGGAATCAGATGTGGAGCTGGGACTCTTGATCAAAAGATGATGTCATAGATATTATCCAAGCAGCTTGCAAAATAGGACATCCTGTGATTGACATAGTGAAACTTTTTAAGGACATTAAATAGTAAATAAAATAAAAACTAATAAATTATTTAAACTAATTAAAACTATTACATATAAAACAAGTAAATAAAACGGTTAGAAAATGGGTTGCCTCCCATTAAGTGCTTATTTATAGTAATTAGCTTGACTTATTGTCTGGTTGCTTTACGACACTCTAAATAGTGCTTTGGAGGACCTACCTTGTTTGTATCTATTGACTTTGCACAATTTTTCGTTTATTCTCAAACATTTGAATTTGTGCTCCTCATTAAAATAAGATTTTAGTGTAGTATATTGCTCGAACACAACCACGAAAACTTTTCATTGACCTTGATCACAAATTCAATTTTAGAATAAAGAGGAGAGTTGGAGAATTGTTTGTTTAAGTTGTGCTTTTGTAATCTCTAAGGAAGTAGGATCGGATGCTCATATGGTTTGATATGAACGGTTGCCTTAACATGTGGTGTACCGAACTCTCTTTAATATCTGTTGTTTGCTTAGTCTGTTCTACGTGTTCCTCATCAGTGGACGGTATCTTTTCTTTATTTGCTACTGGCATCTTTACATGAATTTTTGGTAATTGAACCTCACTTCTGGTAGTAACAGTCGTAACATTTTCTTTGGGATTCACCTCTGTATTGCTTGGCAACGTATCTGGCACTCTGCCTGATATAGTAACTGCCATCTGACCCATCTGTATTTCTAAATTTTTTTTATTGAAGCGCATTGATTTTGAAAATTGATCTCTTTCTGTCTTATGAACTTATCAGTTTTCTCGATGAATTTGTCGAGAATGTCTTTTAGTGAAGTTCTTTTTTCTGACTACTGAAACTGAGGATCTCGTGATATGATATTATTGTAATTATCCTTCCAAGAGAAATGTGGATGATCTGCGATGAATTCTCCAACAAGCATGTTGCCTTCATCAATCTCAAAAGTAGCCTCATATCTTACTCTATTGGCATGTTGCATTGCAAGAAAATCTCCAAAAAGCATGTTGTACTCATCAATCTCAGAAGTAGTCTCATATCTCGCTATATTGGCATGCTACATTGCAAGAAAATCTCCAAAAAGCATGTTGTCCTCACCAATGCTAGATTGGCTCTCTAGATAATTTGTGGAGTCACAAAGTCTCCAACTAGCATATTGTCTTTATTAATCTCTTGGTATTCCATCTTGTGTTGTGGTCTGAAAAAAAGAAGAAGATAAATTGAAACAGAAGTAAACTAAAAATAATAATAAATAAATTAAATAAATAAAGTTCGAATTAGTGTTAAAATAACTGAAAAAAAACTAAAACTAAATCTCCGGTAACGGCGTCAAAAACGTGTCAGCGATTTTATGTGTTTAATAATTCTGCAAGTGTACGGATCGCACAAGTAATAAAGTGGATTATAAGTCCAAATATCGTACCCAGAGATTTAGATAGTTTAATACAATTATAATAACCTTAACCAAATCTGTTAACTTTAGAAATTTGGTGTTGGGGAACTAATTAAACCTGAACTAAAAACAATTAACTAATTATAATTCAAACAAACATGAGATTAAATTAAAGAAGAATTACTTTAAAATTGGAAAAGAAAAGAAAAGAAAAGAAAAGCGTACTAGGATCCCGAATCCACTTATATCAATTCCCTTTAATTGAAACTGTTGAATTTGATAACATGATTTAATTGGGAAGATCAATATTCCTAATTTGTTTAACAATCTCTCTCAAGTAGAATTAAACATATTCCTATATATGACCTGACTATATCTCTATGACGGATGCGAGCATACAAGAATGCATTAGAATTTTTGAATACTTAAAGATCACGTAAAGCATAGCGGTATATATCTATCCCCTATCGGACTCTACGATAGTTGATACTATATATAACCTATTTTCCATCTCTCAAAGGTAAAACAAGCCATAAGAATCATACAACTATTGCGCACATAATTGTAGATGAAGAGAAATCAATATCAATTATTCAAAATTAAAAATGTGCTTAAATATCAAAAACTAGGTTCAAATAATTAAAGGATCATGATACAAGTTTCATCATGATCCTAGCACTAAAAGAATTTAACCTAACATGCTAAGAAGAAGACAATAAAAAGAAAAATAAAATATGGAAGCTATCACCCGGATATGAAAAAAACTTGAAAGAGAAGAAATCTTGAACTTGATCTTCATTTTAATCTTGATCTTGGTTTCTTGATTCATCTCTTATTTTTCTCTCTAAATTGGCTCTAATCCGGCTTCCAAAACAACTCTCAATCCGCCCTCTATTATGAGTTAATTACTCATAGTTATATGTCCATAATTGTGTATCAAAAGATCTCAAAAATTCATTAAAATCGTGTCCCGAAAGTTTCCTAATTGGATTAGAACTCAAAAAGCCAACAAAATTACGTTTTTGTCAAAAATACACTGGGCGATCGCCCAGTGTAAACCCGGGCGGTTACCCAGGCCAAGGAAAAACCATTCTGTTGCCAAAAATAGGTTATGGGCCATCGCCCAGCTTTATCTTGGGCGATCGCGCAGTTCAACATTTTTTCTCTGCAGCAGTTGTTTTTCAAATGGCCATAACTTCTTGTAGGAAACTCCAAATTGAGATTCGTAAAAAGTGTTGGACTCATAATTCAATTATCTTTCCAATGGTATATCATTTTCCTTGTGGAGACTTTAATACCAAAAGTTGTGCTCGAATTTCTTTGCATACTTCGGTAAGTAGTTTCTCAATTCGATTTTTTGACTTTCCGGTATTTGATCCTTTGATTCAACTCTTCATTGTCACTCCAACACACCTTAAAATTATTGATTTTATCTTCTTCCTCATCCTCCTATATTTAGCTCTTGATATTCACTTCAAAAACTTAACTTAATTGTCGATTTTACCAAGTTGTTGCTCTTTCCGTCCATTCTTTTCTATTTACTTATAAATGGGTTCAAAACTGAAATAAGAAGAATAATACACTAAACTAAATATAAAATCAATAATATGACGAGATAAAATTTTAGTTTAAAGGCCCGAATAAATCAACAAAATGCACTTATCAGTATGCTCAATACACTACTTGTATATATGGTGTTTCTAGGCCGATATCCATGTGAGTTAAACTAGGGGATTCTTTGGTTATTTCTTAAATTTATTGTAAATTTTGAACAACCTTTTTCTTCCTTTGCTCTTGCCAACTCGGTGCACAAAAGTTTTAACGACCCTTATTTTTTTTGGGAAAAATTGTTTGTAGTATTTATAAGCAGTTATACAAGTGAAACATTATTTTATTCACACATTCTATAGTATTTATAACTTTTATCCACACGTTTCGTAGATACCATTGCAAAAGTCTAGTTGGAACATGTTACTTCTATCCTTCACCTCAAGAACCCTTTAAACTTGGCTATCCACTAAAATTTTGTATCCAATCCCTAATATATATCTAAACAGATTAGTTAGCAGCAGTAGCATCATTACACGAATTTCGTCACCAAATTTAGTCTATATTTGGTAAAATTTTTATAGATTATAAGTAAGAATGAGTATGGGTTGGATTCGGTCGGTTTTGAGACAAACCCGAACCTAACCCAACATATTTGATTTGACAAAAAATCAAATCGAACCAACCCGCCTACGGGTTGAAACCTGACCCAACCCAAATCGACCAAGCTTGGATCGGTTTGGGCTTAGGCCAAATTTACACTGGGACAATTTTTTTGGGGCCAAATTCACGCTTAAACAATTTTTTTAGTCTCAAATTTACTCTAGAGCATTTTTTGTTGATTGTGTTGAGAATTTTTTTAAAGTTTTAATTCAATTTAAATTGGGTCAATGTCAATTACATTAAAATTTGAAATTTCAAAAAGTTATGACCTGATTTAATTAATTTTTAGTTTTTAAATATTTTTTAATAGTGGGTCAAGTTAAGTTGGGTTGGATCAGTTTTTATGAGGTAGCTCGAAACCCAACCAAAAATTAGATTTTCAAAATCGAACCCAACCCAATTTGGACAAAAACTGATCCAAACTGATTGGGTTGGGTTAATCGATTTGGGTTGATTTTTGCATAGCTCTAATTATAAGTAGTAGGTACTACGAAATGTGAGATTAAAAATTGTAGGTTCTACAAAATATGTAAATAAAAATAATATTTGACCAATTTATAAGTACTTCTAAGCACTGACAATAAAAAGTGGCCATCTTTGTGCATTATACGTTATGAATCATTTTCAAAAATTTTGCCCTTAACTTAAATAAATTAAAATATAGAAAAAATAGAAAATTTAATGAAAAAATTACATTTGGAGTACCAAACTTTTTTAAAAGTGCAAAATAGCCTATTTATATTCTATTATTTAAAACAATTTAAAAAAAGAAGCTATTATATCCATCTCTGAATGTACACCCAATGGATTGAAAAAAGAAAAAAAAAAGACAAAAAATAATTTAATCTTATTCCCCACCTCCACCTTGTGCATTACAACAACTAAGGCACAAAAACAAACTAACTAAAAAACATCTTTCTCTACCTCAAGTATTCAAGCTCGCCTTGGCTCCAATGCCACCTCCACCGCAGCTGAAGAAAATCCCATCAAGAATTCGAAATATTTTCAAGCCAGCTGCCAAAAGATAATCTAATGCATCAATTGAATACAACAAGCCTCATTATCCTATCGAGCTGCCAATTTGGACTAGATGAACCAATTTACAAGCAGGCACGATACATTTGCTAATTTCGATGGACAAAAGCACATATTGTATCGGAAGAGAGAGAATTTGATTCCGATGAAGAAAGTATAATTCCGTTATCGGTGCCGATACTGGTGGCCTGCAGTTAGGGCCGGACTTTAGGTTTTGCAGACTTGAGTCGAAATTTAAAAAATGGGCTCTTAAATTATAGCGTGTTTATATTTTTTTTCTTTGTAAGAGTTTTCCGGAACTAAATCTATAAACTCAAAATTCAACAATAAAACAATAAACAAAATGTAATACCCAACAATAAAGAGTGTTATGATTTTTTATTTATTTTTTATCATAACCAATTTTGCAATAATTTTATCGGCATTAGACATATTTAAGGAAAAAACTTCGTTGTTGCAAAATATAATGTCAACAAGAAATGACAAAATCAAGTCTACTATATCAATTTATTTGGTTCAAACATTACAAAAAATATGTAATAGGTTAACTCATGGAATATATAAATTATCTAAAATGAAATAAAATTAATAAAAGAGAAATATCGCTTACAACTCTAATAAATATGTTTATTCAACATGACCTAATGGGAGTGGATTTTTGATGGATTGGAGTGGGAGATTGGTGGTCTGAACTTTGAAAGGTTTCAACTTTCAAATTAAGGAGAAGATGGATTTTGGAGTTGACTTTTTAATTGGGTCATTTTTTTTTTTTTTTTTTTTTTTTTAAGGTGTGGACTTGGATTGTTCTAAATTAATGCTTTGAACTAAACAAAAACAAATATAACACATTTTTTTAAGATCTATGGGCCCTCAAATATTTTGGGCCTGGGGCAGCCGCCTCTTAAGCCTCTTATAAAGTCCGGACTTGCCTGCAGTGGTTCCATGGCAGCGCTGCAGCCAAGGAAGGAAATTAATTTGTGAAAAAGAAAAACTATGGCTCAACATAAGCCTTTCAAATTAAACGTGGTTAATTAGATCAAATCTAGAATTATTTTCTTAATCATTTTTTTGTTTTAAATTCTTTAATTTTATTGTCAATAACTTGAAGATATGCAATATAAATTGTTTCTATATAAGTGGGGGTTGGGTAGAGTTGGGGAAGAATATGAATTTTTTTTATAGTCTTTCATTTATTTATTTTCTATTCTTTTAAATAATAGAATGTAAAGAAATAATTTTGTACTTTTAAAAAAGTTAGGAAGTCTAACTGCATTTTTTTTATTAAATTTTCTATTTTTTGCTATTTTAATTTATTATGCTAAGGGAAAATCGTCAAAAAATATTATTTGGTGATCATACGAATTAATGAAAGAATTGGGAAGATAAAATTAGATGATATTGTTTCAAAGATAAAATAATAGAAATTGTGAATATAATTTATTAAAAAAAAAAAAAAAACTAATTTCTAGATGAACATGAACATAATATCACTATAATCATTTGGGGAGTTCTTTTGGTGGAGAAGGTATGCAATTACATATCTTGGCTCTTTCATATATTTTTGTATTTATGACAGGTTAGTCTTTTTGGAGTAGAGGCTTGTATGGAAATATTGATGGATTGTTATTATTTGATATTTTGACTTAAATGGTCTTTAATCTTTACTCTTAGTATAGAAATGATTTTTAATATTAAATTTTTTGTACAGAAGTTTCCAATTTACGTGTTTTGGTATGTAACTAGTTTTTGTTAGATAAAAAGACTAATATATGATGAAAAAGACTAATATATCTTTAATTTTAATAAGATGAAATTGTAGTTGGGTTGCTAACTTTTACAAAAAAGTGCAAATGAGTCTAATACTATTATTTTTTTAAATAAAAAATTAAAAAAAACTAACGAATTGTTTTTTGAATTAACACTTTATTGACCAAATTGATAACATACTAAATTATTTTGAATATTTTACGAACAATTATAAAATAACTAAAATTTAAGCACATAATTATTAATAAACATGTCAAAATTATTATTATTATTATTATTATTATTATTATGTAATTACATTATTTAAATTTTAATATTTTATTTTATTGTTATAACATTTTTTTTCACAAACTTGATGATCAAATATTTTTATTTAATTGAACTATATGTTTATTAACTATAAATATTAGGGATCCAACTCGTATTGTTCATATTTTAATTTATCGTTTTATTATCGTTAAAAAATAAACAATACATAAAGTGTATACTAATTTTTATTAATATTTTTATGTTAAATAAAAATATAATAAGATTGGTTCAATGGCATAATATTATATACATCATTTGTTATTTGTTTAACTTAATTTTTATTTAAAATTTTCACATCACATGACAATTACATATATTTAAAACACAATACTTTTATATTTTTCTCTTATGAAAATCTTAATTTAGACGACTGTAATGATATATTTAGTATGCAAAATTAAATTTTATTTAATAAATACAACAGACTCATTTACACATTTTACAAAAATTAAAAATTCAAATACAATTTTTTCTAATTAAAACCAAATACATATTTATCTTTTTAATCAAATAAGCCAATTGTGTATCAAAATACATAAATTTAAAATTTTTGTACTAAAAATAAATATTAAAGAACATTTTTGAACAAAATATTAGGGAACATTTGCATCAAATTCCCTTATTATTTTTGTAGTAACAAGAATTCTTGTTTGACTTTCCAAATCCATGATTCAAAGATTCCTAGATATGCCTTGGGTGGTGAGCCTTGACATGCCTAGATTTTTCGCAGTAATGTAATTTGCAGCTTCAATAATTATTAGTCGCAGCCCCTCTTATTTTTGTTTTAATTTCAAATTAATAACATCTATGGAAATAAAGTTGTGGGAAGTGTTATTTCGAGTACCGGGGATATGTCTAGGTTGGCGGAGACTCTTCCCCGATATCTCTTCGATGTGAGAATTGGTTTCTTTTTAAAGAAAAATATTTTTAAGTATATAAGCTTGTAAAAAAGAAGATAATCATTTAACTTAAATATCTTGGGATAATCATCTTGAGGATGATTTAGAGGAAATGGATTGAGAATAATTGTACACATGTCATATTCGCGAACATTGAATCTATGGTTAGTCTGTCTTAGTTTGAAGTTTCAAAGATCCATTTATAAATGGACATAAAAATAAAGAGACCATCTCTAGCATGCTTTTGTTAACGAAGCATTGCTAAGGTTGTGGCTAGAGATGTTAATTCGGGCCAGACGGGCTGGATCGATCAGTCTCTGATGAAGTCCGGTGACAGCCCGCGTCACGACGGGTTACGGGCCGGGTCAATCCAGCCCACAAAAATTGAACACGAGCCCGGCCCACCCGTTGGCCCATCCGGATCAAGCTCATGTAGGCCGCGGTTCGACCCGGTTCGACCCGTATGAATAAAAAATTAATTTTTTTGAAATTACTAAAAAATTTAGTTACTTATTGTAATTCAAAAAAAAAAGTTTACATATATAACAAAAATGTATTAAATTACTAAATAAAAATAAATAACAATGATAAATTCACATTTGTTAATTTTTAATTCAATTTCTATTTTTATTTATATATTTAAAGACTAAAACATCTTGATCTCATCATATCTTTCACTTTAAAGCGGCTCTCCGCCATTTTTTTTTATTTATTTTTAAATATCATTTCAAATATGAAAGTTTGAATTTTCTACCCATTTTTTTTAAAAAAAAGTCAAAGCGGTTCCGCGGTACGCAGTAAGCGGCGGCGAGGTTAACCTCCTCGGCTCGTGAGCGACCCACTGGTTCGGCGGGCCGACCAATTCAGGGTCGGGGTGGGTGGGCCGGCCGATGCAGGTTTGGCCGGCCCGCTCGTCTTGACACCTCTAGTTGTGGCACGAGCGAGGTCTTACCCGACTACCTTCTATCAAATAAATGCTTGTTACATATTAAAAAATAGGGGGAAAATCCTTGGTGTGCGGGTATGATACTATCGGGCCACTAGTCCTCAGTGGCAAGGTAGGGTGCCACCTAGCCGTGCCTTAGTAGCCAAGTAGAATACTACCCGGCTTGCAGGCACTTGTGGCTGGGTAGGATGCTACCGAACCCTGAGGTTTTTGTGGTTAGACGAGGTCAAGGTGTTATCCAGCTGTTGATGATGTTGGAGGGCGTTAATCGGCTTTGCGCGGGAGTGGGACACATCGAGACATCTTTTGGTGTAAATTTTGTGACTTTCGTTTCTATAGCATTACAAATTAATCTTTATTATACAGATATAGATAGAATATTAGCTAATTTGAATAATGTAATATGTACCCCATGAGATCCATTACATACATTTATACTGGCTAGGGATTCTTGTACCTAGGAAAATCTTATTGCATAGAAAGACTAATATTATAGTTTGTGTACATAATAACATGGTTACAAAGAAAGCTGACATTTCAATGTTGTTCATAGACAAAATAGCAGTGTTCTAAAAAGCACTATTAGGCGTGAAGCGTAACCTCCACGCCTTGTCTAGGTCCTAGGCAGGCACTTTTTTGGACAACTATTTTTTTAACTAAAAAGTTTACGCCTAGGCTCGTATATGCACGCCTAGTCATGCCTAAGCGCGCTTAATTACGCCTAAGCGCGCCTAATCTCGCTTAGGCACGCACTTTTTAGTTAACAAATTTATTTTTCTCTTTTTTAAAAAAAATATTTAAAATGATATTAAAAATAAAAAAATGCTTTTTCACGCTTCGCTCTCGCCTCACCCTCGCCTAAGCCTCGTCTATGTCCAAAAAGCTTGAAGCTTGGTCTCCACGCTTAACCACGCTTTACGCTTTTTAGAACCTTGCAAATTAGACAATATATCTATAAAATTGTGTAACATGCATACGTTACTAAAATAAACTACACACATTTATTGAAAAATTTACACTTTTTTAAACACAACCAACGACCTAAGAATATTAACTTAGTGACATAGTTTTATCAAATATAGCGATTTGAATACGACTATGCATATATCAAAATATGATTGTAATTTTAAACATAGACAATCTATAAAAAATTTAAGAACATATATAAAACTCAAAACGTTGAGATGGAGATTATTTAAACTCCAAAGATGCACCATTATAAGGGTGAAATTTGGAAGCAAAAAAAAGTGTTTTAATTTGAAACCAATTTGGGAGATTAGAGAAATCAGTTTCACAAGAATGACCGAAACTTGAGATTTAAATAAAGTAGGGTAAATACCATTAAATATTTGAATAAATAAGGTATTTATCATTAACTAGAAAAATTGGGTATATTTCATTTTTTATTTCTCAAAGGTAGGGTAACGGGTCAAATTTTAACAATAATTTTTCGAGTAAATTACACATATACACTAATTTATAACTAGAAATTGAAAAATTCTAATTGAAAAATACTGATCAATATAATTGAATTTAAATGTACTATTGGATTATAATATAAATTAAAAATTACTAGACATTTAAAAACTCTTTTTTTTTTTTTTTTTTTTATGTTACCTTGTTAAATTAATTCAACTATTTTGTCACAATCTTATATATCCTACAAAATCCTCCTATTTTGAAATTTAAATTTGAAAGTCACCAACACATCAATTTTCCCTACTAAATCAAATCAAAAATTCATGGAAAGAGGAGAAGTTCCGGCAATTGTAAAATATGACCATAATTATTTAGACGTTGACGAAACAATTTTTTATATCATATTCAATTTTGGCAATGGTAACAAGACGCAATACCCAACAACAATGTAATAAGATGAAGTAATAATCTACATCAACATATGCTAATCACCAAGAATATCATATTTATCAAAATTAGAGTACAAGCAATGAACAAAAATAAAACTTAATCCACAAACAGAGAATACATTCATGGGAATGTACGAGTACAAAATAAGAGAAGAAAATGGATAAACATTTACAAGAAAAAAGAAATCGAACAACCTTGTTTAGTTCCAGAACTAGAGTTGTCATTTTGTTTTTCTATAGTTTATTATGAAGTTTATGGCAGATTTTTTTGTTGTTTTTTTTTCATTATAGGCGTATGACGACTAATGTTGCTTTGTAAACGTGATTTTCCATCGCTTTGAGTAATTTTTCCACCACTTTGAGTAATAGCATCAAGATATGCCTGAAAAAATACAAACTAGAAACAAAGATTAGTTAGCAGATCGAGTTTGGAGAGAAGAAAATAAGGAAAAAGGAAATGTAAAACATCTTTTCATACAAATTTTCTCTCATCTCTCTAGTAGTGGCAGAAATGTCCGACGACAAAAATTGGTAGAGAATGGATTGATTAAATCAGAGATGAAATTGAGATGATTGAGTGTGAACGCATAGAATGAGAAGTTTAATACTAATGTGATAATTAATTAGCGGTAAAATTGAGACTGATTAGAATTATGATTAGTAATAAATTTATGATTATATGATAATTTGGAAATTAAATCTCTAATTAATAAATATAGATGAATTTAACAATTCTTAATGATCTAATAATTATCATTATAATTTGTGTGTGTTCACTAATCTTCTAATTATTTCAAACAAACTAGTATAGATCACTAAAAAACTAAGAACCAATTACATGGCCTAATTTTCACTAAATTTTCTCCAATATTGACTCACATGAGAAATAATTGGGCCTTGCACGGCTCACTTTAAATATACTAGTTAAAAATATGTGCGTTGTACGTGACTTTGTAATAATATTATGATTTTTTATTTAAGAAAGTATAAATCAATAATAAGAAAGTCAAAATGCAAAGCCAAATTCATCTTATTTTGTTATGTTGATGAAGAAATTTGCTTAAATTATCGTGCATAATAAAATTGACTCTCTGATTGTTTACAATTAAAGATAATAATTTCAATATATTAAAAATTTTATTAGTATATTTTTATTTATTTTCATTAATTACAATATATAATAGAATTTAAAGAGACAAATCACTTTCAATTATCAAAATACAATATTTATATAGTATTAAATAATTTAAATTAAAGCAAAAATAAATTATATTAATTGAAAGATGATTTTAAGAATTAAAAGTTATTTGAGAGGCAATATCGTCCAAAAATATTTCTCATTTTAAGAGAATTTTAGAATTAGTATCGATATAAATTGGAGGTTCACCATGTAACTAAGAATAATACTATTTATGACAACAAATGATAATTATTAGTCTACGTGGTAAATGTATTGGCATTAAATGATAAATATGTTGGCATTAAATAATCTCCTCCGTCCCACAAAAGATAGACTATTTCTTTTTCATGATTAAGAAATCTCATTTAATGTAATTGAAATTATAAATTTTTCACACACTTTTTCTATTATACCCCATTTAATATTAGTCATTCATGAATCTAATAAATTTAAATACTTGTTTTGAGTTGATAACTAAGGGTATATTAGGAAAATGAAAATTTTAATACACCTCTAAAAAGTAAGTAGTTTACTATAATTTGGGACGAGATAAATAAGGAAAACGAAATATCATTTTTATGGGACGGATGAGTAATCAATGAAATATGGATATGAATTTTATTTTATTGGACACATTTCATTTAATGTCACGTAAATGAGTGATTATGACCTCTACTGGTCATAAATAGTATTATTCGGTAATGAATCACTTTCTTTCCTTTGTTTTTGGCTCCATTATTTCTCTTTAAAAAGGGAAGAAAACTGATGTGTATCCTCTGCTTTTAGTTAGCATTAATGGTCAGCCCAATTAGCCTCAATAAGCCTGTAACATGGCTAGATTAGCTAGCAGCAGTTGCTTCATTATACAAATTTTGCCACCAACCCCCAAATGCTTTACAATATATAATTAATCTTTCCTCCCCGACAAAAAGTAAAAAGCAAACACATTTTTAATTCTAGTCTTTAATGTCGATGCATGCATAATTTTTATAAATTATTGACGACAAAACATTTTGCTATCGGGTAGAATAAGCAAGTGTCCTTTTGTATATAAAGATAGAGGCTAATTAATGGGTTCTTCTCCTTTACCACCTTTTGTTGTCACTTTTGTCTGGCATTTCTTTCAAAATGATATATATAATATTTATAGAGTAATTTAGAGCTTCAAACTTCACAGCCTATACTGCAGTACTTAAAGAGTGAGAGGACCACTCTATCATCTCCTTATTCACGCTCTTCTGTCATCCTCTATTCCTCTTGTTATAAGGACTACGTACAGGCAGGAGAGAGAGAGAGAGAGAGAGAGAGAGAGAGAGAGAGAGAGAGAGAGAGAGAGAGAGAGAGAGAGAGAGAGAGAGAGAGAGAGAGAGATTAGGGTTTGTAGCCTTGTTGGTTGGTAATAAGACAAAAGTACTCCTTCCAACTCAACCAAATTCTAATATTCTATGGATCCCTAAAACAACTATATATAGCTCCTACGATTAGAAAATATTATTTACAAAAAATAGTAAAGGTGGGCGTGGTTCTATTTGGTTCAATTCTCTAACAATGGTTATTTTCTAATGAAACTATTGGTTGTATATGAAATTATAGAACCGAACCAAATGGTTCTGGTTTGGTTTGGTTTAGTTCAGTTGTATAACCAAGTTTTTTTAAATAATGATGCAAATTACAATACAAATTTATGTCGCTAAAGACTAATTGATTCTGATTTGGAATATAAAATAAGAGTTTGAGGAAATAATTGATTTTTGTATTAAAAATTAGAAAAATCGATAAATTATTTGATTGGGTCAAGCGTTGATCAGCAATATGCAACAACAAAACTATTAATTATTAAAAAAATTTAAAAAAAAAATAATAAATCAACTTATAGTGCAGATTGGTACAAGGTACGCAATGTTTCAATTTGAAGTATTGTAGCATGGAGGGGACAAGTTATGTGTTTTCTATTGCACCGTTTCTTTGAAATCATAAATCGTGGAGCTAGGGTTTGAATTGTGGGAAACCACCTTACCAACCCCAACTTGTTACCTGGACAGTGGAAGCTTAGTCGAGGTAAGAGAGCATATTATAGAGGCTGTGCGCAACGCGGTATATATAACTAATTTATGGGTTTAGTTGGATTCAATGGCGGCCATCGGTATAAATAAATGAGGGAATCATTATGAACCACATTTAATGTATTCACACTTGCTATTATTGATAATGTGTAAAATTTTTATTGGAGGGACAACTAAGAGGATATGTATTTAGGACAGCATATCTAAACTCAATTCATTTATGAAGTTGGGATCGTTTCGTGGTATCTTCAATGTAGCGTGCTTTTAATACATGGCATATTGGCATATATTTAGGGAAGCGAATGGTGCAGCAGATTGGCTACCTAAACATGGATTAGATAGCGAAAAAGACGAAGTGGTGACTATGACTTCTTCACTTATTAAAGAAGGTAAAATGCCGGGTTTGGTAAGACTTTGATCATGTGCAATTTCCTTATTATTTTGTTTTTCCCTTAAAACTATTTCATAGGCTCTTATGTAATGAACATAGTATCTCCATAGTATCTCCATATTTAAGTTTTTATGTGCTAACCTCTCTTCGTCTCCTCTGATTGTAAATCTGGAGACTTTAAGGTACACGTCCTGGCCCTTTCATTGTAAGATTAGTTTTATCAATAAAAAGATAGGATCCGAACCCCCAATTGGGTTGAGGCGTAGACCTAAAAGCCCTGCCTTGGCTTGAATGGTGTCGATTACAATATTATCGGGAGGTTCACCACCAGCATAATTCTTGAATGCATCTGCAAACCTAGCTAGTCTATCTATGTGAACATATTAAAAATTGAAAAAAAAAAAAAAAAATTCATGAGAAACGAGACACAGGCATCACAAGTCATTTTCTTTATCTAGCAGGCTACAATTTCAGATGTACATTGATTACAAAGTGTCCAAGTCCAACAAATGCTAATAAGCAATGACTTAAATGCACTGTCTTCCTTCATTATGAAGAATGGGAATTCGCATGATGATCACTAGTTTTTGTAGCCTTACTTTGGCTCCTGGTAATTACTAATTAGATGCCTTCTCAAAACAAATGTAACACACCCAGAGAAGTTTGGGTTTTGGGGGTGGGGTTGGGGTTGAAATGGTCCCCCCCCCTCTCCTCCCCCCCTCCCCCCTCCCTTTAAACCCTAAAAGGCCAAAAGTGAATAAATGCTCTTACAAGAAATAGAAACTCCTCATTAACATGTCATGATCTGCAATCTGCATGGCGTGACAATATTCAATTTGAATAAAAAGACAAAGGGACCACCTTAATTCCATAAATTTTCAATTTTTTGGTCATTAATTATATGGTTTATAGATCAGAGTTTTACTTCACTTCTTTGGACCTCTACCAGTATTCCTTTCTCTTCTCTAACCAAACCAGTTTAGAAGATGAAGAGAAACACCAGTTTAGGAATTAAGAAAGTGCTCATTGTCTCAACGTGCACTTGTTTCAGATGAAGCTGCCAGCGTGATCTAAACCTTTCTCCTTCATTGAGGAAATATTAGGTCATCTGGTAGCTTCATCGGATGCCGGTGGCACGAAAATCCTAATTTCTAAACGAACCCTAATTTCACTATAATAATTAGGGTCATTTGGTGGGAAAGGTATGTAATTATCCCTCTTGTTTCCTTTATATGTTTTTGGGTTTATCTCTCTTTTAGGAGTAGAGATTTGTATAGAAAATATTGATGGAATATTGTTAGTATTTTGGTATGACCTTCAAAATCTAGGATTACAAGATCCCTAGATTTGCCTTGGGTCATGAGCCTTGACATACCTATTGCAGTAATGCTAATTTTGCAGCTTTGTTGGGTGTCCTCTCTCTTTATTCAAGAAACCTCTCTATTCTTCGTAGTTTAAGATAATATTTGATAAAGATTTTTGTAGGTTTATAAGTAGTAAATTTTATAAAATATGTAGATAAAAAAATAGATAAAAGTTGTGAGCCCTACACACACAAACATATTCTAAGTTGTGTACCCCAAGTTTTATGAATCCTTTCCTATGCCCCTTTCTTGAATCTGTATTAATTAACTTTATAAATGTACGTAAGTTGTTTCCGTGTTAGTAGTATTCCTTTTATCTGTAGGCATGTTAGCCATTGAGTCATTTTATTAAAGCATGTTACCTGTGTAGTTCTATTTGTTGAAGGGTTTTTTTTTTTTTTTGGTTTAATTTGGTGAGGGTGAGGGTGAGGGTGAGGGTGAGGGTGAGGGTGAGGGTGGGAAGCCAATTAAAGCTAAGGCAAGGTTTTTGAGGCCTTCTTGCCTTAAAGATTTGGCATTGACTCCTACTCGAAAAGAGAACTAGGTCCTTACCTCAATGGAGTTTACAACAAAGAAACTAAGCTATGTAAATGCAAATTTACAAATGAATCTATACAAAGTATTATATGAAGAAAAGACTATTTCAATCTCAAACTAGGCAAGCTCCATTTGTCGAGCTGCTTGGAGTTCATGAACTTATCTTGATATTATGTTCATTCATAAATACTGCTAAGTTGTGGAGCTTAATTGCAGAGTTTGTACCCATGTTGATTTTGTCATCAAATAAAGGGAGAGAAAGAGGGTAGAGAAAAAATAAAACATAGATAGTTTGAGGGTACTCGATTTCTCTTGTAAACCACTCTTTTATTATAGTGAATTATTGCAGTGGCGAAAAAATGACGTAGTCTTATATTGAAGCCAATCTTTATAAAATTACGTTTTCCTGTGTGTCCAATCTTCTTTCCGTGATATTATTGTTCTCATAATATGAAATTAAGGTCGCTAATTCTCGACACTTAAGTTGTCTAGTATGATAGTCGTCTCGAAAAACTTGTATTTATTATTATTGCTATAACAATTTACGTAAGTGACTCTATAATTTATTGCTAATAAAATATATAGTTGTTGTATTTTCATCATTTAGACACACGAGAGAGGTGACATGTATTTGAAAGTTAACTTCAGGGGACTACTACTGTAGTTAAAGATTTTGAAGAGTAAAAATTTAATTTTCTGATAAATTTTATGTTATGGAATGAATCGATATTTTTTTTTTTCCAATTTGAGATTAACAAGTTATTTTACCCTTTATAGAAGGAAATGTGAGTCATTGTTAAACTCATTTCGAGCTGCTAATTATTTTCCTGTTCATATCAAGTCAAACATGCATTGTAACACGAGCATTTCATAGTCCATACACGCCTAGTTGCTTCAAATCTTTTGAAAGATGTAGTAATAAACTGAACGTAGTAGAAAATTCATTTAGTCGAATTGAAATATATATATTTAAAAGAATATTGGTGACTTCGATTTTATCCCACAAATGGACGATTTATCAACAAGCAATTTAATGATGAGAAAAAGTGTCCAATCCACGAGAATTGGCGATTAATTACCAATTTAATTGTACTTTGCTTTAACAAAATAAATACAATTTATAAATGATTTATAAGATAATTTTATTCTAATTCAACTAAATCTAACTTATCACGCAAACAAAATGGAGTAGTTATCAAATTCAAGTTTTACTGGTAATAGAATTCACAAATTCACCATCATTATTCCATTAATTTTTCATTACTCATTGTTGTGGATTATCTTCCTAGATTGAAAATCAATGATCTTAAATTAATCAAAAGTGTTTCTCGACAGTCAAACGATTATATAACTATATATGAACCTAACTATCTATAGTTATATTTCAAATACAAAAGCATGCATTAACTCACAAAGATCATACGAAAAGATTTTAGAGAAATTGGCGCAAATGATCCCTAACCTTTGCCCTCAGTGCAAAAATGGTCATTAACTTTTGTTTTTTAGCATAGCAGTCCTCTAACCTATGCGTTTTGGTGCACATTTGGTCTTTATTTAATAAACAAGACAAAAAATACCCTTAGTTTTAATTTAAAAAATTGTAAAATTAGATTTCTAACCTTTCTAAAATGCGCAAATAGGTCCGATACATTTATTAAATAATATATAATTTAACATAATAAATATATCACTATAGTCGTGTCAATTAAAATTTTTATAAGAGAAAAATATAAAATTATTGTGCTTTAGGCATATGTAATTTATATGTGATGTGAAAAACTTGAATAAAAATAAAGTTAAATAAATAACAAAATAATGTATATAATTTTATGACATTAATCAAATCTTATTATTTTTTTAACAGAAAAATACCAATAAAAATTAATTTACACATTATGTCTTCTTTATTTTTGAACGATAATAAAACGATAAATTAAAATATGAAAAATACAATTTGAGCTCTAATATTTGTAGTTAATAAACGAATATCTCAATTAAATAAAAATATTTGAACATTAAATTTGTGACAAAATTATTTTTCTTTTTATGTTGTTACGATAAAATTAAAGTTTAAAATTTAAATAATATGATTACTTAATAATAAAAAAATAAATTTAATTAATACGTTTGTTAATAATTATGAGCTTAAATTTAGTTATTTTATAATAGTTCGTAAAATATACAAAAAAATTTAGTATATTATCAATTTGGTAGTTTCTTTTAATTTTTTTATAAAAAATAAAAGTATCGGATCCATTTGTACTTTTTTCAAAGGTTGGAAATCCAATTAAAATTTATCTAATTAAAAATAAGGATATATTTGTCTTTTAATCAAATAAGGACGAATTGTGCACAAAAACACATAGATTAGGGACTTCTGTGATAAAATATAAAGGTTAGAGATCATTTTCGCACTAAGAACAAAAGTTATGGATCATTTGCGCCAATTTTCCAATATTTTATAAAGCATAATAGTATCAGTATTTATTATTAGATCATATGTTGTTTATTACCACGTGCTCATCTAAATTGAATCTCTCGAAAGCAATATTGACCACAAACATGTTTTAATGGCTATCAAGCATCAAAACAGAATTAATACATAAAAAACAATCAACCAGAAATCAATAATCTTACAAAAATGAGTAACTTCTAATTAATCAAAATCATGATTAGTCATCATTCATCATATATACAAATAATTTAGATGGACATGATTTCAGAAAATAATACTATATAAGGGTAAATCATGGTCTGAGAAATTAAGACGAAAGAGTAAACACAACCCGTAATTGTTCTTCAAAGATCTTGAATTATGCTCCCTTCACTCTTTTCTTATGGAATTGTGTTCTTGCTCCAATTCGTGTTGTGCAATGTGTCTATTGTTTTCACTTTATAACTCTCCCAACAACCTTAAAAACTCCTCCAAAATTAATGTATCAATCAACTACCAAAAAGAGTTTTGTTTTAATAAGGAAACTAATTCTCTGGTCTCGAGATACCCATGCGATCGCATGGTTTGACTTTGTGTCATTCTAAATTGTATTAAGTGCTCCGGCCCATATGACTCATGCGATTGCATGGGTCATGGTTAATTTCTCACTTTGCGGCTTAGTTTGTACAGCACGTCTTCCATATTTTTTTGACTTCTATTTTAATTCCTGAATTTCATCTTTTATTTTAGTATAGTCATATTTTATTTTCAACATAGGTCCATCTTCATGAGCTTACATGTAGGTTCCCAATTCCAATCTTTCATACTTTTTCAGTCCTTCTCACTACAAGAAATGAGGTCAATAGCGGCGACATTTATCGTCGCTGAATATTCATAAGTCGTCTCTTTAAGATTTTAGAGACGACAAAGTCGTCGCTATATGTCGCCGCAACAAGTTAGTGTCTCTAGAGTTATAGCAACGACTTTATGTCATCTCTATATAAATTTGTATCTATAGCGACGACAATGTCGTCGCAATAGTGTCGTGACCATATATCTCTTAAAAAACACGATCGTCGAAAAACTCGTCGCTATTTACAAAATAATAGAGACCATTATCTCGTCGCCATACGTACATCTCTTACAGCGACGACAAAGTCGTCGCTACTACAAATTATGTAATTTACTATAGCGGCGACATTGTCGCCGCTTATAAACGTTTGAATTTTTTTTAAATTTTTTTTTGTTTCCAAATAATAGAAATAATATATAAAAATTCAAAAATCTACGGACCCTCTAAACCGTCGTCCTCGTCCCCATCCTCCTCCTCCGCAGCGCATTGGTATTTCACTTTTCGAAACTCAATTTCACGTCAGATTTGGCGAGGTGATCCTCGTACATGACAAACCAAGATCATTATTCGGGGTCCGCAGAGGACCGATGGGAAGTTTCTTGTGGGGCAAACGATGCAAAGCGGTCGAATCTAGCGAGGAGAGGTGTCCTTCGGAACCCGATCAACCCCACGGACGTGACATCGTCGTTCTCCGAGAACCTCCTTTGCAATAGCACGCCGCCTAATGGCGCGCTATTCGAGGCGACTTGTGTATGTTGAGTATCTCTCAACTCAACAAGTTTATCCCATTCGATGAAAAAATAATAATAAATAATAATATCATGCATGTCAGATAAAATTATATTAACATAATTTAAAAATTCTCACATAGCACCAGCCGCATGAGGATTGACCCAATTGCCATCCCGGAAGGTGTGAAACGTACGGAACGAATCAATAATCCCCGGCCACTTCTGGGTCTCGGGGTCCCGCTACGACAATTTAAACGTGAAATGTAGTTAGTATACATTTTACGTAATGTAGTGAAGATATTTATAATGATATTGAAAATTTATATGTTGTACCGATCGTAATGCGTGGCGAGAAGCTCTTGACCCTACACGCTCGGGTATTTAGCCTTACCTCGATTGGCTTTATTTTTGGAGGACCGTTCTCGAAAGTATAACATATAATTGATTAGCAAAAATGTATTAGTTAAAAAGTATATAAAATATCGTAAACAATATATAAACAATACGTACCACGAAAGTAGGATCGGTGAAGAAGTCAATGCATACGCGGTCCTCGGTGGACATCTCGACGTATGGTCGGCTCGGTCCATGCGCTTTTAAGTGATTATGCGCCTTGAGTTTGTAATCGCGATAACGATCGGCCGCCAGACGATCTCTGCAAGACATATCTTGCGCCGGTACTCGTCGGGCGACCGATCGCCCTCTGATCGAAGTAGTTCGCAAGAGTGAAAAAAAGAATACGCATCGTAGAAGTCGTAAAACAAGTATTTATTAAGTGTACTAATAACAAAACTAATTTAAGTTTTATACCTCGATAATGCTACATAATACGTGTCCGGTTGCTCCTCTGGAACCTCTCGTCCATGAAGGGTAGCACGGGGCATGATGAATCTCACTTGGTTCCCAACCAAGCGCGTGAAGTACTTCGCGTTATTCCCGATCGGCTGCATTGTGCGTTCGACATTGTCGAACGCGATAGGAAGTGGCATCTTCCCGTTAGCCTGCCAAACCATCTCAAGGTTGATGCCTCGAGAGATACCCCGTCGCTTTGGCGGGGGTGCTGAAAATGAAAAAATTGTAAAATGTATTGATCATACGATTTTCAACGATATGTATAAAATAATAAATAATTACAATTTGAACGAAAAGTCTTACCAGACTCGCATGCCGAAGGGAGCCGGTGAGATGGCTGCTGTGGAGGATCTCCTGCACCATCACCTCCGTGCGATATCACGTCAGCCATACTAACACATGACATAATTACGAACATCACGTCAGCCATACTAACTTTAAATGTATGTAAAAATTTGAATGTATTATATTTTATTTCCAATTCGTCCCTAAACTTATTTTATTGCAAATAAGTCCATAAACTTTGAATTTATGGAAAAATTTTGAAGTTATTATATTTTATTTCAAATTGGTCACTAATTAAACTCATTTTATTGCAAATAAGTCCCTAAACTTTAAATTTATGAGAAAATTTGAATGTATTATATTTTATTTCACTTTGGTCCCTAAACTTATTTTATTGCAAAGAAATCCCTAACCTTTGAATTTATGGAAATTTTTTGAAGTTTTTATATTTTATTTCAAATTGGTCCCTAAACTTTAAATTCATGAGAATATTTGAATGTATTATATTTTATTTCACTTTGGTCCCTAAAATTATTTTATTGCAAAGAAGTCTCTAAACTTTGAATTTATGGAAATATTTTGAAGTTATTATATTTTATTTCAAATTGGTCACTAAACTCATTTTATTGCAAATAAGTCCCTAAACTTTAAATTTATGAGAAAATTTGAATGTATTATATTTTATTTCACTTTGGTCCCTAAATTTTTTTCATTGCAAAGAAGTCCCTAACCTTTGAATTTATGGAAAATTTTTGAAGTTTTTATATTTTATTTCAAATTGGTCCCTAAACTTTAAATTTATGAGAAAATTTGAATGTATTATATTTTATTTCACTTTGGTCCCTAAACTTATTTTATTGCAAAGAAGTCCCTAAACTTTGAATTTATGGAAAAATTTTGAAGTTATTATATTTTATTTCAAATTGGTCCCTAATCTTATTTTATTGCAAATAAGTCCCTAAACTTTAAATTTATAAGAAAATTTGAATGTATTATATTTTATTTCAATTTGGTCCCTAAACTTATTTTATTGCAAAGAAGTCCCTAAACTTTAAATTTATAGGAAAAATTTTGAAGTTATTATATTTTATTTCAAATTGGTCCCTAATCTTATTTTATTGCAAATAAGTCCCTAAACTTTAAATTTGTAGGAAAATTTGAATGTATTATATTTTATTTCAATTTGGTCCCTAAAATTATTTTATTGCAAAGAAGTCCCTAAACTTTAAATTTATAGGAAAAATTTTGAAGTTATTATATTTTATTTCAAATTGGTCCATAATCTTATTTTATTGCAAATAAGTCCCTAAACTTTAAATTTATAGGAAAATTTGAATGTATTATATTTTATTTCAATTTGGTCCCTAAACTTATTTTATTTCAAATAAGTCCCTAAACTTTAAAATTATGGAAAAATTTTGAAGTTATTATATTTTCTTTCAAATTGGTCCTAAACTTATTTTATTAAATAAGTCCCTAAACTTAAAATTGATGGGAATATTTGAAGTTATTATATTTTATTTCAATTTGGTCCCTAAATTTATGTTATTTCAAATAAGTCCCTAAACTTTAAATTTATGGGAAAATTTGAATGTATTATATTTTATTTCAATTTGGTCCCTAAACTTATTTTATTTCAAAGAAGTCCCAAAATTTTAAAATTGAGTTTTTGTAAAATTGATCCCTAACTTTCATTTTAATGATGAATTGGCCCCTAAACTTAGTTTATTACAAACGAATCCCTAAATTTTGAGTTTTTGTAAAATAGATCCCTAACAATTATGTTACTGTTGAATTGGTCCATAAACTTAGTTTATTACAAATGAGTCCATCATTGATCCCTAACTTCCCCAAATTACCAAATAGATTTTTGTGTATGATTTTGGATTAACTCATTACAACTAGACAAGGTTCACAAGTTAAATAAAAAAAATATGAAATAACACGTAAATTGTTTGTTCATTGTTATATCCCGTTTAGCAAGCAAGCCTGCTTTGAGAATCCAACAGTATATCACAAAACCAACAACAATGACAATGACAAAACGAACTTTAGAAGTTACTAGTTAGAACTTAAAACGAACTTTTTGAATTACTCACAAAACCAACAACAATGACAAATTAAGCATCGTTCCTACTAAATTCTGGATCGACTTCACAAATCCCATTTTGCCGCTCCGATTAATTGCCAAGAGTGTGCTTAACTAAGCTTTAAAAATTTACTTATGACTAAATAAGTAAGTTCTGATACTTTATTATAGGTGAAAGTAGGAAATAAGTAATTTACTTATCTTGATGGTATACTTTTTAAAAAAGTACTTTTTTACTTATAAGTGAGCAAAAGGTAACTTAAGTTGGTTAAAAAGTAACAATGCTTTTTTAAGGCTTAGCCAAACATGATCTAAATCACAAAGTAACCGAGGAAAAGAAAAGAAATCAAAGCACTTTTTCTTTAAATTCATCTTTTTATGTTGCTTCATTTTCAAAATGACAACTTTCAATTCCTCCCCCCTCTTCCATTTTAACTTTCCCGATCAATAATCCCAAAAGATCATATACTTGGGCTTCTGGAAACAGTCACAATTAAGTCAAATTCCATTTTACCACTGTACTTACAAACCAAACAAAATGACAAAATAATCAATAATAAATAATCATATTCAATCAAGATCCAATAACCCAGAAACCAAAACAGATCCAAAAAACCAAAAAACCAAAAACCCAGCTCAGAAAAGGAAATCCCACGTCGTGTAAACACATAACAAATTATAAAAATTCACAAATTAAAGAAAATATAACGAAAGAAGAGCACAAGATTACCAGTTGGTTGTTATCACAACAAGAGAGAAAAAAGGGCTGTCTTCCTTATCTATATTTAACAGAATGTCATGTAATTATTTTCCCATAAACTGTATCAGACTCAGTTGGAAGAAGACGGCAGATGGAAGACGGCAGACGGCAGGCGGCGGCAGGCGGTCAGTCAAGGCGCTGGAAAAGAATAAGCAAAGCCAAAATAGAAAAGAAGGTTATGTGAATTAAAAAGGTTCGAATTTATAATGAAAACATTTTTTTTTTTTTTTAAGAACGCGCTACTAAAAAGTAACGCTAATATTTTTCAGACAATAAGCGACGACATATGTTGTCGCTATTGACAATACAATACGTAAAATTAAATGTTGATTTTTCATTTGAAGGAGATTTTTAATTGAAATAATTTTTATAATTATTAATTTTCCGCTTTTAATATTATGAAAAATTTTTAATATTTAATATTATCAATAATTTTAATATTTAATATTTATTGATATGTAATATTATCAATAATAATTTTAGTATTTAAAATTTAATATTTAATATTATTGATATTTAATATTATCAATAATAATTTTTAGTATTTAAAATTTAATATTTAATATTATTGATATTTAATATTATCAATAATAATTTTAGTATTTAAAAGTTAATATTTAATATTTATTGATATGTAATATTATCAATAATAATTTTTAGTATTTAAAATTTAATATTTAATATTATTGATATTTAATATTATCAATAATAATTTTAGTATTTAAAATTTAATATTTAAAATTTATTGATATTTAATATTATCAATAATAATTTTAGTATTTAAAATTTAATATTTAATATTATTGATATTTAATATTATCAATAATAATTTTTAGTCTTTAAAATTTAATATTTAATTTTTAATATTTAATATTTATTGATATTTAATATTATTAATAATAATTTTTAATATTTCATATTTATTGAGATATAATGGAAAATGAAATCATGTTTTTGTACAATTGTAGAACTTTTTTGTTCTACATTATGTACACAAATGTTGAAACTACATCCAAACTCGCGTTTTGACCAATAGCAATGATAGTATGAATGACAAACATTTAAGCCGAAAACAGTAACAACAATTTGAACATGTGTTTTTATAAAGTAATTTCATTGCAAATTTAGTGACGCACAATAACATTTCAATCTGATTCACTATCATGATACGATTGATCCTCATCATCGTCCGACGTCCTCATTGATTTCACTCGATGTTTCTTCATCCTCGTGATTACGCATTTGTATCGTCTTCAACATCATCGTCGTTTATAAACGAAGTTTCTTCCGCAAAGATGTCGACGAGGCTCTCTCGATAACCGATGCTCGATCTCATCGACTTCATCATCATTCGGTGCAAGGATACATGCTCTATGTTGTCAAGATCAACGACTAGAGATAAACCAGGAAGAGTAGTTATTGTGGAGCGGGTCAATCTCTCGTGATGTTAGCTCCCACCGTGTCCCACGTGCTTACGTGATGGACAATTTGTACTACTCGCTAGTTCGGACCACGAGATGGATCTTCAATGTAGAACACTTTTTGTGCTTGGTTAGCAAGTATGAACTGATCATCCTTGAACACCTCTCTGCGATGATGTCAATCATCGGTAACGTTATTCTCACTTACCATCCGTCTCCCATCACACCTAAACCACTTGTATCGGAACAGATAGACTGAAAGTTTCGGTCCATATTGTAGCTCTAGTATATCTTGCGGTGCCGTAGTAAATCTCACCCCGGTCCACGGGACGGACACACCACTATTCTCGAGTTTTTCTTGAATATCACGATCATATGTCATGAACCGAACTCCTTTGACAACACAAGCCGTGTATAACATAACTCGTTGGTAACATCCATCGCCAATGCAAATAACTCATGAGAAACTTGATGGTTGTGGCTTTAGCGCATTGCATATAGCTGCATGACGAGAATTATTCTCAGTTATTGAAAGCAATTATGTTGAAAACTTGCAATTTTATTCAGTCGATGTTCGTTTACCTTTCTGTAGAACCAACCGTGAAAGTCTCTTCTGTGCACTAGTTCGATGTTTGGATGACCATTGTTCAAGTAGTTCCCGCCTATGTTCCACGAACAAAGTATTGAAGATCAAAGTTCATTAGTTTGTTTCAAATGATAAAGTTAATTCGAGATAAAAGAATAATAATCGAGAATTAACGCCGTCTTACTGCAAGAATGGCTCAACTTCATAACAGTTGTTCAGGACATAAAAAATTGCTTGATTTCGAACTTGAGTAGGAAACGTCAATGGTGACTGCTTTCCAAGTGGGTAACACTGCTGATCGAAAAATGAAAAAGTTGTGTCTGTGGAACAGTAGCATCCTCGTTTCTGTATGGTCGGTCGAACCTTGTCCCTATGTCCTGGAAGTACCTCGAACAAAAGGCAATGCCTCGTCCACAACATACCTTTCAGCTATTGATCCCTCGGGCCGAGCTCGATTTCGACGTAGCCCTTCAATTTCTTTAGGTATCGCTCGAATGGATACATCCAATGCATTGGACCTCCAATGATTGCCTCTTCGGTAAATGCATTACGAGGTGAATCATGATGTCGAAGAAGGCTGGCGGAAATATCCTTTCCAACTTACAGAGAATGAGTACAAGGTGATCGTGGGATGCTATCATGTCGCTAACATTTAGTGTTCTTGCACAAAGCTTTCTGAAGAACGTGCACAGTTCAATAATTACCGTAGAAATTGTTTTATTCAAGAACGCCCAACATCCGACTGGTAATAACCGTTGCATGATAATATGGCAATCATGTGACTTCAACCCGATAATACGGCTGTCATTTAAAACAATATTCTTTTGAAGATTAGAAGCGAAGCCATCTGGAAACTCAACCGATCGGATAAATTGACAAAATTTCTTACGATTTGAAGACGACATGGTGTACATGTGGCAAAGCTTCATCCACCTATTTTCGTTCTGATACAAGTGCAACTCTCTTTTGATCCCTAATTGCATTAGATCGCGCCTCGCATTAACTGTGTCTTTTGATTTGAATGGATCGTCCATAATTGTGCCGAGCAAGCTATCACAAACATTCTTCTCTACGTGCATGACATCGATGTTATGTTTGAGCTCTGTAGAAGTCCAATACGGCAACTCATATAGAAAATGCTCTTTTTCTCCAATTGAGCTTGTCATCACTTCTCCGAATTGTAGCGCCACCGTAATTTGGGTGCTTTCACGGACTTCTATATATCGACACCGACTTAAGCGTGCTAAAATGTCCGTAGGTGTTAAACGACGCGGAGGTGGTCGCCTATCCGTCCTCCCATCGAAGTCTAAATTGCTCGAAAATGATGCTTGGATGGCGAGAACCGACGATGACCCACAAGTTGTCTTACCTATCACATGGATGAAGGAGTATCCTCGTTGCACGTCGGACATGCCTTGTACCCCGACCACTCCAACCGGACAAACTACTCACTGGGAAATCGTTAACGATCCACAACAAAGCGCACGCATGATCGAATACCGACTTGTTGTTGGTTCCACGGTCTCCGTGTCAATCCCATCGCCCACAACTCCTTCAACTCGTCCACTAATGGTCGTAAAAATACATCAATGTCCTTACCCGGTGCTTTAGGACCGGTATCAACAGAGTAAGCATGAGGTATTCGAGCTTCATGCATAACGGTGGCAAGTTGTAAGCGTTACAACCATCGCCACATCTTGCATTTACATACTCATGTCACCGAATGGATTGAATCCGTCTGTGCTAAATCTAACCCGACATTCCCGATCTCACTTGCGAACATTGGATGTTTCATGTCAAAATCCCGCCATGCCTTTCCATCAACGGGATGTCGCATTTCATCATCGTCCCTATACCTTCCTATACTTGTGCAACCTCATAAGTTTTGTAGTATCCTTCGTCATGAACATACGTTTTTAGTCTGGGGCCAAGGAAAATATCGCAACACCTTATGCGGAACATTCTTCTCGTTCACTTTCCTAGAAGTGTACACCCAACGACTTTCCTGGCAAATCGGGCAAGTTTGTCTATCAGCATGTTCACCCCAAAACAGTGCACAGTCGTTCTTGCAGTATGAATGGATTTGTAACCCAAACCAAGCTTCATCATCGCCTTCTTAGCTTCAGAGTGAGAGTCAACCGGGTTCATGTTTGGGAATGCTAACTTCAAAGAATTTCAAAAGATCATCGATGACTTGTTTGTCCATTTGTTCATAACTTTAATATGCATCAACTTGACTAAAAATTTAGGGATGAAAATAATGAAACTCCGGGTACAGTTCTAAATGAAGAGCTCGAAATAGTTCGTCATAGTAACCATCGGTGCTTGTACTGCATACTCATCACCAACTACGCCGTCTATTACATCCATCATCTCATTTTCCACACCATCTCGCTCATTCATTCTTTTATACACATTCGCGAAGACGAACATCAATCTCGCCATGATATATCCGGTGACATAACTCTCCATAAAACCATTATGAAATATGTGAGCCTCGACAATTTTCAATGGATGTGTGAGACCGTTTAAAATTTTTTTGCACGGACATTTAATTCTTCCTCTGTCGTTAACGTATGGCCTCGCTCCATGTTTATAAATGCTTGCAACCTGCTCCTAAAATCTGCAGATTTTGTGCGATTTCTAATTGTTGTCCAACTTTTATCAATATCCATACTTGTAAAATACTATATTCTTACAAATACAAGATCGATAATAAATGGAGATGATTATGAAGAAATGGAGATGAAGAAGCGGAAATGGAGAAGAATTTATTTCGTGTGAAGTATGCAATACAGAAATGCGAAGATGGGAAGAAGATAAAGAAGAGTCTATAGCAACGACATTGTCGTCGCTATAGATAAATATCATCGCTAAAGGAGCATTCCCATTTTACGAGGAAAGTAATTAGTCACGTGCCTGCAAAATTTGATCAACATAGGTATAGCGATGACATATGTCGTCGCTATATATAACAATTGGGCTCCAATTTTTCCGCTTAAAATGATGTTGGTATATAGCGACGACATATGTCGTCGCTATAGACCTCATCACACTTTACGAGAAAATTCATGATTCACGTGACTTACATCATCATCCGCAAATCAATTGTGACGACATTTGTCGTCGCTATTTATGCATCAAAATGCCGCCATTAGTTCCCACCCTTTTCGAATCTTAGTGGTGACGACATGGAAAGACGTCGTTATAGCCTCTACGTAACAGCGATGATGTATGTTCTATAGCGACGACACATGTCGTCGCAATAATTTTTGTTTGTATTGCGATGACATTTCTTGGTCGTTTCTACTATGTAGAATCAATAGAGACGACTTTGTGTAGTCGCAATAGATGTCGCCGCTTTAGACCCTCTTTGTTGTAGTGTCTTCACCTATTTTTCTTTGTTTATGTCCAATTACCATCTGAACTCGGGTTTTGTCTAAAATGATCAAATCAATATGCCATTAAGTAAAAATATACTTAAGAGCACTCGTAATTGTCCACTTTTGGTGGGCTCGAATAAATGCAAAACCGCACTTATCACTTAGTTTTTTTAATTGTTGATATATATCCACCTAAGTGCAAAAACAGACAAATATCAACACATTATGAGGCCATGTTTATAAATTAGGCCCTTGTTTTGTTACGTTGAAATTATAATTTGAGCTAATTAAATTGATTTTTATATTTTTTATTAATATATTTCGTATAATCCACAATTTACTAGACATTTATTATCTATATATTCTATATAAACATATTTTTATTCATACATTTTGTAAAACTCACAACCTACTAAACAACTATTATCCACACGTTCTATATAAACTAACGTAACAACAACATTGTCAAGTTGCTAGCATTAAGAAAAATGTGTCTCATGGGATATAAACAAGGTCGGTGTGGGAGAAACAAAAAATTGCTGATCACACAGCAATTCAATCAGAAACATCAATCACGCGCCTCATCAGATACTCCCAAGAACAAAAGGTTAACCTTAGGGGAGAAATTTTGAATAGAATTACAGCCACTTCTTTTTCAAATTATCTCTAGCAATTCAAAGGAGAGGCGAAGGAAAACACTTGTAGAACTTAGGACTAAATAGAACCTTTAACTAAAGATGTACAAAAAAATTGCTAAATAGTAAGTTGAATCAAATTTATTAGTTTAATATCGTTACTTCAAGTTTACGTAGAGTTGTTGATATTTTGATTTTGAACCAAACCCAATCGTTTAAATATAATTTAGTTTAAATTTCAATATTTAAAAAACTATTTAAACCGAACAAATCGTTTTTTACTTTTTTGTAATTAAAAGGATATGTCTCATACACAACCTCCAGTATGAGACCTTCTTTTTCTCTCTGATTCACCTCCTGGTTACCAGAATGAAACATATTTTGTCTTAATTCTATTTACTTACACATTTACATATTGAGAAAAGTACAATGCAATACTAAATTTATTGGACTGAATTATTTAATTTTTGTCAAACTATTGGGCAAATGGCCCATAACCAACAAGTTTATTATTAAGCCCAGATATTCACTAATTTCTGTTAATTTCTTCTTTATTTTCATTTCCTTCTATGACAAATAATAATGTAACGTAACAATTAAGATAAAGTTTTAAAGTAATGTAATATTTATGTTTAAAAAGTCCTCGTTTAAGTTTGTATTGAAAATTTTAGACCATTGTACTTATGTTTGAATTTGTATTCAATGCATTAATATTATGTCGATAAATAAATAGTGATTTAAAAATTGAACTGAACTGTACAAAAATAATTAAATTTTGTTTGGTTTGAAAAATGAAATATTTTGATTTAATTTATAAAAAAAATTCAAATCATTTTAAATAATTTAATTTAAAAATAAGTCAAATCATCTTAACGTGTTCACCCAGGCCAAGTTTGGGTCGAGGCGAGTGAGGCAACTGCCTCAGGCACAAAATCGAAGGGCTCATTTTTATTTTTTTTAAAAAAAATTCTTTTTGATTACTGAAGTTGGCCAAAAAAATATTTGTGTAAATATGGCCCAAAATCGAAGGTGGTCCATCTTTATTGCTCCGTCATATGTTTGTTTGTTTTTTTTTTTTTTTTTTAGTTTTAAGTTAACAATTAATTCTATAAAAAAAATTGTGAATTTTGAATGCATATTATATTTAGGGGCCATTAAAGCTTTATTTATAGAATTCACTTTAGGCCCTAAAAATTATATGAACGACCATGTGTTCACCCGTAGCTTTAAGGGATAATTACACAAATAAACTATATTATCTAGAGAAATTGTAATTTACTGGAATAAAAAAATAAATTATAAGAATACCAAATAGAAAATAGACTATAAACAACTCCTAAACCATGCATTCTTACCATTCAAATTATCATTTAATCAATTTCAATTTAAAGTATCTTATCCCATAATATCATCTCAAATTTAAAATTCAAAATGCGAAGTCATCAACATATTAAAGTATTACTAGTTAGTTTTGAATACGCCTTTCATTTGTTCAAATTTTTTCGACCGATGATTTGAATATTTATCAAATCTAGATGTATAAAATAAACATTTCTACAAAAATAAAATATAGAATGCATTTCATTAACATGTGAAAATGGTCTAAGGATTCATATTAATCTCAAATAAATCAAACAATGTTTAATTAAATTGAAACAATTTCATGTCAGTCAAACAGTGGATTTCAAAGAGTAACGTACATAACTTACAATTTTCAAGTCGCATATAAAAATATTCTTATCAGATTAAGTCATCCAAATATATGTGATTGACAGAAGTAGCAATTTTCAGTCACAATAACATTACATAGTGCACATTAGCACAAAATGGTAACAAGGAATAATAATATTGGAAATTAACAATGTGGGATACCAATATATAAATCGCAATATAATAAATTAACAAGTATGGTAACATACGTTGTTTGAGACATAAAAAAATAATAAATTGGTTTAATCTATACACACCCATTATATTGAAATGTCACGTATTTAATATGAAAGATAATTTGGATAATTTTGTAAGTAATAGTATATTTCTTCTTTAATGACCTATTACGAATTTTGCTAACACATTGATTCTTCTTACCACGGAAAGGAGCGCTTGATTCTGCTTTTAGATCTAGATTTTCTGACGTTGTGGGTAGTAACCATTTACAATAATATGAGAAATAGCGAATTCAAGCATATATCATCTTGTTTTAGATTTACGCCTCGTTTTCGTATTGTTTTGTGATGAAGTCATCCTCTGTTTATTGATAGTTGAGTAAAATTCAAAAAACAAGTCGAAATACTCTGGATGATTATGATGTTAAACAAGAAGGAAATCACATGGTGAAATTTAAAATTTAGAGAGATTCTGTTCCAATATGATAATAGAAAGAATGAAAAATCAAATAATGGTCTGCTACTATCATTTGAAAGTTTTGCGTGTAAGAGATTTATTACATTCAATGTCAATAAATGTCAATTTAATAATTTCATTAATTTCTCCATAATTCCAGATAAGATAATATTTAGTTCCTAAATTTTAGTTGAAATAGTTACAAAATGGATTTATATATAAATAAATAAAATTAATTATTTAACTAATGTTTTGTAAAATAATATGATGTATAGTTAAATTGTTAAAAAAAATACAATTTAGTAAAATTTAAAAGCTAAAAAAAAAAAGTGTAGGACCTAATTTTTACTAGCTTTAACTACCAAGATAAAAAAAAAAAAGGTATATGGCAGAAATTACTAATTAGTACTATGGAAAATGTTGGTTGTACACCCAGCATTACCGCGTCGTTTACCACAACCAGTAGAATGACCAATTTGCCCCTCAATCAATCCAAATGACAACAAATTCTTTCATTTCATCCAGCAAAGGCAGTCCCCTTTTCATCCAAGTAAATCCTCATTTCATTTCCAACAAAGGCAGCCCTCCTTTGCTGAAAATCATGTCCCCTTTAGTGGCCATTTAAAATGTATTTCTTCCTCCCTTTTCCAGCCATTAATTTTTGTTTCATTTTCATGATATAACATTTGTGAAGATTTTCACTTCCATTTTTAAAGATTTGCACTTCTCTTTTCCAAAATATTCCGGTGATCGAGCTGAAGGAGGACTTTTCACGTTTCCAGATCTAGTTTTTGAATCATTTCGCGTTTCCGGCCATTCTTGGTATGTTGGTCCATATAAAAATGCTTTCTTCTTTTCCGGCCATTCTTGGTATGTTTCCTTTTATTTTGGTGGCCATTCTTGGTATGTCTCCTGTTATAAAAATGCTTTCATCTACTCATAACTAGTTAATATTAAGAATTTTGTTTGTTATGCTATATTGGCATGGCTGAGAAAAGATGAGCATCATTCTTGGTATGTTGAGTTTTATCTACTTTATTGCTATTTGACATATTTATATCATGAACCCAAAAGCAGTTACAAGCAGTTCACAGGAGTGAAAATTTCGAAGGAAAAGGTTTAAAGAATTGTCCTAAGAAACTTATTAAGGTAAAACAATTGAACGTTTAAAGAATTTTTATTATTTTTGTAATGAAAATTCTATGCATTCTATTTGGAGGAAAATCGATTCCCAAGTCTATGAAGGTTTCCCATTAAGTATGGTCGCTAGTTAAATGATCTAGATTTTGTACTGAAATAACATGTTAACTACATATACATATTGTGCGTGATGTTTGCTTTGTGCAAGTAGTTAAGGTGTTAAAGACCAAATGAAGGCTATTTTCTGCTGTAGTGAGGACGAATGCACATATTTCAAGTGGGATAACAGTTAACCGAGTGGGGAGTTTGTTGAGGGGCAATCTAGTAGCGTTGGATTGGACAAATCTATGGCCAAAGAGATAAATGAAGACTTCACTAGCATGTTCAAAATGTTAGCCAGTTTATCGGAGGAAAAAGATGTCGAGATTTCGCTCAACCTCACGATCCGCAAGGGCCAAGGGGCACGAGTTAGATAGTTAGATTCATTTGTTTGTAATTGAACAAATAGTTATGTTTTTTATGTTTCAATATAATGTTGTAATCCTAAATTCGAATTATTTGTTTGTTTGAGAATCACAAAGTTGGGAAAATGTTGCACCGATACAACCTAGACTTCAAATGACTTGTTTTGTGGTTATGCTCCAGCTAAACTTTAGTTAATCGACATGATCCACTGGCATCAGATACAGCAGTCACCCTAGCTTTGCATCCTGTTTGAATTGTCGGGTGAGGCTTCAAAGAAATGCTTGTATTACTTGTTCTTCCACCTTCTCGACTACATGTAAACGTGACATTTCTTACAAACCCATCATCACCCTTCTTCGAATTACGTTTTTTAACTGAAAAACCCACACAAGATGCATAGTTCTTGTAAAATTCAAATACTTCGTCGAGCTCCTTAAACTTCATCCCCACCTCAAGTGCAATCTCATTCGGTTCTTCAACCCAATCATCATTTAAACCAGGGGAATTCTCTATTTCTATCTCATCATCTTCTAAGTCTTCATCATCAACCACAAACATATTCATATTTACTGTCGCGTCTTTGAAAAGTGAAACGAGATTTCTTAAATAAAAATATCGAAAATAATAACTTCCATAAGGTATGTAACACAAAAATAAATGTCTGCGATTATGGCAAATACAATAAGGTATATAACACAAAAATATGGCAAAACATGAATTTTCAAACGAGAACAAAAATTACCTGTTTCGGACATAGTGGTGGACAACTTGGAAGGAAAATATAGCTTCAAGTCAAATATGGAGACTATGGAAGAAAAAATGTAGCCGGAGAGTCCCCGGAATGTTGCTGGAAATGATGAACTCAGGACAAATTTTGGAGAAGTGTTGAAGAAGTGAACAAGTGAACAAACTTTCATTTGGCTGCAAATTTAGTTCAATGCAGTAGAAAAAATGGTTGAAATTTCATTTATTGTTATTAAATTTTTGAAATCAATATTTCGTGATATTTCACAAAATATCGCGAGATATTGCATATATCATCTCAAGAAACGAGGGTGTACATGTAGCAGGATTGTTAGTACTATAGGGAGGTTGCGCCTAATAATTATTAAAGCTGCAAATTAGAGTATTGCAAAATTCTAGGTATGTCAAAGCTCACCACCCAAGGCATATCTTGGGAATCATATTGTTACAGAGTCAAACAAGAATTCTTGTTGCATAAATGCTAACAATCCTCCATACAAATCTCTACTCCAAAAGGCTAATTATAAGTTTGTCGGTGTTGAAATTATTTTTTAAGTGCTTATAAATTATGAGTTTTATGAATGTATAGATAATAAGTATATAGTAAATTAGAGGGTAAATAGCACCAGAGGTCCCAAACCTTTTAACGTTGTGACGATGGAGTCTCGAACCTTTAATTTCTAGCACTCAAGTCCCTAACCTTTGAAACGTTAGCTCCCGAGATCCTTTTTTGACAGAAACCGTCAGTTTGACAGTTAAATAGTCAAAATTTTGTTAAACGGACAATTTTAATCTTAAATTGAATGATAAAAAATAATAGAAAAACAAAATGAAAAGACAAAAATCACAACTAAACTCCAACCAATAAAAAAAAGAAAAAATTGCAATTAACCCCAATTCAACCTCATCTTCACCAACAACCGCCGCCACCCGTCACCACCTTAATAAAACTGCTAATAAATCTTCTTCTTCTTCTTCCTAAAACCACCCACAATATTATCAAATAGCAAGCAATCCAAGTCTTTTGTTGTCAATAAACCCGTTCTCGAAGAACTCGTAAATGATGATGATGAGGAGTTTATAGAACCCGAAAACATAGAAGATTTTGCTTCTGCTTCTGCTTCTGTTTTGAATGCTGACGAGGACAATGAAGATGACGCTGATGAAATTATTCCAGTTCGAGATACCCATTTGGAGAATCTTGGAATCTCTCTTGAAATAGAGGAGAATAATGCTGAGATTATAGAGGAAGAAGTTGTGAATGTTATCAATTTGAAGCCAATGAAGGATCATATAGATCTTGATACACAGGTCAAGAAGAGTCTCAGGAGGGGGTTCTGGGTTGCAGCCTCAGTTTTTAGTAAGAAATGGCAAAACTGGATGCGCAAGCAGAAGATGAAGAAGCAGAATGATGGTGAGAACTTGGGTACATTGCCGTTGGAGAAACCGATGTCCATGCATTACATCTCAGGAGGGGTTCTGGGTTGCAGCCTCAGTTTTTAGTAAGAAATGGCAAAACTGGATGCGCAAGCAGAAGATGAAGAAGCAGAATGATGGTGAGAACTTGGGTACATTGCCGGTGGAGAAACTGATGTCCATGCATTACAGATAGACTCGATCTAAGATTGCTAATTACAGGTATGGGAAGAGGTCTTGTGATACCGACCTGAGGTTTTCACTCGATGATGGGACTAGGAGAATCAGCTTTGATGATCTGAGGTACAAAGAAAATGGAAAATGGTTTTCCAGTAGGTGGTGACAGGCGGCGGCGATTGTTGGTGAAAATGGTTTTCGGTTGGTGGTGACAGGCGACGGCAGTTGTTGGTGAAGATGAGGTTGGAATGGGGGTTAGTTGCAATTTTTTCTTTTTTGTTGGTTGGGATTTAGTTGTAATTTTTATTTTTCCATTTTATTTTTCTTTTTCTGTTCTTTTTTATCATTCAATAACAAAATTTTGACTATTTAACGATCAAACTGACGGTTTCTATAAAAAAAAGATATCGGGTGCTAACGTTTCAAATGGTAGGGTCTGGGTGCTAGAAATTAAAGGTTCGGGACTCCATTGTCACAACGTTAAAAGGTTTGGAACCCCGGTGCTATTTGCCCTAAATTGTAAGTCTTACAAAATATGTGAATAAAAAATATACTTGACCAATTTAACCAACTTAAATTATAATTAAACATAGCCAAACAAAGACTAACATATTAGAACATCTCCAATGCAATTGTAGATTGTATTATAAAGTATGCTACATTATTTAAAAATGCTTACATGGCAAGGAAAAAAATAGAGGATGTCTAGCATATCGTCTATATTTGGATGTGTGCTAGACATCTTTATTTATTTTTTGTAATTTATATACATCGAAATGTGTGTAAAGTCATTTTTATTTAAATTTTTATAATTTATTTCCATCGGAACATGTGATAATCATCATTTATTTAACTTTTATAATTTATCTGCTTCTATTCTCTTCTATAATTAAACCATAATTTTTTCAATCCATAGCACCATTGGAGATGCTCTTCTCTCTATTTCGATTTAACTTGTCATGTATACAACATTCCATATTGTTGCATTGAATATTCTATTATTTCTGCTTACTCAAGCTTATATTTGTTATCCAAATGAAGCCTCCCCTCCACCTATTTATAAAAAGAACTAATGACTTAGCGCAATTATTATTGTTGGTAATTGTTACCACACGATTCTGATATGGCTTCCACGTCAGCAAGGGCCCCATCTAGGCCCAGCAAGGGCCCCGTCCAAGGCCCATCAAGAACCCCAGCTGGGCCTGTTAGGGCCTGGAAAGTTCTGATAAAGCGCCCGAAGGCCCATCGTACACCTTGGCCTTCGGCAACCAGAAATCTGTGGGGCTCGTGGAGGGTCTCGACACTCACGGCCGATCCATAGGGCCTCGCCAAGACTTCGTATCAATTATAACTAGCAGGCATCATGATATGCCGGAATGACCAGAGAAGTAATTAAGGAAAGATTGTGTTGATTTGGCGCACGAATCCTCACAAGGAAACCGAATCACAATCTCCTAAAATCATGCAACGTGATAAACTCAAAGAAGAAAGATAATCTCGGAGATTGCATGGGTAAGGGATGATCTCTATCACATAAGGAAGGAGGATCCGATTGGGTATCAAATTGATTTGTCTCCTAAATAAATTAGAACTCTTGCGCTATAAATACAACGCCTCCGGTTGTTCCAAGGTACGCACTCTTTTATGCTTAAGAATCCCACCCTAAACTCTGCTCAAATCTCTGCCTGCTTGTCTCTCCCACACCCCATTATTTCCATTCCCCGTGTATCATCCATATACCGGCTATTGACTTGATCGTCGGAGTGCCAACGATCGCCGGACCATTTTTCTCCCGAGATCTTGGTGCCTAACGATTGTCTTAGTGTGCAGGTAACATATGAGTTGGCAGAGGAGTGACTGGAGATCTGTTGACACGTGGACGTTGCAGGTTCCGACGTCAAAAGTAATTATATTTTTTATTTTAGGGTAATTCTTGTAACTTTGTATTTTCTCAAAAGTTTCCTTAACACATTTTCTAGTATATAAATTTATTAAAATTATTAAAATTACTAAAATTTATTACAAAAAAGAATTCTTAAAATTACGGATCATAAAATCAGATTGGTCGAAATGTTACAAAGATGGCAATTTTTTACCTTTTTTATGGACTTCACCATATTGCTATTTTCTTCATTTTCTCTAAACGAATCATATATATTACGGACTTTGCGGTTGGTTGCAAATATAATCAATTTAAAGAATGTTGGAATTCAATTTGTCCCCAAAATCAATTTTTTTTTTATTTTTTTGTAGTTATGGACTTCCCCAATGAGTGCTAACAAGAAATTTCATTCTTTTTAACAACGAAAAATTTGGTCTTGTAAAGTCTCTCTCCACGCTTTCCTTTGTTACATATTTTGTGGATATGGAATGGTTATTATGAAAAAAAAAAATTGGTCCGAATATTTATTTCGACTTCTTTGGGAGAGTTGTAGACGTTGATTCTCTCACCAAAACCACTTGGTTATCTTTGGGTGATCCATATAAAATGTGAGCCTCAAATTCCCTCTCTAACGAAGCTTTATATATATTTATATAATGAATATTATGAAATGTTCCTCTTTTTCTCATTTTTCGATTGGGGTAGAAATGATAAAAGGTGTATGGAACATTTAAAAGGCTAGGAAAGGAAATTGAATCTTGAAGGAAGTTTTGGCAATGGGTTTTCTGTTTCGATCGGTGAGCAAGTAATGCCGCCAATTTAATGCGTGGATGGATATGTAGTAATAAGTAATTTTGGTGAGCTATGACTCAATGAAAATTGCAAGTATCTATAATTCTATATCCCTTGATAACACAACTTTAGAAGTGGAATTTTACGGGTGATTTTGGTAGTATCTCGTAATATACTTGTTCAATTAAGTATTATTAATAAGAATGGGTTTGAGTTTCTTGCAAAAGGTTTTCGATTCTACTATAATGAGGTTGGTCACGATTTAGATTTTGAATGAGGTGGAACTCTTTTACATGAAGTGATATCAGAGAATATGTTAGAAGAGAAGATGTAGGTGTAGACCAAAACTAACGGGCCTATAGTGGTTGCTAATAATGTAGTTTCTTTGGATCTTAGATCTAGTAATGAACTGAATGGAGTGGTAAAAATGTTTTCATGCTTCTGAACTCAAATTTATTGAGTAGAATTAGTTTGTTATTGTGGTGGAACCCTTTTACGATATGTACAAAGTAATTATATGCTATAGTACATATATATTCATTTTACACTACGGGATTACTCGAGAGGTGGCCCCAAAGAGATCATATTGAAAAATCCATCGTGGTAAAAAGTGCTATATAAAATTTCTTGTAATGATTTATTTTTCTTTTGATTAGAACGTGATTGTTTGCTCATTGTTTCCGAAGGAGTATGAATGGATCTTTCAATATTCTGGTATGTTGTAGTTACATTCGACTAAACGAAACAATGTCGACCTCAAATTCACTTAGACGAAAGTGAAATGAACTACAAATAACCTTTAGTTATTATCATTCTTATCTTCTCGACTATTTTTCCAACATATTCTTATTCTCAACATTCCATTTGAGTGTTATATCACACAAGTTTTTTATGTAATTCCCTAGTGAGACTTGGAAACAATCGGATTACGGGTGAAATTCCTAAAGAAATTGGAGTGTTGAAGACCTTAAATTTTGGTAAATTTGAACTCCTTTGGTATTCGAAGATGTATATTGGATGTATGCTTCACTTGTTGTGCAACTTAAGTTTATTTACAGTTCATATATTATCTTTCGAGTGGACACTCTTTGTAGTGATATATTGTTTAATTTCTATTATTAATATAAAGTACTATTACATTTTGGATATCTAACAAGATAGTGAGTAACTACAACCCTGCACATGTATTATATTTTATCTACTATAATTTGTTATCGCAAGTGTAGAAATCATAAATACAATATGTCCCTAATAAAATCCAACGTTATTTCTTGGGAAAACAAGTTCGATATATACAATATAGGTCTAGTATTGGGGACGGTTATTGATCGTGAGAACCTAAGTTATATTTTAATATAATTTGTTGGGAAATCATAAATACAATATGTGTACGTTATTTCAAGTTCGATATTACAAGGTAAATGGGCCAAGCTAAATTATCCAATCTAAAAACTCATGATCCAACATAATATAATAATACATATTAAATTTTGTTATGGATATTATATTAATAAAAATAAATTGATCTTGAAAATGGTTACTTTCGGTTGAAAATATCTTTCGTCAAGTTGAGTTTAGTGTATAAGTTCCATTGCACCCTAGAAGTCCAATTGAGAATGCGTAGACAGAGATTTCCAATATTGGCACAAATTTTACCTTCTAAAACTAGGAGAGTTTCATATATCCAGATTTGGAATGCGTTGAGAAAACCAATAGTTCTATTATGTTGTCGCCATCAATTATTAATGACTTGTTCTTAAGACACGATTTGAGAGATGAGAGAGTGTGTTCATTTCTTCCGAGTCTACTATGACCATAAGCCATTCTTCCACAGATTTCTTATACGCGATAGTAAACATGAGGGACATTAGCAGCACCAAGCAGCCAAGCTTCACTACATCCCAATCACATAGACATGATTTGTTTAGAAAAACATTACACACGTGTGCAGGCGATATGTTGGTTAAATGACTGAAGTATTCATTTTTTATCCTCCAGTATTGATGATCAAACTTAGATTATTTATCATCTCCATTGCATCATAAGCTAGTGTTGATGCAAAAATCCTCCATTGTGAGACTTACAAGACTAGTCCCAATATTGAACTACATTTCAACAACGTTTAACTGCTTGACTTCTCTAAGCAGTGAATATGCTCGTGATTTAATACTAATTCATTAGCCTGAAGGAAATGTCCAAATCATATCTTTGAAAATAGTCTCTTATGACTTTCAGCCATTCTTTTAGATAAGATGCTGGATATCTTGGCATTCGATGAGGAATTAACTTTTCCGAGACACCACTGATTGGGGTTGATTAAGTATTCCCACAATTGTAGCATAAGAATAGAAAAATAGAATGCGTTTAAGTATGGAATAATGATTAACTAGGTAGAATTAACTTTAAAATATATAAAGAAAAATATTAACGATTGAACAAGCTTTAGTATGTATGTCTCTAAAAATAGCATCTTGTGACTTTCAGCCATTCTTCTGGATAAGATTAGGGGTGGGCAAAACCCGACCCAAATCGGTTGGACCGACCAATCCGACCCGACCCGACCCGACCCGATCGGACCCGTTTGTGTCGATTTTTTAGATTTTGTGGATTGGGTTCGAGTTAATATTTTCACAGTTTAATCGGGTTGGGTCGTGAAACCTGACCCAACCCAACCCAATTACTATTAAACAAACCCATATAACAACTAAATTCACACTAAAAAGTAAAAAGTGAAAACCTTAACTCACGCCTCTCAATTCAGTCGCACGCACACACACACACACATGCCGAAAAATGCCCATACTGCTACCTCTCTACCGCTGGTGAAGACACCCATAGCACGCCCTTCTTCTACCCACCCATCCACACAGCACGGCAGCAGCAGATCCCAATCTCTCTTGAAGTCCAGTCCACTGAGAGAGCTGATTCTTCTGACTTCAACTTTCAAAGGTTTCTACTTTTCAACCCTTTAACATTGCCAGATTAATTTTATAGGTTGTCAATGATTTGAGTTCCAAATAAAATTTGAGTTCCACTTGCATAAATCAAAATATTATTTCAATTTTTCCTTTTCTTTTTTCTTATATGCCGAATCTTGATAAAAAAAAATGAATATGTGGTCTTATATACCGAATCTTGCTGGTTCCGTTTGCTGAAATTATTTTCTTTTTTTTTTTGTTGAATTTCTTGATCTAAATTTTTGTTTGTTTAATTTTTGCAAAAAAAAAAAAAAAAAAAAAAATTGAATTGGACCGAAGCCCAAACCGCAAACCCGACCCAACCCAACCCACCCAACGCTTGTGCGGGTCGGGTTGGGTCGGGTTCAAAGCAGTGTGCGGGTTGGGTTGAGTTGAAATTTCTCTAAACCGATTTTTTTGGGTTGGGGCCAAAACCGGCCCGACCCAACCCATACCCAGCCCTAGATAAGATGCTGAATATCTTGGCATTTGAGGAGGCATTAACTTTTTCGGGACACCACTGACTGAAGTTGATTAGGTATTTCCACATCTGTAGCATAAGAATAGAAAAATAGAATGCGTTTAAGTATGAAATAATGTTTAACTATGTAGAATTAACTTTAAAATATATAAAGAAAAATATTAACGATCGGACAAGCTTTAGTATATATTTAGAACCCATTTATTTATTTAAGTAAACCCCGTAAATGCAATTTTTTTTTTTTTTTTGTTAAAATTGTCCTCTAAATCATCCCTTTATATATATAAACTATAGCATATCACTTAATCACTTATCATCACAAGAAAAAATAATTTGAGCATATAACAGATAATGGTTGATAACATTCTTACATATCCAACGTAAAAGAAACATATGGATTTGTCACTAGGAATTTATTACATGATAACAACAAATACGAATAATGTTTAACATCTTCCATACTGATTAACATTCAATCAGATCAACGAAGAGAATCACATTAACACGTGATACTAAATATGACTTATGATGGTAGTAACTATACTCATAAATTAACAAATATAAGTACCACAATTATGTATCAAAATAATTATAAATGTTATCGACAAAAGTATCAAAATCCTAACATGAACATGTACGTGCAAAGAATTGTCAAACTTTATTTGTGGTAATAAAATTTGAATGACTGTCCAAGTAAGTAATAAACATACATGAATATCAATTAAAAACATCCTACAAAAATAAAGATGAAATAAGCTTTCATGATAACATATATCGGTGAAGGGTAAGGATCATATGTATCCGTGTATCAGAAACAAATGGATTTATCGCTAGAAACAGACGTAGTTCTCGGAACAGGCGGATATACTTGGGGCCCAGAGGGGGCCTAGGCCCCTGCTCAATTTTTTTTTTAAAAATAATTAAATTTACATATATTGCTTATTTGTTTGATATGTTTGTATTTAATTAATTTATTTTCAACTTTTGATAAGTCCAAGTTAGTTCAACTTGCTAAATATTATCTAAACAACTTCTCTAATGTTCAATTTGTGTTATTTGGTGATCAATTTGATAATTATAAAATAGATTTATGCTCCTCAATGTGGAATTTTCGGGTTTTAAAAGAATCAGAGGCTAGTGGCCTTACACAAAAGCTGATTGAGACACAAAAAGACTAGATTTATTCTTTAATTTATTTGCTCATCAAATTGGTTTTTCTTTTATCAATTGCAACTGCTATGGTAGAAAGTATATTTTCAGCTATCTATATCATAAAATATCAATTGCACAATCGGATTAGAGATGAATGGATGAATGAGCATACATTGAAAAAAAAATTTTTGATAATATTTGTAATGGTAATGTTGTTGAACAATTTAAGATTATAAAAACTCGTCATACACAATTCTATTGTATTGAAATTTTTAATTGTTGTTTTATTATTTGTATAGTGCCCCTCCTTAACTGAAATTCTATGTCCACCACTGGTTAGTAGTACACGGTAACATCAAATGAGTACCACAAGCATGTAACAATATATTTAACTATTAACAATTGATACTAAACATGACTTATGATGGGTGTAACTATATTTCACTATTAATAGAAATGAGTACCACAAGCATGTACTAATATATTGGAACTAATTAACATTAACATAACTGATCATAATAAATGTTTTAGTGTAAATTTATTTAGGTTCACGTGTAACAACCGAAATTTTTCTCATTTTAATATCAAGTAAATAAATATTTTATCTTACTCTTGGCGTCGCTTCGAACCTTTTAGTTCATTTTAAATATTTGGTCACGTTAAAATTTTGAACATGTTCGTTGCAAATATTTTTTTTAGTTCAACGATTTTAGAATTTATCTGATAACGAACCTTATTCTAATTTGATTTGGTAAGTTTCGAATTTCAAGTTGAACGAGAAATAAATTATAGCTAGCCTAAATCATAAAAAATTTGTTCTCCGGTTCTATCTAAAAAATTTTGGCCATTTATTTTCGAGTTCTTGGTCAAAACTCAATTTATTTTTCGACTCCAAAAATTAACCAAAAACCACCTAAACAACACCTTAGAATCCAACGAAAAACTAGCCAAACAATCCCATAATATATACCATTTTCCATCACCCAAACAGCCCTTACACTACCAAAATAAAACTGCCCCATAATCTGGAAATCACGTCCAACACCCCTCCTCCCCTCCCCTCCCCTCCCCTCCCCTCCCCAACCCAAAAGTTTGTAGCCATTTTCCTAGTTTTTTCCCACTTTAACTCCAGCCAAAATGCTCCATCATCCTTCATGAAAACCACATCCCATGACTTGAAACTCACATCCCAGCAACCCCTATTTGCAGCCATTTTCCTTTTTTTTTTCTTCCACTTAAAATTCTGCCAAACTACTCCATTATCCTTCAAGAAAACCACCCCTCCCATGATTTGGAACAACCGTCCACCAACCCCCCACGTTCAGCCATATTTCTCCATTAATTTTCCTCACATTTCAACCACTTTTCTCTCTTCCAAAAAGGTACCAAAATTCAGCCTTGCTCTGTGTGTGCTTTCTCGGTTTACCAACCCAAAATAGCCCCACGATAGTGAAGAAACCGTCTCCCATGATCCCTCCACAACTTCTCTTTTTCTCTCCCAATTTCCCTCACTTCTCAGCCCACAATCCAACTTGCAACTTACCCCAAAAACACGTCCCCCAGCTGTAGAGTTTTAGTTCTACTTCTCAGCCAAACCACAACAAAATTTTTCCTCCTCAATTGTCCTAGTTTCAGCCAACAGCAAACAAAGATAGCACCTTGTGTTTTTCTTCTTATTTTCAACTATTTCACCTCATTTTTCTCTCCCAATTTCAACTACAGAACTTAGCCTTAATCTCCCAGCCACTTTGCCTTATCTGATATCCATTTTAGTACCTTTCAACCATCTCAAATTCTCCAAATCTCAGCTGTAAAACTCCAGCAAAAATCCTTTCTTTTTTCCTTCAATTTTGTGCAACAATGAACCTTAAAACCTTAGTCTTAATCACCAAAAATACTTTAGAATTTATCCATCATTTTCCTTCAGATTTTCAGTCTAGCAGTGAGCATTTTTCCAACATTTTTCATCACTTTGGTTCCAGATTTTGGCCAGTAGAAAAATGGCCTTAACCTTGCTTTTAAATTCACTAAAGTTCCTTATATATATACATCTATATATATAGTGTATGGGGTCTTGATTTTGGAAGCTGTAGAAATGAATTTTGGTCCATCAAAACTTCAACCAAAAACTCGTTTTCGAGGTAGTTTTGCTCACTAATTTTACTACGATTTTTAAATGATGTTTGGAAAATTATAATGTGATATAAATGCCATGCAAACTTACGGTACTGATCTCCTATCCCTTGGGGATAGAATAGCATCTGCCCACCGTTGATGTGGCTGGGGGCCAAATCAGCATCCCAGCCACATTAGCGGTTAATGTTAACAAAAAAGGGCATTCTCAGCCGATTTTCACGTCCCATTCTCCAAATCGCTGTGCTCTCTTCGTGCCCTAGCCCCCGTGATTGCAACTCTCGGTGTAAATTCGACCATCATTCTGATAAAATTATCTAAGTTCTCTCTCCCCCCCATTCTCCGCGACTACAAATCATTCCATTTTTGGTGTAAATTCAACCATCATATAGTGCCCTAGCCTTGTTGTTCGTCCCAAATCATTCCGGTGAAATCAGTTGTTCATCCCATTTACGGCCAAATCGATCTCTCCCAAAACGTACCATTGCCCCGCGACTTCAAATATCCAATTTAAATCCAACCATCATTCTAGTGAAATAATCAAAGTTCTCTCTCCCACATTCTTGCAGTCACAGACTCTCCCCCACGACCAGAACCAACGCCTATTTTTCGAAGGTAGACTTACACCCACAAATTGGAATTGAAATTGAAATTTGAATGTAGATTGTACAAAAACAAAAACAAAAATTGACGATGATGAATTTGAATGTTGCTGCCCATATAACAATTATTGCTGCTTTCGGAAAAAATATATATATATATATATACAATGTTGTTGCTTCCGTTAAAAAATTTAGAACGTTGTTGCTAATTTGTTCTTCTTGCGGTTTTGATTACAAATTAATTTATTTCATTTACTTTTCTTGCTTACTAGGAATGGAGGCTGAAAGTGCCGATAATATTTTTGTTCTCCAAGTTTCTATTAGACGAATTTTGAAAATTGGACAAGAATTTGAATCGCATGAAGAGGCCTATAAATTTTACAATGATTATGCACGTGAAGCTGGTTTTAGTGCACGTATAGCGAATAGTAAAAAGACACGAATGAAACATACTGGAAATTATTTGTTTAATCGGAGAAAGGTAAAATAGACAAGATATATTAGAAGAAACATAAAGATGCGGCTGTACGGGTTGGGAAAAGAAATCAAGGACAGACTCGAATAGGATGCAATTCGAAATTATCTGTTGTGAAATAGCAAACATGACATTTATGGGTTGTGAATAAATTTGTAGAGGAAAACAACCATGCTCTTACAATGCCAAGTAGGGTACATGATAAGTACAATTTTGTACTTATCTGGGCTCATAAAAATGGATGATTATGAGTACTCTTATTTGTTTTCAGTTTAATTGCATGTTGTTTTCTTATTATTTTAGTAAATAATCAAATTCAAGTATCAATCTGACGAAAAGATGAAAAAGAGCGCAAACAGAAGAAAAGAGGATGTAATTGCAAAGATAAAGAGACTTGAAGGACTTGGCATGCAAATATTAAAGGAAGAAAATCAAGAATGCGTCCAAAATAACCATGCGATCGCATGGTTAACATTTGATGCGATCGCAAGACGTCCAAAATTTCAGCAGAAAGTTAATTGATCGAGCTATGCGATCGCACGGTTCTGAACCATGCGATCGCAGAACCGTGCGATCGCAAGGGCATAACGGGCACCAGTTTTGGCAGTTTTTTGATGGGATTAGAACTCTACAACTCCAAGATAAAACAACAACTTAAACACACGTCTTAGAGGGTTGGAGAACGTTATAAATAAGGTAGATAATAGACAGAAGGGGGGAGACGAAGATCAAGGCACGGGATTGAAGATTCTTCAGCCAGAGTCACGGGTTTTATCTATTCTTTTTTCTTTTTCTTTCTTCGGAACATGATTAATACAATTCTTGTATTATTTTACATAATCATGTCCGGGTAATTTATTTATTTCTAGGATGAACGATGAAACCTCATAATTTTAATTAATTAGAAGTTTTTTCTGTTTTAATAATTAATTGCTTTTGGGTTGATTATTCTTTATTCATTATTTATATTATTTTAATATCTGATCACCATTAGAATATATTGTGATCTATATTGAAGTCGATAGATTCAATATAGAGTAAGCACGTGGTATTGAATAACATAGGGTCCAATAATATATAGAGATTACTATTATGCTCTGTGAAATCCATTTAGGTGTTCTTGAGATTTTAATGTATATGTTTATGTTCGAAGCTTAATTAGAGATAATTAAGTTCACATATCATATAGAATTGATTGACCATCGAGATAGGCTTTTGATTATTTTAGGAACGCCGATTTTCAATCCAATGTAATTAAGAGTTAAAGCAATTAAACGGATAATTAATTAAAGAACATGTAGGAGGATTCGCGAATCCTAGTATTGGTATAATTCGAATTCGTTCTCACAAAGTTATTTTAATTGTTTGATAATTTAGAGTTAATTAGAATAATTTAGAATCACAAATCCAAATCAAATCTGTGTTTCTTTTTATTGTTAAAATTTAAGTTTTTAAATTAATTAGTTAAATTAATATCTAGTCCTCGTGGGTTCGACATTCTACACATTATTATATTACTTGTAAACGATCTGTCCACTTGCGGGATTATAATCGCAAAACAAGTTTTTGGCGCTGTTGCCGGGGACTAGTTTTATTGATTACTACATTAATTGATAGTTTAGTTTTAACAATTTTTTATTTTTATTTTATTGTTATTGATTTTATTTTTAGTTTTAGTTTTATTTCTAGTTCTTTGTGATACTGTTGAATTGTATATATTTTCTAATTTTTCAGGTGTTAAGTGTGCATGCCCCGTACAAAAGATCTTGATCTATTTGATTTAGACCCAGAAATTAACGGAGCTTTCACCAACGACAACGAGAAAAGAAAAAATAGCAAAAAGACACAATAGCAGACCACTAAGTACATGATCAACTACCTGCAGATTTGATACATAATCAAGCACCAATAGCTCAACTAGTTGAAGTTAATGAACGAGATATTCTTATGAGTGGGTATATGATGCCACCGATTGTTGAGAATCGGTCCAACATAGTCTATCCGCCTTATGGACACGAAAACTTCCAGTTGAGGCCAGATGTGATGAATTTGTTTTCGAACAATCTGTCGTTTTATGGGATGATAGATGAAAATCCTCATTACCATATTTCTCGCTTCGATAAATACTGTAGAAATTTCAAATACCACGGTGTTAATGAAGAAGCACTGAAGATGAGGCTCTTTCCACATACATTGAATAATAAAGCAAGAGAATGGCTAGATTCTCTACCACCAGGGAGTATCACTACTTGGTCAGATCTGATCCAAAATTTACACTGAAAAATTTTCCTCCGGCCAGAGTAAACAGACTGAAATATGAAATTTCCAATTTCCAACAATCTGAGTTGGAAAATTTTCACGAGGCATGAGAAAGATTCAAGCAACTGCTCAGAAAGTGTCCAAGTCATGGTCTTTCCTTAGCAGCTCAGAATCATTATTTTTACTCTGGACTAGCTCCAACCAGTCGTTCTTTAGTAGATTCTGCAGTAGGTGGCTCTATCCAAAATAGATCTGCCGGTGACCTTTATGATCTATATGAAACTATGACTGAACAGTTTATTATGTGGCCAGAAAGAAGATTGCAGAAGAAAGCAACAGGGATACATGAGGTAGACATCAATTCGCTTGTATTCGCGAAAATTGATGCATTGGCAAAGCAGATGGAAGCAATGAAATATTCTCATTTAGCTAATATGGTTCAGATGTCTCCACCAATCTGTGTAACATGCGGGGCAAACCATCAATCATCAGAGTGTCCTTTGACCAAAGTTGATATGTCATCTCCTGAACAAGTTGCATATGCTCAAAATTTTCAACGACAGCAGAATAATCCGTACTCACAGACCTACAATCCTGGATGGAGAAATCATCCAAATTTCTCATATGGCAATACTCAAAATATTCAAAATCTGCCAAATCAGGGAAGACCCCAGGAAAGAGAAGGAGGATTCATAGAAACAGTTGCTAAATTGTCAGAACGGATGGAGATAGGACTCAAGGAGGTACAGAAAAGGCAAGATGTTGCGATTAAAAATTTGGAAAATCAGATTGGACAGTTGGCTAAACTATTGACAGAGAGACAACCAGGCACATGACCAAGCAATACCGAGGTCAATCCAAAAGAGCAAGTAAATGCAATTACCACAAGAAGCGGAGTTGAATTGCTAGAAATTCATGTAAAGAGACCAGGTGTAGAAAAGAAAATTGTGTCCAGTAAAGAGAGAGAAAACAAATCAAAACCAAAAATTGCACAAAAATGATGGGACTCTCCACCAGATTATATTCCACCACCGGCTTATATCCCTTCAATTTCATTTCCTCAAAGGTTGCGAAAACATAAGTTAGACCAACAATTCAAGAAATTTCTGGATGTATTCAAAAAGTTTCACATCAACATACCTTTCACCGATGCCTTAGCTCAAATGCCCAGCTATGCTAAATTCATGAAGAAAATTCTTTCAAACAAAAGGAAGTTGGAAGAGCATGAAACAGTCGCGCTAACTAAAGAATGCAGTGCCATATTGCAAAATAAGCTACCGCCAAAATTAAAAGATCCAGAGAGTTTTAATATTCCTTGCACTATTGGTAGTTTATTTTTTGATAAAGTTTTATGTGATTTAGGTGCTAGTGTAAATCTAATACCTTATTCTATTTTTAAGCTGCTCGGTTTAGGAGAAGCAAAGCCAACAACAGTAACACTGCAGCTTGCCGATAGAACAATCAAACGCTCAAGGAGAATAGTTGAAGACATATTGGTGAAAGTGGACAAGTTCATATTCTCTGCTGATTTTATTATTCTGGATATGTGCGAAGACAGGGATGTATCACTCATTTTGGGTCGACCTTTCTTAGCTACTGGTTGGGTAGTAATTGACGTTCAAAAAAGAGAACTTATGCTGAAAGTGAATGATGAACACATTACATTCAATGTGTTCAAAGCAATTAAATTTCCAAACTCTTCAGAGTCCTGTTTCGAGATTGATGTCATTGACCAGAAGGTCAAGAATTTAGATGATGAAGCTATCACCCAACATCAGGATGAACCAATTAGAAAAGAAGGGTGTATGGAGAAAGAGAAGTTTCATCTATCTTCTACTATCAAAGCTGATGAGGAAGCTGAAATCTTCATAGTTGAGTTCGAGCAGGGTGGCAAAATAGAGTCCTATCAATATGATAAGGGAAAAATCAAATTTTGGAAGGTGAACAAAAATTGGTGCAAAGAAAATCGAGCCAGACAAATTAAGTCTTCCAAAGATCTGTTCAAAGTGTCTTGAGTGATCACCACGACAAAGTCAAGCTAATGACTTTAAAGAAGCGCTTAATGGGAGGCAACCCATATTTCTACCCTTTTATTTAAATTTTCGTAGATTTCAATTTTAGGATTTCAATTGACATTTTGCACGTTTTAGGCTTTTAGAAATTTTAAAGTAGGCTTTCAATTCTTAGGAAATTAGGCTGTGATCATCGTCATTCTTCTAAAAAAACAAAAAAAAATATTTCGGGTTTAACAATTTTGTACCATGCGATCGCATGGCTTGGGCAGAATACGTTTTGCCCAGATTTTTTCGTACTTGCGATCGCAGTAGATTTTTTCCTTGCGATCGCAAGGACAATAAAAAAAAAATTCCTCCTTATTAATAATTTCTTATTTTTTTTTTTTTTTTAGGGTTACAACATGTTGACTTGCTGGATGACATTCAAGCAAAGATTTGCCGGCCAACCTGTACAGATCTCTCCACCAGTTGATCATACCATACTTCTTCTTCCAGCACTATCCGATCCACATCTAGGTAGTCTCTGATATTTATATACTCCTTTGAATTATTTTTACATTGGGGACAATGTATCTTTCAAGTTTGGGAGTAGTGGAAAATGTTTGATCTGATGATAATACTTGATAATGATTGTTAAATTATTTTAAATTTTTTTTTAATTTAATTGTTTGCATGTTTGTGTGATATGAATAGCCTTACCGGCTAATAATGAATTTTTTTTTAAATTTTGATGTAATCCATGACTTGTAAACATATTATTACTTTTGTTTAAATGTGAGACTATTTGACCATGTCTGATGTCGTGTTATGTTGGCCAGTTAAGATGATTTTTAGCTATGTTGGTGTATTTATGTTGAAAACAATAGGATACCTCTTTTTGAATCTAAGAAACATTGTATCTCAACCAAGTAACCAATAGAGTGAGTAAATGTGATAGTTAAGCTGTGATAGTGGCTATCTAGGTTATGATTGATTCCATGTACGTTGAAAAAAAATTGTGTGGAGCATTTTAGACCAGTTAGAGAAAACAACGTAATGACCAAATGTTAGGATTCTAATCTCCTAGCATAAACTTATTGCAAGCAAAGAACAATGTTATTATTATATAACTCTTTTCGTAGCCTTTTTGACTCGAGTGATAAAGTCATCGACCTAAAGCTCGTTACATGAGTCATCTAAAAAGCTTAATGGACTGAGTTTGGCACCCTATTAATATCTTATAACTCTTTTCGTAGCTTATTTGACTTGAGTGAAAAGGCCCGTAAGGGTTTCTCAAAATCCGATGCCCTAAAGTTCAAAAGACTTGGGAGTCATCGACCTAAAGCTCGTTACATGAGTCATCTAGAAAGCTTAAAGAATTGAGTTCTGCACATAAGATTTAATTAGAAAAAAAATGATGAAATCCTTTGCAAAGTAAACATGAGGATTAGATGACTAATGTGTTTGACTTACTTAGTAGAAAATTTTTGGTCAAAAGTGCTCATAAATTGGAGAATCTTCATAAACCTAGGTTGTCACGATTACTAGCCGTCTCAACCAGTCTCGAACAAGAAAAGAATGTGAACCATAACCTTAGAACCAAAATCTCGGGAATTAAAAGAAAAAATCATTTTGGGAGAAAGTGTACCTTACGAGAGGGAAAGGAAAATTTGACCAAATGGTTGGACTATCATCACCATAGAAATTAAATGAATCAGATTAACTGCTTTCACACACGTATCAAATATGGTTTAAATATGATCAAGTTTGCAATAGTAATACCTGGATACTCGTCATGAATTACAAGTTGTTACAAAAGAATGGCAAGCTATTTATATTTTTATTATTTTTATTAGTATGTGCATGATTGTTTTTAGCTAATTTATTCGAAGACGAATAATAGTTCAAGTTTAGGAGTATTTGATAAGTACAATTTTGTACTTATCTAGGCTCACAAAAAGGGATGATTATGAGTACTCTTATTTATTTTCAGTTTAATTGCATGTTGTTTTCTTATTATTTTAGAAAATAATCAAATTCAAGTATCAATCTGACGAAAAGACGAAAAAGAGCGCAAACAGAAAAAAAGAGGACGTAATTGCAAAGATAAAGAGACTTGAAGGACTTGGCATGCAAATATTAAAGGAAAAAAAATCAAGAATACGTCCAAAATAACCATGCGATCGCATGGTTAACATTTGATGCGATCGCAAGGCGCCCAAAATTTTAAAGAGAAAGTTAATTGATCAAGTTTATGCGATCGCTTGCGGTTACGAACCATGCGATCGCAAAGGGCCTCTTGGGCACCAGTTTTGGTAGTTTTTGATGGGATTAAAACTCTACAACTCCAAGATAAAACAACAACTTAAACACACGTCTTAGAGGGTTGGAGAACGTTATAAATAAGGTAGATAATAGCCAGAAGGGGGGAGACGAATTTTGGAAACAAGATACAAGAAGAGAATCGAAGATCAAGACACAGGACTGAAGATTCTTCATCCAGAGTCACGGGTTTTATCTATTCTTTCTTCTTTTTCTTTCGTCGGAACATGATTAATACAATTCTTGTATTATTTTACATAATCATGTTCGACTAATTTATTTATTTCTAGGATGAACGATGAAACCTCATGATTTTAATTAATTAGAAGTTTTTTCTGTTTTAGTAATTAATTGCTTTTGGGTTGATTATTCTTTATTTATTATTTCTATTATTTTAATGTCTGATCACCATTAGAATATATTGTGATCTATATTGAAGTCGAGAGATTCAATATAGAGTAAGCACGTGGTATTGAATAACATAGGGTCCAATAATAGATAGAGATTACTATTATGCTCTGTGAAATTCATTTAGGTGTTCTTGAGATTTTAATGCATATGTTTATGTTCGAAGCTTAATTAGAAATAATTAAGTTCACATATCGTATAGAATTGATTGACCATCGAGAGAGGCTTTTGATTATTTTAGGAACGCCGATTTTCAATCCAATGTAATTAAGAGCTAAAGCAATTAAACGGATAATTAATTAAAGAACATGTAGGTGGATTCGCGAATCCTAATATTGGTATAATTCAAATTCGTTCTCACAAAGTTATTTTAATTGTTTGACAATTTAGAGTTAATTAGAATAGTTTAGAATCACAAATCCAAATCAAATATGTGTTTCTTTTTATTGTTAAAATTTAAGTTTTAAATTAATATCTGGTCCTCGTGGGTTCGACACTCTACACATCATTAAATTACTTGTAAACGATCCATCCACTTGCGGGATTATAATCGCACAACAGTACATTTGTTACGTTCGCATCGGCATGTATCTGCAACAAAGAAGGCACTAAGCCAATAGTTTTCTGAAGCTAACATACCAACATGTCAGTAAATTCGACTAATGGAGATAGACACAGGTGGACCATCATCGATTGGATGTGTGGTGAGAGACTTGAGGAACCATAAGCGGAATATTTGGGAAGAGGTACGCGGTCATGATGCTGAAACATTTATCGAGTTTTTCACATTTAAGAAATAGAAAAGCCCGAATTTATTTTTTGATTACGAGACTGACTCGGAGAGTAAGTTAGTTCATTGTTTTTGGACTGATTCTGAGTCACGTAGATCATATGCATTTTTGGTGATGTTGTTGTGTCCGACACCATCTACAACACGAACAAGTATTCGATGATATTTGCAACATTTATAGGAGTGGTGAACCATCATGGCCAAATGATTCTATTCGCATGTGGGTTATTGGCCGATGAGACAACAGAGTCATTTGTGTGGTTGTTTTCAAAGTTCTTGGAGGCTATGCCCACACAAGCACTACAAATTCTTATTACCAATCAGGTTGCGAGAAATTGCAAAAGCTATATCGATTGTCTTACCAGGTACATTCCACCTTGTTTTTGTCTTTCACACATTTTGAACAAGTTTTCAGAGTAGATGAATGTCACGGTAAACAACGAGCAGTATCATATGTTGATGAATATCATTAGACAGTCAGAGTCACCTGAGGAGTTCGAGGAATGTTGGCCTACAGTTATGGAAAATGTGGATTTGACCGGCAATGAATGGTTGTCTACCATGTATGATCTCCGCGGTCTATGGGTTCCAGAATATGTGAAGCATGTTTTTAGTGCAGGAATGTCCAGTAGTCAAAGGTCAGAGAGTGGATACTCTTTCTTCAAGCGGTATGTTAACATGAAGAACTCACTTATAAATTTCATTACTCGTTTCAATATGGCATTACGCCATCAACGACATGAGGAGTTAGTGGCTAATCATATTGATATCAGCGAACAACCTCGTCTAATGTCAAAATTTCAAATGGGGACTCAAATGGTGCATATATACACTAAGAAGATTTTTTGATTTTTCAAAAAGAAATTGATCAAAGTCATTTCTACATTTGCACAAACAAGTATACTACAGTAGATGCAAAAGTGTATGAGTTAGAGCGAGTTGAGCATGGGAAAACCTTTGATCGGCATCGACAACTTACTTATTATGCGGTCACTGATCTCATCTGTTGTAGTTATCGCACATTTGAGTTCTCGTCACATGATTAGCTATTGGAGGAAAAAACAAGTACTGCTTGTACCGGATAAGTACATACTCCGGAGATGGACTAAGAATGCCAAAGTAAGTTATGTTGGCGATTCTGGACTGACCTTCTGTACCGATGATTGTTCGAGTACGTCCTTGATGTCACGACGTGGTTTATTGGCTCACAAGGCTTCTTTGCTTATTTGCTCACAAGGTCTAATACAGATACTTATCAACGGGTTGAAAATGACTACGTGTGCACCCAGGACGATGTAAAAGATGATGGAACATTCACGTCCAATGCAAGCAGTCATCATGGTGTTGTCGAATGGTTTTTGTGAAAATGTAATAGCTTGTTTAAATGAAACATTGTCATTTGGTGGATTGTCATTCGAGTTTGTAATAGACATTGTCATTTGGTGGAGTGTCATTCAAGTTTCTAATTGACATGCCTTATTTGTTTGATTGTAGATGGATTTGAAACATGTGAAAACTCGGAATATTAAATGAAGAGTACGTAAACACCAAAGTAATCATTTATTTTCAATATCTAGTCTTACAATATCAATTTTACAATGACAATGAAAATACAAAAAATAAAAACTAATTTACTAACATCAATACAAGTTTTTATCATTGATATATCGCGACGTAGGGAGCCTATGCCATACACCACTTTGTCTAGCTTCTCCGATAACTTAAGTACATCGACCTTCAATTCATTTAAAGCACGCATGTGTATTTCAGATACAAATAATTGGCTTCCCATATGTGGTTCAACCTCATCTACCCAGGTAAAACCTCTACACATGACACCATCCTACATATCAAAAAGAAAATAATGGTCAAATACTTACAAACATGACGAAATAAAAAAATTGGAAAAACATAACGTACCGTAACGTTATGGCATCTCCAATACTTTCGAAGAGGATTTTGTTCAATATGCGATGTGTGTATTTTCATATACACACCACAACTACATCTAACATGGGATTGTGCATCATTCACACTAGAGAAAGACATCTTTTGTTCTTATATCTTCAACAGAGTTCAAACTAAAAGCAACAATCATCTAACAAGTTAAATTATAAACATAGATAAGATCTACATAGTCTAAGAGGCTCAGATAGTTATATTTCCCTGAGCAAGAAACGTACTTCACCTCCTTGGCTGCATTTTTGTATTTTAATGTAAAGGTTGCAATAACCCATTATCACCTGCCTTCTGAGTTGCCAAGCCAAGATACAGATCCGGTTATCTCCTATTCCAAATCAGTTGTTCATATTTTTACACATCGTAAAGTCATCACTGCCTTGTTAATTGTAATATACTACAACATCAACAGTCACTACCAAGCTCAAAGTTATCATCAACGTCCACAATTCAAATCAACAATCACTACCAAGCTCATAGTTAACATCAACGTCCACAATTAACATCAACAGAATGACTACCAAGCTCACATTTAACATCAACGTCCACAATTAACATCAACATTCACTCCCAGTCTCAACATGTGCACATCAAGAAATTAAATTTTAGCTCAAAAACAGTAAATTTTACCTCAGCAATTGCAAGCAAGGGTTGTTAGTGTAGCCAAAGTCATTGGGGAGGAAGGGGTAATAACCCTTGAAGAATTCCCAATCTTCCAATCCCCTCATTAACGGGAAATTCATACATCTCAATATGAAATGTAGTGTACATACCGCGAACAAGGGATCACTTGAACCCCACAATTTTTCCTTCTGTCGCCGTGGTTGTATTGGAGTTTTTAGTTTCGAAAAACTAACGGTGGTTCAAACTATGTATCTCTTTCGACAAACTGCGAGATGTTGGATTTGGGCGAAAATGGAACAATTTGCAGTCACGGAGAATGGAGGGAGAGAGAACTTGGATGATTTTACCAGAATGATGGTCGGATTTACACCGGAGAGTTGCAGTCACAGGATAGAGAACTTGGATGATTTGTACATACCGCGAACTAGGGCATATGAAATTAAGGGTACATACCAACTACGAACAAGGGCTCACTTGAACCCCACAATAGTTTTTCTCTATCGCCGCAGTTGCGACGGAGTTTTTAGTTTCAAAAAACTGACGGTAGTGTGTATCTCTCTCGGCAAACAGCGAGATGTTGGATTTGGGCAAAAATAGAACGATTTGCAGTCGTAGAGAATGGAGGGAGAGAGGTCTTGGATGATTTCACCAGAATGATCCAGAGAATGGAGGGAGAGAGGACTTGGATGATTTCACCAGAATGATGGTCGAATTTATACTAGAGAGTTGCAGTCACAGGGGCTAGGGCACGAAGAAGCACATCGATTTTGGGAGATAATGGGACGTGAAAATGGGTTGAGAATGCCCCTTTTTTTGTTAACATTCACCGTTGATGTGGCGCCCAGCCACGTCAGCGGTGGGCAGATGCTATCCTACCTCCAAGGGGTAGGATATCAGCACCGTGCAAACTTAATTACGAATGAACTTTATGATAGTGATTGAAGGTAATCACGTATGACGTTATGTGGTGTCGACTACCAATTTTTATGTTCATATGCACGTTTAAAAATATGGCATGTCGTATTTATGTTTACATATAATTTTCAAACATGTTGTATGTATTTATACTAAGTGTTTCTTATGAAATACTCATCCCAAAACGAAAAAAATTTTCATATTGAATTGATTGGCATTGATGCGATGGCGGTAGGCTAGCAAGCTTGTCATGGAATTTTCTTTCTAGTTTAAGTTTTGATGTTGAGATGATCGAGTCAATTATGATGTAAATACAATATTTTTAAGTCTTTGATTCAATATTAAATTATGTAATTTTTCTGGAAAACGAGATGTCGGTTCATTTGCCATTAAAAGTTTCAAGTTAGAAGTGTTTAGTTTCATTTTTCTGAAATTTCCAGCTTACTGTCCCTACGTTGAAAAATCATAACTTATGATACGGTTGGAATTTTCAAGTGAAATCAATGTCTATGGAAAGCCATATATGTGATTTAATAACATCAATTGGAATCACTCAAAAATTCCATTGTATAAATTTATTATGAACATTTTAGCTGGCTACCTTAAGACACCGGGATAGTTTTTCAAGCAACTTCGACTATCATTTTCACCTACCAAACGACATATTTAAGGTTTGAAATTTTCAACATTGTAGTCTGTAGTCCCTAGTATCTACAGTTTAAATTTTGGAATTTTTGGAATTCGTTTAAATGGTCAAATAATTTGTAGGGACACCTATCACGGTATAGGTAAAACTTTAGAAGCTTAAAGAAAAATCATTTTTCTCTGGCGCGCTTGTTATCTTCCACAAATGTTATATTTTTAAAACAATTCAAGGGCATGGGAAATATTATTTGGAGTCGTCTAATATATTTTAGAGATTATCTTAGTGACCCTCCGGGTTGGAAAAATCTGGGGCGTTACATTACGTGACAATTCAACTAGGTAGAGAACAATATCATCAATTATATGAGTTATATACTAAATCATCACAAATATGCACAACATCATTGTAAGAACGATTTGAATGCAAGTTCGATATCTTTAATCAATACGACATTGTTAAAAAAGTCATGTATAATACGTCTGGTGAAAATCATTGTAACATTATGATAACAAAAAAGATACATTGTGTGTTTTGAAAATTTTTGCAATATGTAACATTAAATTAATAAAATTAACTATTATGGTCTAAAATATAGAATGTAACCCATATTATGATAATTATTGTAATGCCCACATAAATATCAAAATCTTGAAGATTAATCCATGCACGCAACAAATAACACGAAATATTTTCGTCAATATACAATATGATTATTTTTCAAAAATATAATAGATCTCCATAAATCGTAAATAGTAACATGACCAGCAAAATATATATAATCTTGAACAATATGTGTTAAGTTAAGGTATGATTCAAGAGACATGTGTAAACTACGGATATAATCTTTTTAACAATTGGTTCAAAAACTGTATGAAATAAATGAAAATACAAAAAAATAGTACCTTATTCCCTTGTTTCACACGGAGGTTGAACTTCTTATTCTGCATCTTTTTACGTGCTTCACAGCAACGGTTAATCTTTTTCCCAGATGAAATATTACGTATGCATTTGTTTTTGCTTTTCGTTTTGCTACTGCTACGAGAGGGTGCCATCGTCACACTTTTGTAAAATCACCAAAAATATTGATCTTGATTTTACACAAAAATTTGAATGTTATGATGTTTAGAAATTAAAATGAATGACATAAATGTACTCACATTAGCGAAATTCTAGTGTTCTTAAGTGTAAGATTGTCGAAAATCCATTTGAGGAAGGAAATTGGGTATGGTTTGATTTAGGAGAAAATTTGGGTTCTTCAGAAATGTTTTTCTTTTACCGAGGATAGTGGAGACAAAAGTGCGTGGAAGACACATTGAAAATTGTATGATACCGGGAGGGTATTTTGGAAAATATGCATTAATTGCTCGTCCAATTAAATGTTGATAAAGATTGTCGCCTAAAATTTAGTGTATGTTTGGTCGCGCTAAAATTATTAAGTGCTTATAATTTAAATTGTTGATAAATGTGTAGATAAAAAATAAGTTGTAAATTGTAGATACTATAAAATATGTGAGTATGAATAAAAGGTATGTTTGACCAATTTGACCAACTAAAATTATAATTTAAACATGTCCAAACATGTGCTTAGTAATTTAGTTACTAATTGTATTTGAAATTGAATTAATTTTTTTATATATATACAGTAAAATTAAATGAAAAATGGTAATGTTAAATTTTTTATATTATTCAGTAAATGTCTAAAATTTAGAAAAAAGTTAGTCCAGACTATCTCACGTAGTATTGACCACATCACTTGGATCGTATTTTTAGACATGCCCGTTTAAACTTATAACATACTCGCAACCTGGATGCAAGTGGGTTGTTCCAGACTGGCCACCACACTACTTTGACAATCAAGTAGTGAAAATTTTGACCACATTTAAGTACTGTGAAGCGGCGGTTAAATCAGAAAATTCGTGACCCGACTAACAGTTCGGTATGAGTTGCTCTATTAGACTGATCTACAATCGACATGGGAGAAAATCGAAAAATCCGTCTGATTTTCATAAAATTGATGACCCAAACCCATTAACCCGCTAGTCATTGCTGATTCAAATCATAACCATTTATTTAGGATTTGAATAGTCCCATACAGCTTCAGTTTTCACTTTTTTCATTGTTAATTATCTTATAACATGATTTTTTTTGTACTTCATCTTGAAAATCTTGAGTTTTGGAGTAAAGATTGAAAAATAGTGTATAATTAATTTAATGAATGATAATTATATTATTTTTATTATTTAATAAAAATAATTATATTATATTTGACTGACCCAGTTCAATCAATGAGTTAGCAGTTGAGCCACTCATCCACTGATACACCACTTCATCTCCCGGTCATTACTTGGTAGGCTTTGAAAACTATGCTAAATGTTCCAAATTTACCTATACATTAAGAAATGCCAAGAAACAAGGCAAAAATTAGCATGCAATGCTCCTCAAATTCAACATAATTCCCGTCAAATTGGTTTGAAGATATCCTTCACAAATCAGATTTTCATCTATTACAACATTTTGTTGAACTACAACAGCGGAAAATCATCGTTAACACAGTATTCTCTTTTTAATCCCATAAAAAGAAGTTTCATTTGTGATGCACTTATGATGTTTGACAATATTACTCACAGAAATTATTTGGCTATTTGCTGCATTCATTATGTTTTTTTCTTGAATACTCATTGGTTCTCATCATACGATTATCTTTTACTTGTTTGTACTAAGATTGCTCTACTAAGGAAGTAGGAATATATGGTGTCTGTGTGTTAATAATTTTTTATCTTTTTTTCTTGCATTATCTGGTTTATGGTGATTCCTGGAACTCGACTTGCATGATTCTATTGCTTCCTTCATCAAAAACAAATTACATATAAGAAATTATTTTATTAATTATAAAATATTAAACCCAGTACTGAGTAGTTTACATGCATCTTAACTTGTTCCAATTGACATAACTAAATATTGGTTTTTCTGGTACTGGAATACACTTGATAAGCCAACCAATAGGCCAAGATGCAGCTGAAATTCCTATACAGAACCCCCATTGCCTCCCATTCAACCTCTCTGTATCTGCAAACTTCTTCAGAAATTCCACCATCACTACTTGAAGAATTATTGTAATTCCGATGACTCCAAGAAACAGCTTATTCCTGTGTATTCCTTCAAACACATTCTTCATCTCAAGCTTCCTCGCGTTGAATTCGTTAAACACTTGACAAAGCACGAACGTGTTGAAAATCAATGTGTCGTTTACCTTTTGGTTAACACCAAAGATCGATTCACCTTTGAACTGTAATGTCAAAAGAACTACTATCTGATAGAATGCTTGAGCTAATAAATTCCTCCACATAACATTTGTGATAAGTGGCTCTTTTCTGCCCACAGGTGGCTTTTCCATGAGCTCCATGGTTGGTTTCTCTGTAGCAAGAGCTAGAGCCCCCAGTGTGTCCATTATCAGATTCACCCATAATAACTGGACTGCTGTTAATGGCACCTCACCAGCAGAAACTGCTGCCACAAAGTTGATTGTAAGTGCTGCTACATTCACAGTGATTTGAAATTGGATGAATTTCTGTATGTTGTTGTAAACACATCTTCCCCATCTCAAAACAGTGGCAAGAGAAGCAAAATTGTCGTCCAAAATGACGATATCTGAACTTTCTTTTGCCACTTCCGTGCCCTGAATTCCCATCGAAAGGCCTATATCAGCTTCCTTTAGTGCTGGAGCGTCATTTGTGCCATCACCAGTCACTGCCACAACATGACCTTTCTTTTTCAGGCATTGCACCATTAGAAGTTTGTCGAAAGGAGATGATCTCGCCATCACGCAGATTTTATCAACTTTTTCCATTCGTTCCTCTTCTGTATAGTTGCGAAATGTGACTCCTTCGATCACTGATCCATCATCCATTTCCTCATTCAGCTTCAGTATTCCACATTCAGTGGCTATTGCTGTTGCAGTGAAAACATTATCACCAGTTATCATTTTCACATTCACCCCTGCATATTGACAATCTTCCACAGCTGTCTTCACACCGGGTCGACATGGATCTTTTAAGCCCACAAGACCCAAAAGGATTAATCCATTATCTTGAATCTTTTGCTGTCCATTTGGATTGACATGCTCCAACTCTAAAACCTGCTTATGTGCAAATGCAATGCATCGAAGACTACTTGCAGCCATACCTTGTATTATTTGATCAAATTTCATCCTTTCGAAATTGTTGAGAGAATTCACATTTCCTTCCAAATCATAGTAATGAGAGCACGCTTTTAGTATCATTTCAGCAGCTCCTTTCCAATGTGCGTGAACCGTGTCATCTTCAACCTTCTTCATTAAAATGCCACTTCTCTTTTTCTCCGAATTGAATGCTTCAACGTGCAGAACGCTGCAATTCTGCTTCACCTTCTCCGTATCCATATTCAATTCAAGCACAGCCCATGAAAGAATGGCCTTTTCAGTGGGACTACCATAGAATTCAAGTCCTGATGCACTCGACATGTACACACTACCTGTCGTGTTGAGACCAACCCCTTGATGAAGCAATTCAAGAACATTGGCTGCAATTGAACCATAGATTTTCCCTTCGATGCATTCTTTCCCCAACCAAAACTTAGTTATCTTCATTTGATTTAATGTAAGAGTACCTGTTTTGTCAGTACATATTGTAGTGGCAGACCCCATTGTCTCACAAGCAGAGAGCCTTCGAACCATAGCTTGATCGGCCATCATTCTTTTCATCGAATAAGCAAGAGTGAGTGTAACGGCCAATGGCAATCCTTCTGGAATTGCGACAACTACAATAGTTACCGCAGCTGCAATAATTCTCAGGACACCATTGATCACATCATCAACCTTGGTCTTACCAAATCCATTGAACTCTTTATTCCCATTTTCATCTGTTGTATTGCCTGTAAAGAATCGAACCAATAGCACGACAAGTACTAGGAAAGCTACTGCTAAACCAACCTTACCTATTGATGAAGTTAGCTTGTTTAGTCGAGCTTGAAGAGGCGTTTGCTCGTTTGAATCCTGGCTAATTGTGCTCATCATTTCTCCCCAAGTTGTGTTCATTCCTACAGAAGTAATAAGCATTCTGGCATAACCATCAGTTACCTTTGTTCCAGAAAATAAGAAGGGATTTCTATCTTGATTGATTTCAACCTGATCGCTTTCTCCTGTCATGCTAGATTCGTCCACTTGCAAAGAGTGCCCGTCTAGAAATAATCCATCTGCAGGTACTTGATCGCCAATCTTCAGACAAACTATGTCTCCAACAACGATGTCAAATATTGATAATTGTTGTCTCCTTCCATTTCTCACAACTTCTACCGTGATGTTATTGCTTACCTTGGAAAGCTTGTCGAATTGCCTGCTTTGCCTGAAGTTGCTGATAGCTGAGACAGAAATAACAAGAAAGACAGCAAGAAATATGCTTCCACCATCATACCAACCTTCTTTTGGTCCATTCTCTTTGATCCCGAATCCAAGAGAAAGGGCAGCGCAAGCCAATAGAATAAGGATAGTTGGATCCTTAAAAGCTTCAAAAACAAAATGGAAGAAACCCTTTGTAGGTGGCTTAATGTAAGTATTAGTCCCAAACTCCTTCTGTCTATCTTCAACTGCTCCATCAATTCCACGATTCACGTCACTTTTGAGAGAAACAGCTATACCTTTACCACCTCCAAGTTTAAGAAGCTCGTCGAGGTTTTTCACCTTGACAACCTTAGAGAGGATTGTCTGATTGACATTGGAGAAACAACCCGAATTCACGCGTGGTTGATCAATATTGATGAGAAAACTAGCAGATGCAGGCAAGGTAGAATTAATATTGTTGTTTTTTGAAACAACTTCATTGAAGAGAGAAAGCAAAACCCTAGAACAATTGATTTTTGCGACTGCCAAATGCCATCTCTTTTTATTCAGCACGCTGATAACAAAGTGGTTCGGAAGATTGAAAACAGGATCCGTGCAATGCATGTTATCTTGAAATTTTTTCAGACATGAAACTCAGTAAAATCGAAAACAAACAATTGGGAATGAAAGAGACAGAAAATTACTATATAGCAATTTGAAATGGGATTAACAGATTTATGCATGAAATTGCCGTGTTTTTGTGTTTGGGTTGGCGATGAACAGTCTCTATATATACTCGTGTTGCCGCGTATAAGTCTACTTCCTGGATGGTTCAGTGGAAATGGGTGAGAAACTTCCGAAGACAAATTTCAAGGAGTTAGTCCATCAATAAAGAGTAAGTCTTCATCATTCTTTTTCATGTTTGGTAAATGTTGGGCAATCGACGCGGTTTTGAAATGTACACTGTGCGTCAGTTGCATAACACATAATGGTTGAACAATAATTTATGCCCATAAACAATATTTATATATAGAAAAAATTTCATATTTTGATTTAATTTTATAATTAATTGATGGACTATACGTAAATATTAAAACGACCATATGTGAGTTTAATTTTATGTACATATATGTGTATTTTTTCCACTTATTTAGTATCCATTTATTATACAATTCTTATTGATTTGCTCGAATATCTATTGATTTTCATCGTGTTTTTATGTCTAGAAACAACCCTTTGCTTAGAACATATTGCCAAAGAAAGAAGCAAAAACAGGCGTTTAATACTCGAGAAAATGAATAGTTCAGAGCATCACGAAAAGATGCAGATATTTCTACTATGCATATAGTATATTATTAGATATCTAATTGAATTTGGAGTTTAATGCACTTTACGGATCACCATTCAATGCGAGATTTACTCTTAGCTGCCAGAAAAAGTGCTACATGGAGTGGACTACTCACAACAAAAGTTTAGAATGTCGATCACGGTAGCTAAATTATTTGTTTAATCGTATTTTAGTTAAAAATTATCAAAACTTTCCCCTTTAAACTCGTAAAAGTTAGAATTAATTAAGTTGATAATTGATAGCACAATTTTCGTGAGAACGATATTTGATTCTCTATTATAATACTTGTTGCTATATCGTACACTTGTAATTTTTGCAAATAGTACAATATCACCATTGATAATGGGGGTCCCAAAGCAAAGCCTAACCAAAATCTAAGGATGATGTCAAGTTGAAGGTTAATGAGCTTATAGAAACTATATGTTTGCCTTTGCCCTAGTAGCATATCGTATTTGAAGTGTCGTGTTTTATATTTTGGAAGTTGACCATTTTAAATGGTATTTTCTTCTTATGTGATTAGATATATTTCGTGTTGTATTTTATGATCAAGTAATCAATGTTTTGTAGGCTATTGTGCAATTAAGCATTTACATCAAACAAATTATTTATTTTATGCGCGCATAGATAAGCTCTTTGCATTACCACATTCCCATCATCAACTGATTCACATTTGCAATATTTTTGAGTCTGCAAGGTCATCTTCCTAACGCAATGGAAGAGTTAGGCGTTGATAGAGCATGTAATTTGAAGTTGGATTGAGAAGACGTGGTACTTTGTTTGAATAGAGATTGTTGAGAATGTACGAACAAAGTCCCGCGTCGATTAGATATGAAGTATTGACTACTCTATTTAATAGATTAATCTTTTAAGATAGAACTTCAATTTCCTACACTAAAAGTAGTTTAATATTTTTCAAGAAAATGAAAATGTCGAATCAACCTTATCACAAACACACGGAAACATCATCGAAAATCTATTGTACCATTGATGGATAAGTTTTTTGAAAAATTGAAGCAATCAGAAAAATTGAAAAGTGAGATTATACATTGTATGTTTTGAATTTGACTCAAATTATTGAAAACAAAAATGGAAAAAGGTTGCAAGAAATGGAGAAATTGTATTGAATGTTTCCAAAAACAGCAAGCAATGATAAGAATTATATATAAAATTACGCAATCAAAAACTTGGCTGGTAATGAGAAAGAGAGGGGGAAAGAGAGTAAAAAGTAAAGGACGCATGCGTTGCATTTTGGAATAGATTGAGAGAGTAAAAAGAGTTTGTATTTTTAGATTTTATTTAGTGAATTGATGGCGTAAATGAGTTAGCTCAATTACATGTTTTGCATTTTTTTTCTTTTTTATTTATTTTGATTATTATAGTATATTCCGATTGTGACTTAAATTTTTGACACGTTAACAAGTCAGATGGTAACATGGTTAGAATTTTGTAGGAGGGAATGTGATTCACCAATATTAAGAATATTCCAAACTAGAAATCCCTTCACTTTTTAAAGAATATTGCAATAACTGCATTTCTGAGAAATCTCTCAACCTAGAATATGATGCCAAAAGAATAAAAAATGGGAGAAAACATAGAGTTTCTTCTTCTTCTTCTTCTTCTTCTTCTTCTTCTTCTTTCTTTTAGGGTAATATATAGAATGAGTAGTATTTTCCTGCTTCCAATGGGGCAAGATATAATGTCTACCTGCTGAGGTGTCAGCAGGTGGATTATCCATGATAAAGCAATCAATTGTGGTTAATTGTCCGCGTCTTGCGATACTTTAGCGGTGCAAGATTATATCTCCCTTGGGGCGAAGAAACACTACTTTATATAGAATTAACTAGACTTGAATAAATGATCCGAAAAGAAAAATATAGAATGACTTATCTTGAAAGTCTCGTCTCTTTTACGGGTTTGTTCACTATTGCATCTAAAAGATTAAGCTTTTAGATAAAGAGTAGCTCCTGTATAGACTCCAATCCACCTCTAAATGTGGTTGGAAAACTTTTTATGTGAAATAAAGTTTATATAAAATATAATTTATATATTAGCGGAACTCAACATAAATTTTTGACTCCGTTCCTAAAATAAGTGGTTTAACACGGTGTCGGAGTAGATAAAATTGATTAATTAATTCATTAGGCTTTTGGTAATTAGGTTTTAAAGATGCTGCAGATAGTAAGGTTTGGGCTTTGTAAGATTCAATTTTGTTTAAGAAAAATGGAGTTTACTTTATATTCTTGATCCAATCTCGGAATTATGGGAAATTAACAAGTTTGTCGATCACATGTTTATTTCTTTTTACACCATTAGTTCAAATTTTGTTGCTCCTTCTTTATGAAAATTGTATAGTGTGTGAGACAAGTAAAAGGACAAGTTGAAGCTTTTAATTTAAATAGAGTAAAAAAAAAAAAAAAAAAAAAAAAAAAAAAAAAATTGAACATGGCCTACAAGTAAAAGGGCAAGTTGAAGCTTAAAATTTAAATGTGTTCTCTAAACAACAGTTTCAGTTGAGATAAAGCGAATCGACTTGTGAATATGCATGTAATGGACAAAACATATGTCCAACTTTTCCTTGTGGTATAAAAATTTGTATAATGATGCAACTGTTGCTAGCTAATCTCTTTAGATGTGGGCTTGGTACAAACTAAACCTTAGTAGCTGGCCATGTTCCTGGCTTAGAGCATCTCCAACCATGCTCTGCCAAAATGGAGTATGAAATTAAAATGGTCCAATCATACTCCATGTTGCTGCGCTATTTTGGAGTTAAGAATAGTGCTCTGTTTATTTGAAGATGAAAATTGTAGAAAATTTTATTCTAATTTTGTCCTTATATTATACAACACAAATTTGTTTTTCCTCTTATATCCTTGTTGATTATCATTTTATTATTTTAGTGATATCAAGTGATTTATGTTTTTTTTAATTTGATTATTATTTTTATTAAAATAATAAATTGTATTACGAATGATAAATAACAATTACTGAATACATTAAAATAAAATTGTGATATTGAGTATCGTGCCTTTTTTTTAAATTTTAAATTTCGGTGTCGTTGCGAATTTCCTAGTGTCTTTCAAACACTTTATTCGCATTAGATTTTTTTCACGTATTTGCCATATCTTTTGTGTCAAACAAAAATGAATTTTTTTCAATTACCAAACCAATTTTTTATGCTAATCAAATGCCCAAACAACCCCTAAAATCCAAATTTATAACCACCCATGATCTCCCTCATTTTAGGCCATTTCCTACCCATTTTCACCACATCTTCTACCCTCTATTTTCAGCCATTTTACCCCCAGAAAAACATCCCAAGTTCCCTCCCTTAACTGCCAAAAAAAGGTGCCCAAGAGCTCCCCAAAACTTCTCCATGATCAGTTATGAAATTAGCCACTTAGTCCTTTTCACCCCCTCATTGTTTAACCACCAATTTACAGTTATTCAACCCCACTTCTAGCCCTCTCTTCTACTCCATAAACCATCCATTCTCTCTCCCTTTTTGCTGAAGAAAAACCGTCCCAAGACCCTCCTTTAACTGCCAAAAACCGTCCCAAAAGAGCTCACCCAAGCAGACATAAAAACCGTCCAACTCCGGTCCCAAAAACCCAGCAGAAAACACCCCATTTAGCCCCACTAATCAGACCATTTTTCCTCCAACTTATACACCACTAAAACCACTTCCATTGCTACCAAAAAAACTGTCTTGATCATCCCCTTTTCACTGAAGAAAATCGTGCATGAGGTCTGTATTTTTTAGCCAAAAAATTGTCCATTTTCTCACGGGCCTGGGTATCCAATGTATGGAGCATCTCCTGTGCCAACAAGACATTATCACCAATCAGCCTCCCCTGAATAAAGCCACTCTGCTGTGGAGAGATGATACGAGGCAAAACAAAACTTAAGCGAGAGTTCAGGAGCTTGGTGACAATCTTGTTGAACACCGTGCAAAGACTAATCGGTCGATACTCGTCCATCGACAAGCGTTGTCTCGCTTGGGAAGCAAGATTATAGAAGTAGCAGAGAATCCCTAAGCGAGATGCCCACCATCAAAGAAGTCCAAAAGCGCACGAAAAACATCATCCTTGACAATCTCCCAACACCGCTTTGAAAAAAATGAGAGGTGAACCCATCGGACCGCCACACTATCTCGCATCAATATCGAACACTACATCTCTAACCTCACCCATGATGGAAGTCGGTTCGGCTCCGATTATCCTCTGAGTAACCAAAAGGGGATAATATCCGTAAAATTTGGTCGATTACTGGCGGGAGCGAAAGGAGGTCTGGAAAAAGGAAACAGCTAAACCCCGAATTAGACAAAGTCTCTCCCGTCCGAGATCTAATAGAATGTATACGGGCCCGCATGCGCACCCCCGCACCATCGAATGAAAATACCTCGTGTTGTGCTCTCCTTGCACATCCAGCGAGTCCCAGCCTCTGTTTCCGAAGCCTTCCTCAATAGACAAAGCACGGCAGTCAAAGATGGGGCTGTGCACTGATGTAAGTGTTCTCTATGTGCGGTGATGGATCCAAATCATATTCCATCTCGGCCTCATCCACCCCTGCTCTCGGCAGATCTCTAATTCTGAAATATATCCCCAAACACATTTCTACTCCACCAACGAAGTCCCTGCTTCATCCTAAAGCACTTCTCCCAAAGAGCAGCCATCTCAGAACCGAGTCGGTATGACCACTTTTGAGAGACAAAGGATAAAAGTCATGATGACGGGACCAAACATTGAGGAACCCAAAAAGGCCTAGGCCCACCCCATCCTCGGCCTCAACCCAACTCAATAACAAAGGCGAATGATCGGGACGTAGACCGATTGAGATGCCTCGGCATCAGAACTGTCGAAAGAAGGATGCGACCTCATGACTCATCAAAACCCCGTCAAGTCTCTTCCACACCCTCCTATTATGCCAAGTATAAGGACTACCGGAAAATCCAAAGATCGGTCAATCCACACTCCATCATCATATCACAAAAATTAGTCTTCTCCCTATCACGAGTAATCGACTCGTCCGCTCACCATCATTAGCAATGACATTGAAGTCACCACCCACAAGCCAAGGGCCATCCACGGTCTAGGAAACTGGTGAAGTCCTCAAATAAATCCTGCGTCCTACAACGAACATGAAGCATACACAAAGCGATAAAAGATAGGTCTAGCCAATCTCGGATCCTCGATCATTAGATGAAGAAATTGGGAATGATCAACAATCATGCAGGCATACGATCGTCCCCACATTCCAAAAACACCAAATCTTACTCGATCGGTTACGGACACCGATATCAAACCCAATGTAAGCAGCGAACAAAGTCAAAGCTATCCTCAAATGTAAAAGGCTCCAAAAGAGCGAGGAAAAAAAACGATGTAATCGAACAAGCTTCCTAAGTCTCTTGCGAGTCTTAGAAGCACGCACCCCTAACATTCCATATGAGGACCGACATCACAAAGGCGAGAGAGAGAACCATGAGTACACGACATACTCCGGTGATAGGTCTAGAAGGCGGAGGAGCAATAACTCTATGTGGGACCCCACTCAAGACCGAAAAGAAACCATGGCCCCCTGTCAGCTCATCCAAACCGATCAAATCACCATGTGAACTCCTACGAAGTGACCACATTGGTGTGTACCCATCCGAGCAGAACAAGATGTATCCGAGGGGGGCGCTAATGAAATAGATGGAATAGAAGCCTCAACATTATCTCGACAATCCAGAGAGGGCTAGTATCGTGAATAGAATCAATTGTGTCATCCAAACATACCCCAAAGACGTAAAAGCAAGCATATGGTCAAGCAAAGGGTCAAAGAATTCGAATGAGCCAAAATCTTGGTGGGGCCCACAGAGATAGCCGGTCTATCATGCAATGAAGAACCATAGACGGGATCAATAAGCGAGCGTGACTCAAAGATAGTGGTCCACCGCGAGAGGGAGGCTGCCAGGTATGGCCCATAATAGTCAATAGCCTATCATGCAATGAGTAATTGTAGGCAAAAGGCGATGTCTCGCAAAATATCGGTGGTGGGGCCCACATGTGATATGGCGGGGTCCACCGCGCCGAGAAACATCCAGACTCGACTAAGCGAGAGAATTGGAGTAGGAAGTAGTGATGAAATGTATGATGGGGCCGTCGAGAGATGGCTGGGTCCAGCAGGCAAAGGAGCATCCAAAGAGGAGCCCATATGAATACTATGCGAGAAATCAATAGTGGGTCCCACATGTCGCGATTACGGGCCCAGCATCTGCTGTGTCTGAGAAATGGTGGAAACAAGAGTAGTAGAACTAACAACTGTAGAACACTGCACTATATCAAGTGTGGGGTCTGCAAGAACACCAAAGCGAGAACCTCCGCTATGGCCTGCAAGAGAAGTGGCGGGGCCCGCAGAGGTGGAGATATCAACACCTCGTCTATGCTGTGCTCTCGATCGTACTGGGGCCCACTGTTGAGGCTGATCAACAACTACTTCCTTACCCTTAGCTTTTCTGGACCTGTCAGTAATCTCAGTAACGGTGCTAGTAACAGGAGGAGCGTAAGCAGCCCCGAGTAAGTGGAGGAGGCAAACTAGTACTAGGAGGGTGGCCGGATGGAGCAGCCCTGGGGATAAGGAGCAAAGGTGGGCCACCGCTCAACATGACCAAGAGAGTGACCCATATGTCGACACTTAGAACAAAATAACGGTGGTTTCTCATAAACCCAACCGCCAAAACTCCAGACCATCACCCCTATCAATCCAGATCCGCTCGGGTAACTTATGTTCTAAGTTAACCTCCACATGAGACTCCTAGCCTCACTAGGTCTCAACAAATCCATGATAGCCTCATCAATACGCAAAGGTATACCCACAATCTTAGCCAAAGCAAAAATCACACCTTGGATCGCATATGCATGGGTAATAAAGGGAAGGACAACCAAGCAGAGCAATTGGGGTTTCACAATCGGTCCAAAGTCACATGTCCATTTAAGGACTCGCATAGGACACCCATCAATATAATATAAAGAACGCAAAACAATCTACTATAATCATTTTCATGCGTCAAGTGAATCAATACATGCTTGCTATCTATCAAGCCAAGCCTATAATCACCACAGAATCCAAATTTCAGAAAGCAATCATGCACCTTTGCCATAGTAGGCTTTCGATGTGAGAATTTGCCAACAAGTGTAAACTTGAATGGCTCAGAAAGCGCTGCCTCTTCCTCCACAATCAAAATAAATGACGGCTCACCTCGATGTAGCCCAGGTGTCCTATGCATAATAGAGTGAATAATGAAGCACGTGGAGCGGCTAAAATAGCGAGAAAAAGATTTCCTTTCATTCCGCCTCTTGCTTGTGAAAGTGTAGGACGACCGAAGCAATTTGAAGCATATGTCTGCTACCTTGATTAAGTGTGATGGTCCTCCTGGGAAAACCGATGATGGATCCGGGTGTGGATTAACCGGCCAAACAAGCTATTTTTTTGGCGTCGTGGCGTGGGTCCCCGCTCCACCTGCGTCGGGCCCCGGAACCAACCTTGTTGGAATTTGATGATTTTTACAGGAAGGTGCAGAATTTCATGCTGATTCTGGGCATGTGGCACGTTTTCAATTTGGAGGTCCACGAGCAGAGATATGGCCTGCTTTTACGAGTGATTGTTCGGCTCGAAAAATGGGTCCCACACAGGCGCGTCCGGGGTCCGATTAGGCTAAAATTTTGGTCGAGTGGTCGGAATAACATTACCTAACTGTGGGTCAGGCGCGTGTAGCTTGGTGGGGCCCGAGGATCGCGAATTGAAATCTGGCGACGTTTTCCAAGGTATTGATTACGGTCAAATTGGACATTGGGGACACCATTCTGGGGTTTTCGAGGCTTCGAGATCATTGGTGATGGTCCCATGTCCAAATTCTGATCATAAGATGTCGAATTGAGTGCATTGGGATGCGTGCCTCACGATTCCTAATGCAAAATTGATTTATTTTGTCCCAAATCTGCATTGGAAGAGATGGAAGGATATTTGCCTTCCTACTAATGAGGGTGGTTTGGGCTTCGTAAGATTAGAGGACGTGGTCCATGCTTTCTCTTTGAAGCTCGGTGGTTATTCGGATCACATCATCGCTTTGGGCTCGATTTTTCTTTGGGCAAGTATTGCAGAGGAACCCACCCCTTCTCGCACCCATACTACATTTTGCTTCGCGGTTTGGAGGAGGCTAAAGGGGTGGGACTCACAATGAGCCCCACATCGCATGGCGATTGGGTCGGGCGATATTCTTTTCGCACGATTGTTGGATGGGTGACATGACTTTAGCTCAAATGTTTCCTCATAGGGAGCATACCCGCCCGTAGTTGAGTTTTTTTTGATGATCTTGGATGGGATATCGATAGACTCTTGTTGGTCCTTCCACATGATATAGCAATCCAGTTGGAAGTCTACCGTTTTGTCCCGATGTTCTTGATAGACCTATGTGGAAAGACACCCGGATGGTAGGTTTTCTACCAAGTCGGCATGGCGACTTATTCATGACCGGGAGTACTCTTGAGCCTTTTGTCGCATGATTTGGAGCCCGATCATCCCGTAGACTATCTCTTTCTTTTGTTGGCGATTGTGGCAGGGTTTAGTGCCAGTGGATGTGATTATTCAGAGGAGGATTTGGGCCCACATGGCATCAAGGTGTCAGTGCTGTTCAGAGATTGAGACCATCCAGCATGTCTTTATTGATAGCCCTGTGGCTCACCAGGTATGGCAGCACTTCTCAGCTATTTTTGGCATTCCTCTCAGGGTTGGAGAGATGCTATAGCATAGATTTCAGACTTGGAGATTCTCAGGCCAGTTTGTCAGGAGTGGCCATATTCGCACTATCATCCATTTGCTGGTCTTTTGGTACATTTGGATAGCTAGGAATGATGCGAAGCATCGTAGGATTGGCATGGAGCCCAATCGTATCATCCGCGGGTCTATCACACTATTTCTTTCCGCATATGGGAAGACTCTTTCGATTTGTGCATTGGCGTGGGGACCTTGATCTTGCCCCACATTTTGGTTTTACTCTTACTTCTCCTACCCAAAACCCTCTACTTTGGTTTATTGGCGTGCCCATTGCATTTGGATCTACCAAGATCAACATCTTGATGGATGCGTCGGGGATGGATTTGCAAGTGGCGTGGGTGTTATCGGAGATCACATCCTGGGCGTTGTATCGTCGGGCCTTCTCTCGGCTACTTAAACATACTTATTTTGGAGGCAGAGTTGAGAGCCATTTTACTGTGGCATTGAGCTTGCCCGACGGATGGGTCTTGTGGACTTATGGATTGAGACCCGACTCTACACTCGTTGTTCATTGCATTTCGCGTGGTGGGGGGCCGTGGGTGATTCATCAATACTCGACGCATCCGACATCTTCTTTCATTCGATCGAGACACAATTTTCTATATTTTTCGAGAGGGAAACCAGGTCGCTGACTCTTTAGCTTCTGAGGGCTGGGACCAACGACATTATCAGGAGTATGGATCTTTAGACTTGCCTCATCGTTCACGTGGACTACTTCGGACCAGCGAGATATGGCCTTCCATCAGTTAGAGGTCTTTAGTTTTTTTGTTAGTTTGGTTTTCATTTGCTTTTGCTTTTGCTTTTGCTTTTTAATTATGCAGGAAGTAGTATCTCTTTATTTCTTTGTAGTTTGAGGAATTTTTTTTTTTTCATTTTGTATGCATGTAATGGACAAAACATATGTCCAACTTTTCCTTGTGGTAGCAAAATTTGTATAATGATGCAACTGTTGCTAGCTAATCTCTTTAGATGTGGGGTTGGGTACAAACTAAACCTTAGTAGCTGGCCATGTTCCTGGTTTAGAGCATCTCCAACCATGCTCTGCCAAAATGGAGTATGAAAATGGTCCAATCATACTCCATGTTGCTGCGCTATTTTGGAGTTAAGAATAGTGCTCTGTTTATTTGAAGATGAAAATTATAAAAAATTTTATTCTAATTTTGTCCTTATATTATACAACACAAATTTGTTTTTCCTCTTATATCCTTGTTGATTATCATTTTATTATTTTTCGTGCCTTTTTTTAAATTTTAAATTTCGATTGTCGTTATAACTTCCTAGTGTCTTTCAAACACTTTATTCGCATTAGATTTTTTCACGTGATTTGCCATATCTTTTGTGTCAAACAAAATGAATTTTTGTCAATTACCAAACCAATTTTTATGCTAATCAAATGCCCAAACAGCCCCTAAAATCCAAATTTATAACCACCCATGATCTCCCTCATTTTAGGCCATTTCCTACCCATTTTCACCACATCTTCTACCCTCTATTTTCAGCCATTTTACCCCAGAAAAACATCCCAAGTTCCCTCCCTTAATCGCAAAAAAAAGGTGCCCAAGAGCTCCCCAAAACTTCTCCATGATCGGTTATGAAATTAGCCACTTAGTCCTTTTCACCCCTCATTGTTTAACCACCAATTTACTGAGTTATTCAACCCCACTTCTAGCCTCTCTTCTACTCCATAAACCATCCATTCTCTCTCCCTTTTTGCTGAAGAAAACCTTCCCAAGACCCTCCTTTAAGCGCCAAAAACCGTCCATTTAGCCCCCACTAATCAGACCATTTTTCCTCCGACTTATACACCACTAAAACCACTTCCATTGCTACCTAAAAACTGTCTTGATCATCCCTTTTCACTTCAAGAAAATCGTGCATGAGGTCTGTATTTTTAAAAAAAAATTGTCCATTTTCTCTCCTAGTTTTCGGCCATTTTAAAGTTTCATTTCATCCTTTCATTTTCAGCAAACTAACACCCATTTAGTTCATCATGTTTGCCCTCTTTTTGTCCAGATTTTGGCCTCCATCAGTCCTTTTGTTTCACTCTTTTCAGTCCCCTCAAATATAATCCAGTAGCCCCCTTCTTTTCTGTAATTTTCGGCCCAGCACTTGCCTTCCCTACTTGAATTTTACATCAGATTCTTCATATATTTTCTTATACATTTCAGCCTCCACAAGTAGGCATTCAATACCTTATTTTTGCTTCATCATTTTCCTCTCATTTTCTGTCCAAAGACCAGGCTTCAACAATGTAAAATTAACAGCCCTTTTTGTGTCAAATTTGCTCATGTTTCAGCTCTCATTTTCAGCCGGCTTCAACAATATAATTTTGGGTATAGTTTGGCTAAGAAATAACTTTGAAGCAATTGTGTGGTTTGGATAAAGAAGTTGTGTTTCGGCAACCAGGAGGTGAAGTGTTTAGGTATTATGGTCGAGGGTTAAGGCATACTATCAAGGATATCTTGTCTATCTCACCGGCATCCCATCAAAAGATACGATACGAGATAATGTGCCAGTAGAAGCAAGAGTGAGATTTACATCGACTACAAGTGTCTCAAGTACTTTCTCATTCAGAAAGAATTAAAAATAAGCCAACGATGGTAGTTAGAATTGGTGATGGACTATGACTACACTATCATGTACCATCCCGGTAAGGCTAATGTAGTCGCGGGTACTCTAAGTAGGAAGAACATTGGTCAAATGTTAGCGTTGTGAATGAAGCAAGAGAAATTGATCGAGGATTTTGAGAATTTAAGAATTGAAGTGTTGGGGCCGCCAGTGCGAGCATCAACAATGATAACAAGTCTGGCATTAAAACTGACACTCAAAGATTGTGATAGCTAATAAAGATGATCACTTTTGGGGAAAAAAATCAGTGCTGACATGGGAACTAAAAAGAGGAAATGATTTGAAATAGTCGATGACAAAACTTTGATGTTTAAAGGTTGGTTGTGCGTACCCAAGGATGAGAGGTTCAGGAATTAGATTTTATCTGAAGCTAATTCTTCTCTATACGTCGCACATGCAGAAGGAACCAAAATGTATAAGGATTTACGTAATACATTTTAGTGGAGAAACATAAAAATGAATTCTAACTCGATTTGTGTCTAAGTGTTTAGTGTGTCAACATCAGAGGCCGTCATGGCCATTAAATTCCATTGATATACCACAATGGAAATGGACTAAAATCGAAATGAATTTTGTTATGGGTTTTCTTTGATCAGTAAGAGGTCATGATGCCATCAGGGTTGTAGTAGACCGTTTGACAAAATCTGCTCAATTTTCTGCCAATTCGAATAAATTTTAGTTTGGAACAGCTAGCACAATTATATGTCAGAGAAGTTGTCCGACTTCATAGAGTGCTAGTGTTCACTGTATCGAATTAAGACCCGAGGTTTACCTTAAATTTCTGAAAAAGCCCTTAGGGAGCTAAGAGAACTTAATTGAAATTTAGCACAGCTTATCATCCTCAAACCAATGGGAAATCAAAATAAACCATTCAAATTTTGGAAGATATGTTGAGGGCATGTGTTCTGGATCTAGGTGGTAAATGAGAGTCACTTACCGTTGGTAGAGTTTGCACATAATAATAGTTTCTAAGCTATTATTGACATGGCACCATATGAGGCACTATACAGTCATCAATGTCGTTCGCCAATCTGTTGGGATGAAGTTAGCGAAAGGAGAATTTTAGGTCCAGAATTACTTGAAAAATGGTAGAAGCTGTAGACAAGATGAGATCTAAAATAAAGATAGCGCAAGATCACTAGAAAAGTTATGTCGACCAAAGAAGGGACGAGTTAGAGTTTGAAGTCGGCATGAAAGTATTTCTTAAAGCATCTTCAATGAAAGGAATTTTATGTTTTGGAAAGAAATAAAAGTTAAGACCAACTTAGGCCCATTTGAGATTCTTGAGAAAATTGGAAATGTTGCATATCGTTTGGCATTGCCACTTGAACTCTCGGCAGTGCACGATGTATTCCACGTTTTCATGTTAAGGAAATATGTACATGATCCTACACATGTGGTAGAATATGAGTCGTTGGATTTAAGAAATGATATGACTTACGAGGAAGAGCCTGCGGTGATCCTAGAGAGAAAAGTCCATGTTCTAAAATACCGAGAGATCCCTTTAGTCAAAGTTCAGTGAAGTAAACACGAGTGAGATGGGGTCACTTGGGAAAAGAGAATAAGATGTTTTAGCTAAGTACTCGGACCTCATAAACCAACTAAATTAAATTTTGATGATGAAATTATTTTAAGTAGGAAGGGTTATAACGACCGAAAAATTTTTGTTGATTCATGAAAAATAAATTTTGAATTTCGACATCATTGCGAACTTCCTAGTGCCTTTCAAACACTTTAGTCGCGTTAGATTTTTTTCACGCATTTGCCATATCTTTTGTGTCAAACAAAAATGAATTTTTGTCAATCACCAAACCATTTTTTATGCTAATTAAATGCCCAAACAACCTCTAATCTTATGCCAAATTAAACCCCCCAAACAACCTCTAATTCTCATGCCAAAAATCAGCCCCAAACAGCCCCTAAAATCCAAATTTTTAACCACCCATGATCTTTCTCATTTCAGTCCATTTCTTACCCAATTTCACCACATCTTCCACCCTCTATTTTCAACCATTTTACCCCCAGAAAAACATCCCAAGTTCCCTCCCTTAACTGCCAAAAAAAGTGCCTAAGAGCTCTCCAAAACTGCTCCATGATCAGTGATAAAATCAGCCACTTAGCCCATTTCTCCCTCTTATTGTTTAACCACCAATTTACAGTTATTCAACCCCATTTCTAGCCCTCTCTATAAACCAGACATTCTCTCTCCCTTTTTACTAAAGAAAAACCGTCCTAAACCCCCCTCTCCTACTAACTGCCAAAAACAGTCCCAAAAGAGCTCTCCCATGCAGACACAGAAAAACCGCTCCACTGCTGTCCCAAAAACCCAACAGAAAATGCCCCATTTAGCCCCACTAATCAGACTATTTTTCCTCCCACTTATACAACTAAACCCACTTCCATGGCTGCCAAAAAACTGTCTTGATCAGCCCTTTTTTACTGAAGAAAAATCGTGTCTAAGGTCTGCATTTTTCAGCCAGAAAATTGTCCCTTTTTTCTCTCAGTTTTCGGCCATTTTAAAGTTCAATTTCCTGCTAGCTAACACCTATTTAGTTCATCATTTTTCCCTTTTTTTTTTTTTCCCCCATATTTTGGCCTCCACAAGTCCTCTTGTTTCCTCTCTTTTCAGTACACACAAATATAATCTACCATCCCCCTTCTTTTTTGTAATTTTCAACCCCAGCGCTTGCCTTCCATATTCAAATTTTACATCAGATTCTTCATATATTTTCTTATACATTTTAGCCTCTAGAATTAGGAATTCAATACCTTATTTTTTCTTCATCATTTTCCTCACTTTTTCTGTCCAAATACCCAACTTCAACAATGTAAAATCAGTAGTCCTTTTTGAGTCAATTTTTGCTCATATTTCAGCTCTCATTTTTAGCCAGCAATATCATATTTTAAAAGTCTCCTTTTTCCCTTCTATTTTAGTCACTCAAATCACACTACAACACACAGACTTTGTAAATAAAAAAGGCAAGGACCCAGATTTATTATTTTGAGGAAAGATGCATCCATTGTTCACATTACTACTCAACCAAAAGACTATGAATTTACAAGGTAGTTTTACTTACTACTTTTATTATGATTTTTAAATAATGTTTGGGAAATTATTATGTGATATAAATGCCAAGAAAATTTAATTATGAAGGAATGTTATGATAGTGATTGAAGGTATTCATTTTAATATGTTAGTGATTGAAGGTAACCACTTATGATTTTATGTGGTGACGGCTACCAATTTATGTATTCCTATGTACATTTCAAAATAACGGCATGTTGCATTTATGTTTCCGTATAATTTTTTCAACATATTAGTATGTATTGGTACTGATTGTTTCTTATGAAATACTCATCCCAAAACGAACAAATTTTTAGATTGAATTGGTTGGCGTTGATGCGATGACGTAGGCTAGTAAGCATGACACAGAATTTCCTTATGTAACTTAAGTTTTGATGTCGAAATGATTCGGTCAATTATGGTGTAATTATGATATTTTAAATATTCTATTTTTTGTATGTAATTATGTAATATTTATGAAAAACGAGATGTTGGTTTCTTTTCCGTTAAAAGTTTCAAGTTAGAAATTGTCTAGTTCTATTTTCAGAATTTTTTGGCTTACTGCCCCTACATTGAAAAATCATAACTCTCTCTGTACATTTGGAGTTTTTGAGTGAAATTGGTGGCTATAGAAAGCCTCATATGTTGCCTAACTGTAGCATTTTAAATCACTCAAAAAATTCAATCATATGAATTTATTATGAACGTTTTCACGGGCTACCTCTGGACAATTTTTTAAGCAATTTCGGCTAACATTTTCACCCACCAAACTATGTATCTAGGATTTTAAATTTTAACATGTTGTAGTCTGTACTCCCAAGTATCTACAATTCATTTTTTAGAATTTTTGGAATTCATTTGGATGGTCAAATAAATTGTGGCAACACCTACCATAGTATAGGCAAAATCATGGAAATTTGAAGAAAATTCATTTTTTCCTTGCACGCTTGTTATTTTCCACAAAATTTATATTTTTAAAATCATTCAAGAACACATAAAATATCATTTGGAGTCGTCAAATATTTTTAGAGATTGTTTTAGTGACCCTCCAGGTTGAGAAAATCTGGGGCGTTACAATGCTCCAAGTTCTTAGTATGTTTTACGGTGTTAAAATTATTTTTAAGTACTTAATTACAAATTGTTGATTTTATGGAATATATAGAAAGTGTGTGGATAGTAAAATGTGAGCCATATGAAATGTGTGGATAAAAAGTATATTTGATCTGTTCGACCTGTTTAATTAATTATAATTAAAATTACATTTTGTACATAATAAAGAACATCTTTATATTTAAATAATAAAAAATTTGACACATTTAATAAACTCCTTAAATTCATCTCTTTATTTTACTTTTGTTAATAACCTTTTTTTTTAAATGTCTATGGCAAAATGTACAAAAATATTTGAATAATTCAAAAAATTGAGTATTGAAACTTGCACTTTTTTAAATGCAATCTTGAAAAAATATAAATAGAATGACTTCATGTCACGGGTTCACTCTTTGAGTCTAGCAGCACAATTATACTATTGATGCACAGATGAAAAATAGTTGTGCAGCGAGACTCAAAGAGTCGGCCCGTGACACTTTAGTTGTCCAAATGTGGAGAGTCAAATTAACTCTTTATTTTAAAAGGTTAAATTAAAGAGGGTATTGGAGCTTAATTTGAATGATTGATTCTTTAAAATAGAGAATATTTTATAGAGGAAATTAGACAATATACTTTACTTGTTATAAATAATTAGAGCAATTGGCATAAATGGTCCCTAACATTTTTTTGGGGCACATTAATCCCTAATCTATGTATTTGAGTGCACAATTGATTCTTATTTAATAAAAAGATCGATATACCCTTAATTTTAATAAGAAAAAATAGTAGTTGCGTTACTAACATTTGCAAAAAGTGCAAATAAGTCATCATGCTTTTATTTTTTTATAAAAAATTAAAGGAAACTAACGATTTTTTAATTAACACTTTATTGACCAAATTGATAATATACTGAATTATTTGTATATTTTACAAACTATTATAAATAACTAAAATTTAAGCTCATAATTATTAACAAACATATTAGATAAAATTATTTCTTATATTATTAAGTAATTACATTATTTAAAATTTAAAATTTTGTTTTATCGTTACAACATAAAATAAAAAATAACTCTGTCACAAACTTGTTCCTAATATACTTTTATTTAATTGAGCTATTTGTTTTTTAACTACAAATATTAAAGTTCCAATTGTATTCTTCATATTTTAATTTATCGTTTTAATATTGTTAAAAAATAAAGAACACATAATGTGTATTTTTATTAGCATTTTATTTTTGAAAAACAATATATGATTGATTCAATGTCATAAAATTGTATATGACATCTTGTTATTTATTTAACGTAATTTTTATTCAAGTTTTCCATATCACATAACAATTATATATAGTTAAAGTACAATAATTTTATATTTTTCTCTTATGAAAGTTTTGATTGACATGAATATAGTGATATATTTAATATGCTAAATTAAATATTATTTAATAAATATATCGAGCCTATTTGCACCTTTTGAAAATGTTAGGAATCTAATTACAATTTTCTGTAATAAAATCAAAGGCACTACAAGAAATAGTGGCAACAGCGACGACAAATAGCGGCGACTATTATGTCGTCGCTATAGAATAGCGTATGTAGCGACGACAAACTCATGTCGTCGATATAGTGTAGTGAGACATATAGCGACGACATTTGTCGTCTCAATAGGTGATTTTGTCGTCGCTTTTGTTTTAGAAGATGGCGGGAAGCTTTGCCGTTTTTTTATTTAACTATAGCGGCGACAAAATTTACCTATAGCGGCGACAGTGTCGTCTCTATAGGTAGGAAGATGGCGGGAAGCTTTGCCGCTTTTTTAGTTAACTATAGCGACGACAAAATTTACCTAGAGCGGCGACAGTGTCATCTCTATAGGTGGGAAGATGGCGGGAAGCTTTGCCGCTTTTTTAGTTAACTATAGCGACGACAAAATCTACCTATAGCGGCGACATTGTCGTCTCTATAGGTGAGGATTTTTTTTTTTTTTTTTTTTTTTTGAAATCTTAGGTGTGGAATTTGATTTTTCAAAAATATTTATTTTTTTACTTTATAAACAATTATAGAAAATGTTGCTCATTGAACTAATATATATTATAAAAACAAATATATTCACAAGAATTCATTTGTCTCTAATGGTTAGGTTGCATCTTCACAACCCTTAGGTTAAGGGTTCGAATCACAATATAATCAATTTAGAACAAAAATGCCTAGACAATTTGGGTTGGGCTTTCAGCGGGTCGGGTTTCAAGCCCATAATTGATAATTCGGGTCAAGAGTCCACCAACTAAATAAATTAATTTTTTTTAATTATTAAAAATTTGACTCCTATAGCGATGACTTTGTCGTCGCTAAAGAAGCGGAGATTATAGTGACAACAAAATGTCGTCGCAATAAAACTATACCTACTAATTTATAGAGACGACATTTAGCGACGACTTTGTCGCCTCTATAGCATTATAGCAAGCGATTTTTCGACCTATAGCGACGATAAAAGTCGTCGCTATAGGCAACGTTCTTGTAGTGAGGGCATATTTGTATTTTTAATCAAATAATGACTTGCTCACCAAATTACGAGGTTAGGGACTTATATGTGCAAAAAAATAAACGTTAGTGACAATTTTCACACTGAGGACAAAAGTTATGACCATTTGCGCCAATTTTTCAAATAATTATAATATTCCAAACATTGTCATTTAAACTAAAAATATTTTATATTATTTTATATTTTATATTATATTAAATAAAGTAGTTTGATAAATATAGAAATCGGTTTTATCAACGTTCCTACAATCTAACTCCCAAAATCCAAGATAAATCCTAAATTACAGTTATTTTCCTTTTTTGAATAGAGCTCCAAAACCGCATGTGTCTTGGAATATAATCGAATTTTCCTCCATTTCTTTTTTTGAATAGAGCTCCAAAATTTCTTCTTCATTCCCATTTCCTTCTATGACAAATAATAATATAATATAACAATTAAGATAAAGTATTTAAATAATGTAATATTTATGTTTAAAAAGTTATCATTCAAATTTGTATTGAGAATTTTAGATGAGTCTACTTATGTTTGAATTTGTTTTAAATGCATTACTATATGAAATAGATTCATATAATTATAAATCTTTTCAATTTTTTTTAAATCATTGTAAATAATTTAATTTTAAAATAAGTCAAAATTTATTTTAACTGTGTTCACCCGTAGCTTTAACTACCAAGAAAAAAAAGGTATATGGCAGAAATTACTAATTAACTATAGGGAGGCTGAGCCTAATAATTATTAAAGCTGCAAATTAGAGTGCTGCAAAATTCTAGGTATGTCAAAGCTCGCCACCCAAGAGCATATCTAGGGAAATGGGAATCATATTTTTGAAGAGTCAAACAAGAATTCTTGTTAGATAAATGCTAACAATATCCTCCATACAAATCTCTACTCCAAAAGAACAAGAATTCTTGTTAGATAAATGCTAACAATATCCTCCATACAAATCTCTACTCCAAAAGGCTAATTATAAGTTTGTCGACGTTGAAATTATTTTTTAAGTATTTATAAATTATGAGTTTTATGAATGTGTAAATAATAGGTAGATAGTAAATTACAAGTCTTACAAAATTTGTGAATAAAAAATATATTTGACCAATTTAACTAACTTAAATTATAATTAAACATAGTCAAACAAAGACTAACGTGTCGTCAGAGGCAGAGTTAGGGCTGGACCTTACTAAGCCACGGCCCAATCCTGTCCTAGACCGGACCCTGAAGTTATTTAAACAAATAATTTAAACCAGCGGCCCAGTCCATTTAAACATAGGTCCAATCTATACTTTTTTTATTTGATTCTTCTTATCAAGTCTCATGAAAATGGGAGTCGGAGAGAAGGAACAATACGATTGAAATTTGAGAGATTTTGTGTTTAGTCTTCTCCCTTCCGCAGTCCTGCCTTTGTCCACCATTCGGCTTTCAGTTGCCCCTGGTCCGCCCACTTCTGTCCACTGCTGACTGCCACCTCCTCTCTGCTCTTTATTACCGACACTGCTTGCACAAGGTAAGGCCCCTAGCTCTAGATTTTCATAATATGGAATTTGGCATTTGATTTGATTTTGAATGATGTTTTTATTTTTGTCATTGTTTGCCCTAATTTTGTTATCCTAATTTCATTTTTAGTTTGCCATAAACATTTTGTCTTAATATTTTGCCCGATTTTCAGCTTTGACTAATGATATTTTTGCCATATTTTATGATTTTTGTGCTGAATTATTGATGATTATGGAACTGGAAGTTGGAACTTTTTGCTTTGTTGTTTTGTTTTGATTTTGGAATTGGAACTTGAAACTTAGCTGTTTGGAAATTGGTATGAGGATGATTATGGAACTTTGCTGTTTGGGCTTGTGGACACGAGCCATGAGCCAAGCACGAGCCACGAGCCGACTCGGCTCGTAGCTTGTGTAACGGTCATTTAATCGTGATCGTTGGCCAACGGTCACATCAATTTTTTTTTTTAATTTTATTATTCTCTTATAAATACTCATATTCTAAACTTATTTTTTCACACTTCAATCGCTTATCTCTCATTCAATTACATACTCAATCCATTAACAATTCTCAAATTTCATTATCTCAATATTAGTGTTATAATTAGTATTTAATATCTCATTATCTAGATATTACTCTATAATTTTAAGTTGTAATTTTCTACTTCTACTAATTCTCTACATTTCTATTTTCTAGTTTTTACTTTCTATTACATCTTTATCTTCTCCTATTCTCTTTATTCTATTATTTCAAATGGCATACAATTGAAATGATGATGATTTCAGTGGTCTCAATGAAATTCCAATTCCAAACGATATTATTAATCAGTTTTGTGGTAACAATGTTCCAATTGATTTGAAAGACTTTCAAGAAGATGCCGATACACAAATCACCATCGACTCTAGCACTAAACGAAAAGCCACCAAACAAAAGGTTAAGTGCTGGCAGTATTTTGAATTGGTACCGACTAGTAAACTAGTGGACGGAGTCCCTGAGTTCAAAGTACAGTGTAAACACTGTCAAGAGAAGTTAGCTTGGAAAAATAGGATAGGCACGACCCATCTAAACAGATACTTCAAAAAGTGTCAATACAAATATAGAGGTTTGGATACAAATCAGGCACAACTCCAGTTTGGATCTGAGGGAGCCGGGTCCAGTAGTACCAATCTCAACAACTGGATATATTCACAAGAAGTCATGCGCTGTGAAAGACTGCCGGAATTGATAGCAAATGTCGAGTTTTCACTATGCTTGGTGGACAATCCTCATTAGATGAAATTCATCTAAAAATATCTCCAATCAAAGTACGTGAATATTTTTAGAAATACACTTAGTAAAGACAATATTGTTAGATATAATACAAAGAAAGAAGCTATTGTTAATGATATTAATAATTACAACAGTGTTGTATCTTTTACATCAGACTTATGGACATGTTGTAACCAAAAATGATACATGGTTGTAACTGCACATTATATTAAAAATAATTGGATAATATATAAAAAAGTAATAGTATTTAAACAAATAGACTATCCTCATATTAAAAATAATATTTATCATGTTTTATTAGGTGTGTTACATGAATTTAAATGTGATTCTAAGGCTCATAGTTTTATATTTGATAATGCATGCCCAAACAATATAGTAATTGAGAAATTAATTCAACATTGTAGTCCAGAATTTGATGGTATTTTATTTCACATTCGTTGTGTATGTCATGTGTTTAATTTAATTGTACAAGATGGATTAAAATTTATATAACCCCAATTAGAAAAAATTAGATATGCTATTAATTATATTTCGGTCTCACCATTATGAAAACAAATTTTTGCTGCTTTATGTATAGAAAATGGGCTGCAGTCAAAATCTTTTGCAACTGATGTTGTCAATAGAAAGAATTCAATATATCTTATGTTTGAATCTTATGAAGGCTACGAAGATTGAATTACTGTATATTATAATGGCCGACACTCACAAGACTCAGAATATGATTTAGAATTATATGAGTGGAAAATATGTGGTCATGTTAGGAAATTTTTAAAATTTTTTTACGACGCAACAACTGTATGTTTAGGTGTGTATTATCCAACTACTCCACCGTTTTAAATCATTTCTATTATATTGCTAACAATTTTAATAGGTATAAAAATTTTGCTCTTTTTTCTAGTATTATACAGGTCATAAATTTAAAAAATATTGTAAAGAATTGCTTATGTTATTTACATTAGCATGTATTATGGATCATGGACTTAACTTAAAAGGTACGAAAGTAATAATAATGGCAATTTCACAAAAATTAACTTACGAACATCCAGTAACGTGTGGTAATTTAGAATAAACTTTATGTTCTATGTATGAGGTCTATGCTGAAAAGGCCCGTACGAACGTTGTACGACCCCCTGTTCCAACATGTACATCGTCATCAATTGATGACATTGACTTATGGAGTTACATGAGTACACATAGGAGTGGTCAAGGTCAACAATCAGTTGGTTCTTCTTCTAGTTCTTCCATTCTCCGATCTAATGATACACCTATAGAGTTAGTTAGGTATTTTGCGCATGACGTGCTTAGTATGTTAGATGATGAAGACAGGAAAAATTTTGATATACTACGATGGTGAAGACAATATCAACATAGTTATCCAATTCTTTTAAAAATGGCACGTGATCTACTAATACCACCGATCTCAACTATAGCATCGGAGGCTGCATTTAGTACAAATGGCAGGATATTATCTGATATCAGGTCAAGACTTAAAGCCGATATTTTAGAAAGCTTATTGTGTCTAAATGATTGGGATAACGCCGAACTTCGAATCTAAGACAAAGTGGACAGAATAATGTTCGAAAACTTGAAGATGTGAATATAGATTACTCAGATTCATAGTAAGTAATATTTTCCCTTAGTATTTGATATTTTTTCTTATTTTAATAAAAAAATTGTACATATAACATCTTGTTCGTGTACAATTTTAACTCCGCCTACTTTCAAAGTAGCCGGTCCAAAGCCCGAAAAAAGGAAGAGGGTTTTCAATCTTTAATTTTCAACATAAAGGATTCCCGATATTGTATTTTTTTCTCATTTTCAAAATTTAAAAAAAAATTTATTTGAGGGTCAAGCCGAGCTCCAGCCAGGCCCATTCAGCCCACGAGCTCGTGAGCCGAATCGAGCAAGCCTTTTGGGGACGAGTAGCTCGTATTTTATGGGCCGAGCCAGGTCGGCTCTGCCCATTGCCATGCCTAAGCCTTATCAACCTAAACTCTAAGAGTATAAAGCAAGAAAGTATAAAGATAAAGCTCGTCATTTTCAATATAGTTGGTTTAATCAATTTTCTTGGTTGGAATATTCGCCTTCAACACATAAGGCTTACTACTTTCCGTGCTTTCTTTTTGGAAATGATGGACAGCAAGCTTCTCCTTCAGTATTAGTAACTACTGGATTTGATAATTGGAAGAGAGTTCATGGAAAGGAGTGTGCATTTGTTCAACATGTTGGTTCTTCAACTTCATCACCTCATAATAGGTGTGTGGCAAACGCTCAAAATTTAATGAGACCAGCTCAACATATTGAAAAGGTCATTTATAGGACAACAAAGAGAAAGTTATGAAAAATCGATTGCGGCTAAAGACGTCAATTGTAAATGTTCGGTAGCTAGCATTGCAGGGTTGTTCTTTTAGAGGTAATGAAACTGAAGATTCATTTAAGGGTTGCAACAGCCGAAATTTTTTCGTCTTTTATTTTCAAGTAAATAATTTTTTTTGTTACTATCGGCGTCGCTTCGAACCTCATAGTTCATTTTAAATATTTGGTCAAGTTAAACTTTTCGCGATTCGCTTCAAATTTTTTTAAGTTCCACGATTTTGGAATTAATCTGAAAACAAACCTTGTTGTATTTTAAATTGGTAAGTTTTGAATTTCAAGTTGAACGAGAAATAATTTATAGCTAGCCTAAAATTTTTGAATTTGTTCTTCGGGTCTAATTAAAAATCCAGCCATTTATTTTCGATTTCTTAGCCAAAACCTGATTTACTTTTTGACTCCAAAATTTAACCAAAAACCCCACCCAAACTACACCTTAAAAACCACCAAAAAACTTAGCCAAACAACCCCTTAACCTCTACCATTTTGTATCAATCAAACAATCCCTCTATTAGCAAAGAAACTAACTCCCCATGATCTAAAAAAACCGCCCCCCAGCAGCCCATTTCCAGCTATTAACCACTTTCACCTACCCATGTTTTTCTTCACTCTCTCATCACCAAGTAACTGAATTTTTCCACCTCATTAATCAGCCAAAAGGTCATGGTTTTCCCCCCAAATTTGACCCAAAAATCGCCCCTTGCAGTGTGTATATTTTCCCCAAAAATCAGCATTTAACTTAAGCACAAACTTCCCACTTTTCCTTTTCAAATTTTGGCCTTCATTTATAGTTCAGCAGTCGTGTTTTCTGTTTACTTTCCAGCAAGAATCACTACAACAAAGAGGGTCTATAGCGGCGACACCTATTGCGACGACACAAAGTCGTCTCTATTGATTCTACACAGTAGAGACGACTAAGAAATGTCGTCGCAATATAAGCAATACTTATGGCGACGATATATGTCGTCGCTATAGAGTATAGGTCGTCGCTGTTACGTAGACCCTATAACGACGTCTTTCCATTTCGTCGCCACTAAGATCATGAAACGGCGAGAACAAATGGCGACATTTTGATGCATAAATAGCGACAACACATATCGTCGCAATTGAGTTGCGGATGATGCTATAAGTCACGTCAATCATGGATTTTCTCGTAAAGTGTGATACGGTCTATAGCGACGACTTATGTTGTCGCTATATACCTACATCAATTTAAGCGGGAAAAATGGCGCCCAATTGTTATCTATTTTATGTCGTCGCTATACCTATATGGATCATTTTTTGCAGGCGCGTGACTTATTAATTTCCTCGTAAAGTGGGAATGATCCTTTAGCGATGACCTTTATCTATAGCGACGACATTGTCGCCGCTATAGACTCTTCTTTATCTTCTTCTCATCTCCGCATTTCTGTATTGCAGACTACATCCGAAAAAATTTCTTCTCCATCTCCGCATCTCCCCGGTCATTTGCATTTCTATTGTTTTCCTTCATAATCATCTTCTTTATAGTTCATTTCTTTATCTCTATTTATTATCAGTACTGTATTTGAAAGAATAGAGTATTTTTCAAGTATGGATATTGATAAAAGTTGGACAACAATTAGAAATCGCACAAAATCTGCAGATTTTTGAGCAGTTTGCAAGCATTTATAAACATGGCGAGGCCATACGTTAACGACAAAGGAAGGATTAAATGTTCGTGCAAAAAAATGTTTAAACGGTCTCACACATCCATTGGAAATTGTCGAGAGCTCACATATTTCGTAATAGTTTTGAGAGAGTTATGTCACTGGATATATCATGGCGAGATCGATATTCGATCTGCTGCGAATGTGTATAGACATAATGAGCGAGATGGTGTGGAAGATGAGATGATGGATGTAATAGACGACGTAGTTGGTGATGAGCATGTACAAGCACCGATGGTTACTATGAAGAACTGTTTGTGCTCTCCATTCGTAATCGTACACGGAGTTTTATCATTTTCATCCCTAAATTTTTAGTCAAGTTGATGCATATTAAAGTTATGAACAAATGAACAAACAAAGTCATCGATGATCTTTTGAAATTGTTGAAGTTAGCATCTCCAAACATGAACCTGGTTGACTCTCACTACGAAGCTAAGAAGCTGATGACGAAGCTTGGTTTGGGTTACAAATCCATTCATGCCTGCAAGAAAGATCACAGACCTTTGTTTTGGGGTGAACATGCTGATAGACAAACTTGCCCGATTTGCTAGAAAAGTCGTTGGGTGCACACTTCTGGAAAAGTGAACGGGAAGAATGTTCCGCATAAGGTGTTGCGATATTTTCTTTTGGCCCCCAGACTAAAACGTATGTTCATGACGAAGGATACCGCAAAACTTATGAGGTGGCGCGCGGTATAGGAAGGTCTCAGGGACGATGATGAAATGCGACATCTCCGTTGATGGAAAGGCATGGCGGGATTTTGACATGAAACATCCACCGCTCGCAAGTGAGATCAAGAATGTCGAGGTTAGGTTTGGCCTCGACGGATTCAATCCATTCGGTGACATGAGTCTCGTCGACAAACATGTGGCCGATGAGTTGTAAACAGTTTACAACTTGCCACCATGGTTATGCATGAAGCCCAAATACCTTATGCTTACTATTGATACCGGTCCTAAAGCACTGGATAAGGACATTGATGTATTTTTACGACCATTAGTCGACGAGTTGAAAGAGTTGTGGGCCGATGGGATTGACACGGGAGACGGTGGAACCAACAGCAAGTCGGTATTCAGACTACGTACAACTTTGTTGTGGACTGTTAACGATTTCCCAGCGAGAAGTAGTTTGTCGGGTTGGAGTGGTCAGGGGTACAAGGCATGTCCGACGTGCAACAAGGATACTCCTTCAGTCCGTGAGATAGATAAGACAGGTTATGTGGGTCATCGTCGGTTCTTGCCATCTAGGTATCATTTTCGGACAATTTAGACTTCGATGGGAGGACAGATAGGCGACCACCTCCTGCGTCGGTTAACGCCTATAGACATTTTAGCACAGTTAAGTCGTGTCAGATATAGAAGTCCAGGAAAATACCCAAATTACGGTGGTGCTACAATTCGGAGAAGTGATGACGAGCTCAATTGGAGAAAAAAGAGCATTTTCTATGAGTTGTCGTATTGGACTTCTACAGAGCTCAAACATAACATCGATGTCATGCACGAGAGAAGAATGTTTGTGATAGCTTACTCGGCACAATTATGGACGATCCATTCAAATCAAAAAGACACAATCAATGCGGTGCGATCCGATGCAATTAGGAATCAAAAGGAGTTGCACTTGTATCGTAATCGGGAATAGGTGGATGAAGCGTCGCCGCATGTTACACCATGTCGTCTTCAAATCGTAAGAAGTTTTGTAAATTTATCCGATCGGTTGAGTTTCCAGATGGGTTCACTTCTAATCTTGAAGAATATTGCTCCAAATGACACCAGATTATCGGGTTGAAGTCACATGATTACCATATTATCATGCAACGGTTATTACCGATCGGATGTCGGGCGTTCTTGAATAAAACAATTTCCACGGTAATTATTGAATTGTGTACGTTCTTCGAAAGCTTTGTGCAAGAACCCTAAAGGTTAGCGACATGATTGCATCCCACGATCACCTTGTACTCATTCTCTGTAAGTTGGAACGGATATTTCGCCAAACCTTATTCGACATCATGATTCACCTCGTGATGCATTTACCAGAAGAGGCAATCTTTGGAGGCCCGGTGCACATAAGATGGATGTATCCATTCGAGCGATACCTGAAGAAATTGAAGGGTTGCGTCAGAAATCGAGCTCGGCCCGAGGGATCAATAGTTGAAGGGTATGTTGTGGACGAGGCATTGACTTTTTGTTCGAGGTACTTCGAGGACATAGGGACAAGATTCGACCGACCAGACAGAAACGAGGATACTACTGTTCTACATACACAACTTTCTTTTCTTCAGTCGTAGTGTCACCCACTTGGAAAGCAGTCACCAACGACGCTTCCTACTCAAGTTCAAAATCAAGCAATTTTTTACGTCCTGAACAACTGTTATGAAGTTGAACCATTCTTGCAGTAAGACGGCGTTAATTCCTGATTATTATTCATTTATCTCGAATTAACTTTATCATTTGAAACGAACTAATGAACTTTGATCTTCAATACTTTGTTCAAGGAACATAGGCGGTGAACTCATCGAACAATGGTCGTCCGAACATCAAACTAGTGCACAAAAGAGACTTTCACGGTTGGTTCCACGTAAAGGTAAACGAACATCGATCGAATAAAATTGCAAGTTTTCAACATAATTGCTTTCAATAATCGAGAATAATTTCGTCGTCATGCAATATATGCAATGCGCCAAAGCCACAACCATCAAGTTTCTCATGAGTTATTTGCGTTGGCGATGGATGTTACCGTGAGTTATGTCATACACGGCTTGTGTTGTCAAAAGAGTTCGGTTCGTGACATATGATCGTGATATTTGAAGAAAAACTCGAATAGTGGTGTGTCCGTCCTGTGGATGGGGGTGAGATTTACTACAGGCGCATGCAAGATATACTAGAGCTACAATATGGATCGAAACTTTTAGTTTATCCGTTCCAATGCAAGTGGTTTAGGTGTGATGGGAGACGGATGGTAATTGAGAATAAGTTACCAGAGATTGACATCGCATGCAGGCGTTCAAGGATGATCGGTTCATACTTGCTAGCCAAGCACAACAAGTGTTCTACATTGAAGATCCATCTCATGGTCCGAATCGGCGAGTAGTACAAATTGTCCATCACAAGAGCACGTGGGACACGGTGGGAGCTAACATCACGTAGATTGACCCGCTCCACAATAACTACTCTTCCTGGGTTTATCTCTAGTCGTTGATCTTGGCAACATAGAGCATGTATCCTTGCACCGGATGATGATAAAGTCGATGAGATCGAAGCATCGGTTATCGTCGAGAGCCTCGTCGACATCTTTGCAAGAGAAACTTCGTTTATAAACGGCGATGATGTTGAAGACGATACAAATGTAGAATACGAGGATGACGAAACATCGAGTGAAATCAATGAGGACGCCAAATGGCGATGATGAGGATCAATCGTGATCATAATAGTGAATTAGATTGAAATGTTATTGTGCGTCACTAAATTTTATGAAATTAATTTATAAAATGCATGTTCAAATTGTTGTTTCTTGTTTTCGGCTTGAATGTTTGTCATTCATACTATCATTGCTATTGGTCAAAACACGAGTTTGGATGGAGTTTCAACATTTGTGGACATAATGTATGACAAAAAGTTCTACAATTGTACAAAAACATGCTACAATTTTCCCATTATATCTAACATCGTACAACTTGAAGTACTTATGTTGCAAATAAAATTGAATGAAATTGAAATAAAAGAAAAATTAAGATGACCCAAATGAAAAATGTTTAAAGTTGAATGACCCAAATAAATATTAAATATTAAATATTAAATACTAAAAATTATTATTGATAATATTAAATATCAATAAATATTAAATATTAAAATTAAAAATTAAAAATTAAATACTAAAAATTATTATTGATAATATTAAATATCAATAATATTAAATATTTTTTTTGATAATATTAAATATTAAATATTATTGATAATATTAAATATTAAAAATTAATAATTATAAAAATTATTTCACTTAAAAATCCCCTTCGAATGAGATATCAACATTTAATTTTTCAGATTAGTATTGTCAATAGCGACGACATATGTCGTCGCTATTGTCCCCGAAAATTGGGCGCCACGTTTTAGGCGCGTGTTCTTAAAAGCTGAAAAAAATGTCGTCGCTTTAGTGATCATAGCGACATATATCGCTATTGAGTCAGACCTTTTAATTCACGCTTGACCTTCTTCTTTTCCATTTTGGCTGTGTTTCCTTCTTCTTCCTTCGCCGCCAGACAGTCGCCGCCGTCGTCTGCCGTCGTCTTCTCCGCCGTCTACCGTCATCTTATCTTCTTCTTCTTCTCTATTTCTCCTTTTCTCTCTTATCTTTTTTTTCCCAGTCCCGCAACTGCTTCGTCTTCACCGATCACGCATCATTCGAGGTAAAATTCAATCCAAGTCTTCTTTCGAATGTTGATTTTGATATTGATTTTGGTTGAGTTATGGATCGAATTGCATGATTAATACATTATTAATTTTTGAATTACATGATTTTAGGGACTGTTTTCGCTTCATCTTCTCCATGCATAATTTTTGAATTTTGGGACTGTTTTGATTGATTCATTTTTGCTTTCGGTTGAGCTGATTTTTGGTAATACATTTCTCCTTTTTGATAATTATTTTGATTAAAAAATATTGATGATTACATGATTAATTTTGGGACTGTTTTTGGGATCATTTTTGTTCAGATTTTTTTTTTAATTTGTTGGCAGACTGTTAATGAGGTTGTATTCGGTTGATAATTACATGATTAATTCATTTTATTTTGGATGAAGGTTGAATGAGGTTGAATTTTACAATATGTGAATGAGGTGTTAACTATGGATGGTTTTAGCTTAAATGTGAATTTGTTTGATGAAATCGGTAAATTAGGGAAGTTAGGGATCAATTTCACTAGGTAAAATGAAATTTAGGGATCTTTTTTGAAATAAAATAAGTTTAGGGACCAATTCATCAATAGCATAAAATTTATTCAAATTTACACATAAATTCAAAGTTTCGGGACTTATTTGACATAAAATAAGTTTAGGGACCAATTTGAAATAAAATATAATAAATTTAAATTTTCACATAAATTCAAAGTTTAGGGACTTATTTGAAATAAAATAAGTTTAGGAACCAATTAATTAATAAAATAAAATAAATTCAAATTTTGACATAAATTAAAGTTTAGGGACTTATTTGCAATAAAATAAGTTTAGGGACCAATTCATCAATCAAAGAAAAATTATTCAAATTTTGACATAAATTCAAAGTTTAGGGACTTATTTGACATAAAATAAGTTTAGGGACCAATTTGAAATAAAATATAATAAATTCAAATTTTCACATAAATTCAAAGTTTAAGGACTTATTCGCAAAAAAATAAGTTTAGGGAGTAATTTGAAATTAAATATAATAAATTCAAATATTCACATAAATTCAAAATTTAGGGACTTATTTGACATAAAATAAGTTTAGGGACCAATTTGAAATTAAATATAATAACTTCAAATTTTTCCCATAAATTCAAAGTTTAGAGACTTATTTGCAATAAAATAAGTTTAAGGACGAATTTGAAATTAAATATAATAAATTCAAAATTACCCATAAATTCAAAGTTTAGGGACTTATTTGCAATAAAATAAGTTTAGGGACCAATTTGAAATTAAATATAATAACTTCAAATTTTTCCCATAAATTCAAAGTTTAGGGACTTATTTGCAATAAAATAAGTTTAGGGACCAATTTGAAATAAAATATAATAAATTCAAAATTTTCCCATAAATTCAAAGTTTAGGGACTTATTTGTAATAAAATAAGTTTAGAGACCAATTTGAAATAAAATATAATAAATCCAAATTTTCCTATAAATTCAAAGTTCAGGGACTTATTTGTAATAAAATAAGTTTAGGGACCAATTTGAAATTAAATATAATAAATTCAAATTTTCTTATAAATTCAATGTTTAGTGACTTATTTGCAATAAAATTTTCACATACATTCAAAGTTAGTATGCTGACGTGATGTTCGCAATTATGTCATGTGTTAGTATGGCTAACGTGATGTCGTACGGAGGTGATGGTGCAGGAGATCCTCCACAGCAGCCATCTCACCGGCTCCCTTCGGCCTGCGAGTCTGGTAAGACTTTTCGTTCAAATTGTAATTATTTATTATTTTATACATATCGTTGAAAATCATATGATCAATACAATTTACAATTTTTTCATTTTCAGCACCCCCGCCAAAGCAACGGGGTATCTCTCGAGGCATCAACCTTGAGATGGTTTGGCAGGCTAACGGGAAGATGTCACTTCCTATCGCGTTCGACAATGTCGAACGCACAATGCAGCCGATCGGGAATAACACGAAGTACTTCACGCGCTTGGTTGGGAACCAAGTGAGATTCACCGTGCCCCCGTGCTACCCTTCATGGACAGAGGTTCCAGAGGAGCAACGGACACGATTACGTAGCATTATCGAGATATGAACTTAAATTAGTTTTGTTATTAGTACACTTAATAAATACTTGTTTCACGACTTCTACATTAACGTATTTTTTTTTCACTCTTGCAGAGCTACTTCGATTTGCAGGGTGATCGGTCGCCCGACGAGTACCGGGCAGTATGTGCCGTAGTAGATTGTCTGGCGACCGATCGTTATCGCGATTACAAACTCAAGGCGCATAATCACTTAAAAGCGCATGGACCGAGCTGACCATACGGCGAGATATCCGCCGAGGACTGGCAGAAGTGCATTGACTTCTTCACCAGTCCTACTTTCGTGGTACGTATTGTTTATATATTGTTTACGATATTTTATATACTTTTTTAACGAATGCATTTTTTGCTAATCAATTATATGTTATACCTTCAGGAACGGTCCTCCAAAAATAAAGTCAATCGGGGTAAGGCTAAATACCCGAGCGTGCAGGGGTCGAAGAGCTTCTCTGCCACGCGTTACGATCAGGTACAACATATAAATTTTCAATATCATTATACATATCTTCACTACATTACGTAAAAATGTATACTAACTACATTTCACGTTTAAATTGTCGAAGGGACCCCGAGACCCGAAGTGGGCGGAGATTATTGATTCGATTCGGATGTTTCACACCTTCCGGATGGCATTGGGTGAACCCGCAGCGGCCGGTGACTATGTGAGAAATTTTAAATTATGTTAATATAATTTTATCTCGACATGCATGATATTATTATTTATTATTATTTTTCATCGAGCAGGATAAACTTGTTGAGTTGAGAGAGACTCAACATACACAAGTCGCCTCCAATAGCGCGTCGTTAGACAAGCGTGCTATTGCAAATGAGGTTCTCGAGAACGACGAGGTCACGTCCGTGGGGTTGGCGGGTTCAAGGGCACCTCTCCTCACTAGATTCGATCGCCGCATCGTTTGCCCCACAAGGAACTTCCCATCGGTCCTCCGCAGACCCCCGAATAACGATCTTGGTTTGCCATGTGCACGAGGATCCTACGCCAAATGCACGGCGTGAAATTGAGTTTCTGAAAAGTAAAATATCAGTTGTGTCTTCGGAGGAGGAAGAGGAGAACGGGGACGAGGACGACGGTTTGGAGGGTTCGTAGATCTTTAGAATTTTTTATATATTATTTATATTATTTGGAAATAAAAAAAATTTAAAAAAAAATTCAACACGTTTATAGCGGCGACGCAGTCATCGCTGTAGTAAATTAAAACAATTAGTAATAGCGACGACAGAGTCGTCGCTATATGAGAAGGACGTATAGCGACGAGATAATGGTCTCTATTATTTTGTATAATAGCGACGACTTTTGCGACAACTATGTCGTCCCTTTATATCTCTTTTCGAGATATGGTCACGACACTGTTGCGACGACATTGTCGTCGCTATAGATACAAATTTATATAGAGACGACATAAAGTCGTCGCTATATCTCTAGAGACACTAACTTGTTGCGGCGACATGTAGCGACGACTTTGTCGTCTCTAAAAACTTAAAGAGACGACTTCTGAATATTCAGCGACGACATATGTCGCCGCTTATGACCTCATTTCTTGTAGTGAATACATTCATTTTCCTCCCACATTCCTCCCATCATTTCAGTTATAAAATTCCAGCATTTTTTTCCAGTTTTGGCACTCAAATTTTCGTCCCTCTAAGTTCCAGAATTTGTCTTTTATTCTTTTAAATTACAACAACATTCGTCCATCCTTTGTCCCAAAAATTCGTCCCTTAAGTCCACTATTTTCCCCATTTTTTTAGCACAAAAACTAATGATTTCCAACCCCAACAAGTCCTCATTTTCCGCCCCTGAAGCAACTTTAATTTCCTTAGCCTCAATCACCAAAAAATAATTCAGCATCTCTCCATTTTCTTCTTTTAGTAAACTTGGCCCAGATGTAGGTTTTACCATTGGTTTTGATCCATAAATTTCATATCCTTCTTCTTCATCATCAGTCCCAAAGTTCCAGTAACAAATCTTCCACTTTTCGTCATTTGCTTTCCTTTCTTTTCTGTTAAGAATTCTGCCCCAGCAATGAGCAATTTTCAGCACTTTTCCTCACTTTCAGTCCAGATTTTGGCCAGCAAGAAAAGGGTCTTAACCTTGTTTCAACCTTCATAAAAGTTCCTTATATATACATCTATATATAGCATGCGAGCTTTGATTTTTTGGAAGCTGCAGAAATAATTTTTCTCCCTCACAACTTCAACCGAAAACCAATTTTTAAGGTAGTTTTACTTACTACTTTGAAATTATTTTATTGATGATGTTCGGGAAATTTTATTGTTATATAAATGCCATGAAAATTATTTATGAAGGAACATTTTAACGGTGATTGAAGGTAATCGCATATGCATGATGGTGATTGAAAGAAATCACATTTAAGATAATGGCGCCGGTTACCAATTTATGTGTTCCTATGTACGTTTAATAATGGTGGCATGTCGCATTTATGTTTCCAAATTGAAGATAATGTTGTATGTATTGATACTGAGTATTTCTTATGAAATACTCACCCCTAAAACGAACAAATTTTCAAATTGAATTGGTTGGCGTAGGCTAGCGAGCATGTCGTGAAATTTCTTTTTTATTTTAAGTTTTGACGTCTAGATGATCGAGTCAATTTTGATGTAAATACGATAATGTTTAAGTCTTTGATTCAGTATTTAATTATGTAATATTTATGAAAAACGAGATGTTGGTTCATTTGCCGTTAAAAGTTTCAATTTAGAATGCCCAGTTTCATTTTTTTGAAATTTTCATCTTACTATCCCTATTTTGAAAAATCATAATGAATGCTACGGTTGGAGTTTTTGAGTAAAATCAGTGGCTATGGAAAGTCTTATATGTGATATAATAAAAACAATTAAAATCACTCAAAAATTCCATTGTATGAATTTATTATGAACGTTTTAGCGGGTGCCTTAAGGCACCTGGACAGTTTTTCAAGCAACTTTGGCTATCATTTTCACCTATCAAATGATGTAGCTAAGTTTTAAAATTTTACCATGGTGTAGTTGGTAGTTCCAAGTATCTACAGTTCAAATTTTGGAATTTTTGGAATTCTTTTGAATGGTCAAATAAATTGTGGTGACACCTATCACAGTATAGGCAAAACCATGGAAACCCAAAGAAAAATCTTTTTTCCCTTGCGCGCTTGTTATCTTCGCAAAAGTTATATTCTTAAAACCATTCAAAGGCACGGAAAATATTATTTAGAGTCATCAAATATATTTTAGAGACTATTTTAGTGACCCTCCGAGTTGAGAAAATCTGGGGCGTTACAATCATGGAAATGTAATCAAATTGATTGATACATTTGGAGAAATGAATGTAGATGTTAGAAACATTGTGTTAATTAATGCACTAAAAAATTTCAAATACTCTAGTGGGGATATCCACAAGGAGATTTTGGGAATTATGGCCAACAAAGTGCGTCGGATGATTCGTGAGGAAATTGGATATGCTTGTTTTTCTCTTCTTGTTGATGAAGCACAAGATGAATTTCACCGAAAGAAAATGACCAAGATCTTGAGGTTTGTGAATACTACAGGTATTCTAATAGAACGCTTCTTTGCTATCAGAGGTTTTAGTAAAATTTTTTCAGAGACACTAAAAAAAGATATATCTTATGCTCTTCTTCAGTACAACAGGTTCATAAATTGAGAGGTCAATGGTATGATGGTGCTAGTAATATGCGTGGCCAATGGAATGGACTTCAGGCGTTTCTTAATGATTGTCCATATGTGTATTATGTCCATTGTTTTGCTCATCGATTGCAATTGGCATCCTATTTTTGGTACTTCTTTTCTCTATTAGACAATGTCATTAATATTGTTAAATATTCTGCTAAGTGCAATACTAAGCTGCAAGCTGACCAAAGAGCAGAAATTGAGAATATGTTAGTAATTGGAGAATGCGAGTCTGGACGAGGAGAAAATCGATGACAACCTTGCAGCAATTAGGAGCTAATCACTGGGGTTCTCATCACGAATATGTTAAGAGTATAACATATATGTATGCTGCAACTTGCAAGGTGCTTCAGAATCTTCTTGGAAACTGTCCAAATCCAAAAGCTTAGGCGGATATTCGTAGTGCTTGTAAAAATATCAAGAGCTTTGATTTTGTATTTGGCTTGCATTTAATGAGTTCAATTATGGGAATCATTGAGTTTCTTTGTCAAGCCTTTCAAAAAGAATCTGTTGACATTCTGGCTACTATGAGATATGTCTCCACTGCAAAAACTCTTCTTCGAGAATTAAGACAATAGGGTTGGAAGAAATTGCTTAAAGAAATGAAAGAATTTTGTTCAAGACATGACATTGATGTAACCGACCTAGACAACAATATTGGCCGTGGTCACAAGCAAATTACTGTTGGGCATCATTATCACTTTGACGTTTTCAATAAAGCCATAGATTTTCAGTTGACAGAGTTGGATACAAGATTTAATGAGACATCAATCCGACTCTTTAAACTTAGTGTGGCTTTGGATTTTAATCATTTAATGTAAATGATATTTATGAGCTTGCAATATAGTTTTATCCTGAGGATTTTGAACGTCAAGAAAAGAATGCCTTGTTAACTAAATTGAAATATTATCATGGGGATGTGGTTCGTGATCCTCAATTTGAAGTACCTACACTTTCAAAATTATGCGAGAAGTTGGTTGAAACGGAAAGGTCGGAGGATTACTAGATGACAACTAGATTGATTCGTTTGTGTTGACATTACCTATTTCTACTGCAACTAGTGAGAGAGCATTTTCAGCAATGAAATATGTGAAGACTGCAATTCATAGCAAAATAGGTGATGAGTTTCTTGCTGATCATATAACAATTTTTGTTGAGAGAGACATTGTTAATAAAATAGATATAAATTCTATTATAGAAGATTTCACAGTTGTAAAAGATCGTCAGACACAACTTTCTTTAGTTAATTTTATATTGAATATTTTTGTGCAATGCAATGACTTCTTGTAAACTTTTTAAAGATTATGATTTATTTGAAACCATTAGATTCTCATAAAAATGGGCTCAGTAATTGTAGTTTGAGAAAAAAAAATTCTCCCGAACCCCCTTGTGGGGGGTTTCCCACATCATCCCTACTACTCATAAACACAAAACATATTAGAGAATCTCCAATGCAAATGTAGATTACACTATAAAGTGTGCTATATTATCTAAAAATGCTTACATGACAAGAAAAAAAGTAGAGGATGTCTAGCATATCATCTATATTTGGACAGTGTACTAGACATCCTTTATTTATTTTTTATAATTTATATACATCGAAATGTGTATTAAGTCATTTTTATTTAATTTTTTTGTAATTTATTTCCATCGGAACGTGTGCTAATCATCATTTATCAGCATCTATTCTCTTCTATAATTAGACCATTATTTTTTCAATCTATAGCACAGTTGGAGATACTCTTCTCTATATTTCGATTTTACTTGTCATGTGTACAACATTCAACATTGTTGCATTGTATATACTATTATTTATGCTTACTCAAGCTTATATGTGTTATCCAAATGAAGCCACCCCTCCACCTATTTAAAAAAAGAACTAGCGACTTAGCGCAATTATTATTATTGGTAATTATATTTTTAATTTTAGGGTAATTCTTGTAACTTTGTATTTTCTCAAAAGTTTCCTTAACACGTTCTCGAGTATATAAATTTATTAAAAATTATTAAAATTTATAGAAAATAATTCATAAAAATTACAGAAAATCCTGAAATGTTACAAAGATGGCCACCAGATTTATGCCTTCACCATATTGCTATTTTCTTCATTTCTCTAAACGGATCATATTCTGGACTTTATAGTTGGTTGCGTATATAATCAATTGAAAGAATGTTGGAATTCAATTTATTTATCTTTTTTGTAATTTTGGACTTCAATTTACGAGAACCTACGTTATATTTTATCTACTATAATTTGTTATTGCAGTAGAAATCATAAATTCATTATGTGTACGTTATTTCTTGTGAAAACAAGTTCGATATTACTTGGTGGTACGTCATAATAAATGGGCCAAGCATGACAAGGTAAGGCTAAATTATCCAATCTAACATAATATGATAATACATATTAAATTCTTGTTATGGATATTATATTAATAAAAATAAATTGATCTTGAAAATGCTTACTTTCGGTCGGTTGAAAATATATTTCGCCAAGTTGAGTTTAGTGATTAGGTTCCCTTGCACCCTAGAAGTCCAACTGAGAATGCGTAAACAGAGATTTCCAATATTGGTACAAATTTTACCTTCTAAAACTGGGAGAGTTTCATGTATCTAGATTTGGAATGCGAAGAGAAAACCAATGATTCTATTCTGCTGTCGCCCTCAATTATTAATGACTTGTTCTTAAGACACAATTTGAGAGATGAGAGGGAGTGTTCATTTCTTCCGAGTCTACTATGACCATCAGCCATTCTTCTACAGATTTCTTATACGCGATAGTAAACATGAGGGACGTCGGCAGCAACAGGCAGCCAAGCTTCACTACATCCCGATCTGATAGACTTGATTTGTTTAGAAAAACATCACACACATCTGCAGCGATATGTTGGTTAAATGACTGAAGTATTCATTTTTTATCCTACAGTATTGATTATCAAACTTAGATCATTTATCATCTCCATTGCACCATAAGCCAGTGATGATGCAAAAATCCTCCAATGTGAAACTTACGAGACTACCCCCGATATTGAACTACATTTCAGCAACGTTTGACTGCTTGACTTCTCTAAGCAATGAATAAGTTGGTGATTTAATACTCATTCATTAGCCTGAAGGAAATGTCCAAAGCATATCTCTGAAAATAGCCTCTTGTGACTTTCAGCCATTCTTCCGGATAAGATGCTGGATATCATGGCATTCGAGGAGGCATTAACTTTTCCTAGACACCACTTATTGGGGTTGATTCGGTATTTCCACAATTGTAGCTTAAGAATAGAAAAATAGAAAGCGTTTAAGTATGAAATAATGTTTAACTATGTAGAATTAACTTTTAAATATATAAAGAAAAATATTAACGATCGGACAAGCTTTAGTATGTATTTAGAACCCATTTATTTATTTAAGTAAACCCCGTAAATGCTTTTTTTTTTTTTTTTTTTTTGGTTAAAACTGTCCTCTAAATCATCCTTTTATATGTATGAACTAGCATATCACTTTATCACTCATCATCACCACAAAAAATAATTTGAGCATATAATTATGGTTGATAACATTCTTACATATCCAACGTGAAAGAAAATATATCACTAGGAATTTATTACATGATAACAGAAAATACGAATAATGTTTAATATATATCTTCCATATTGGTTAACATTCAACCAGATCAACGAAGAGAATCACATTAACACATGATACTAAATACGACTTATGATGGTAGTAACTATACTCATATATTAACATATATAAGTACCACAATCATGTATCAAAATAATTATAAATGTTATCGACAAAAGTATCAAAATCCTAACATGAACATGTACATGAAAAGAACTGTCAAACTTTATTTGTGGTAATAAAATTTGAATGACTTTCCAGTAAGTAATAAACATACATGAATATCAATTAAAAACATTCTACCAAAATAAAGATGAAATAAGCTTTCAGGATAACATATATCGGTGAAGGGTAAGGATCATATGTATCCGTGTATCAGAAACAAATGGATTTATCGCTAGAAACAGACGTAGTTATCGGCACAGGCGGATATACTTGGGCCCAGAGGGGGCCTAGGCCCTTGGTCAATTTAAAAAAATAATAATAATAATTAAATTCACATATATTGCTTATTTGTTTGATATGTTTGTATTAAATTAATTTATTTTCAACTTTTGATAAGTCCAAGTTGGTTCAACTTGCTAAATATTATCTAAACAACTTCTCTAATGTTCAATTTGTGTTATTTGGTGATCAATTTGATAATTATAAAATAGATGTACGCTCCTCAATGTGGAATTTTCGGGTTTGAAAAGAATCAGAGGCCAGTGGCCTTACACAAAAGTGGATAGAGTCACACAAAAAAACTAGATTTATTCTTTAATTTATTTGCTCATCAAATTGGGTTTTCTTTTATCAATTACAACTGCTATCATAAAATATCAATGCGCAATTGGATTATAGATGAATGGATGAATGATTGCATACATTGAAAAAAATAATTTTGATAATATTTGTAATGTTAATGTTGTTAAACGATTTAAGATTATAAAAACTCGTCATAGACAATTTTATTGTATTGGAATTTTTAATTGTTGCTTTATTGTATAATTCGTCTCAATATTTTTAGCTTATGATTTGTATAGTGCCCCTCCTTGACTGAAATCCTATGTCCGTCACTAGTTATTAGTACACGGTAACATCAAATGAGTACCACAAGCATGTATCAATATATTTAACTATTAACAACTGATACTAAATACGACTTATGATGGGTGTAACTATATTTCACTATTAATAGAAATGAGTACCACAAGCATGTACCAATATATTGGAACTAATTAACATTAACATAACTGATCATAATAAATGTTTTAGTGTAAATTTATTTAGGTTCACATGTAACAACTAAAATTTTTGCATTTTAATTTCAAGTAAATAAATATTTTATCTTACTCTTGGCGTCGCTTCAAACCTTATATTCATTTTAAATATTTGGTCACGTTAAAATTTTGCGCGTATTCGTTGCAAATAATTTTTTTAGCTCGAAGATTTTGGAATATATCTGAAAACGAACATTGTTCTAATTTGATTTGGTAAGTTTCGAATTTCAAGTTGAACGAGAAATAAATTATATCTTGCCTAAATCTTAAAAATTTTGTTCTCTAGTTCTATCTAAATAATTTTGGCCATTTATTTTCAAGTTCTTGGTCAAAAGTCAATTTACTTTTCGACTCCAAAAATTATCCAAAAACCCCCACTCAAACAACACCTTAGAATCCACCTAAAAACTAGCCAAACAATTCCTTAATATATGTCATTTTCCATCACCCAAAAAGCCCCTACACTACCAAAATAAAACTGCCCCATGATCTGGAAATCACGTCCAAGAAACCACCCCCAAAAAAATTTGCAAACATTTTCCTATTTTTTTCCCACTTAAACTCCAGCCAAAATGCTCCATCATCCTTCATGAAAACCACCCCTCTCATGACCTGAAACTCACATCCCAGCAGCCCCCATTTGCAACCATTTTCCTTTTTTTTTCCACTTAAACTTATGCTAAACTCGCTCCAATATCCTTCATGAAAACCACCCATCCCATGATCTAGAACAACCATCCACCAGCCCCCATATTTAGGGATGGCAATTAGGCCCGTCCCCCACCCCAGACAATCGGGTATTGGGGGCAGGTACGGGGAGAATTGCTCAGACCCGCCACGAAATTTTTTTTTAAAAAAAAATTTTAAAAATTATTTTGATGAAATGGGTGTTGAAGGAGTCGAACCCAAAATGTGAACTTTGATTCACAATTCCTAACCACTACACCAAGAAGTATTGATTTGCATTCTTTTTATTTTGTTTAGTAAACATATTATACACAATTTGTTTTTTAAATTTTAACCATACCATTTAGAATTAACTTTAATTCCCCATTTCATAATTCATAATTTCATATACTACCCTCAATGAAAACCACGAAAAAAAAATAAATATTAAACGAGACAGTAAGCTGCCCCGCCCCGCTTTAAGCGGGGAAGAACGGGGCGGGTATGGGGGTGAAAATTCCTCGGCGGGGCGGGGCGGGCGGGGCGGGACGGGGCAGGCGGGGCGGGGCGGCCCCCCACCCGTCCCGTTGCCATCCCTACCCATATTCAGCCATATTTTCCCACCAATTTCCCTCACATTTCAACCACTTTTCTTTCCCCAAAAAGGTCCCAGAATTTGGCCCTGCTATGTGTGTGCTTTCACCAGTTTCAGCCAACCCAAAATAGCCCCATGATAGTGAAGAAACCGTCCTCCATGATCCCTCCACAACTTCCCTTTTTCTTCCCCACTTTCCCTCACTTCTCAACCCACAATCTAACTTATTTTTCCTTCCAACTTACCCCATAAACCGTCCCATAGCTGTAGAGTTTTAGTTCTACTTCTCATCCAAACCACAACAGAATTTTCCCCCCTCAATTGTCCCAGTTTCGGCCAGCAGCAAACAAAGCTAGCACCCTGTGTTTTTCTTCTTATTTTCAACTATTTCACCTCACTTTTCTCTTCCACTTTCGACTACAGAACTTAGCCTTAATCTCCCAGCCACTTTGCCTTTATCTTATATCCATTTTCAGTACCTTTCAACCATCTTAAATTTTCCAATCTCAACTGTAAAACTCGAGCAAAAATTCTTTCTTTTTCCTTCAATTTTGTGCAGCAAGGAACCTTGAAACCTTAGTCTTAATCACCAAAAATGCTCTAGAATTTATCCATCCTTTTCCTTCAGATTTTTAGTCCAGCAGTAAGCATTTTTCATCACTTTTGTTCCAGATTTTGGCTAGCAAAAAAAGGGCTTAACCTTGCTTTTAAATTCACTAAAGTTCCTTATATATATAAATACATCTATATATATAGTGTACGGATCTTGATTTTGGAAGCTGTAGAAACGAATTTTGGTCCATCAAAACTTCAACCAAAAACTCGTTTTCAAGGTAGTTTTACTTACTAATTTTACTGCGATTTTTAAATGACATTTGTAAAATTATGATGTAATATAAATGTCATGCAAACTTAATTACGAAAGAACTTTATGATATTCATTGAAGGTGATCACTTTAACATGTTAGTGATTGAAGGTAATCACGTATGACGTTTTGTGGTGCCGGCTACCAATTTTTATGTTCCTATGAACATTTAAAATTATGGCATGTCACATTTATGTTTATGTATAATTTTTCCACATGTTGTATGTATTGCTACTGAGTGTTTCTTATGAAATACTCACCCCCAAATGAATAAATTTTCAGATTGAATTGATTGGCGTTGATGCGATGATGGTAGGCTAGCAAGCTTGTCGTGGAATTTCCTTTCTAGTTTAAGTTTTGACGTCGAGATGATCGAGTCAATTATGATGTAAATACAATATTTTTAAGTCTTTGATTCAATATTAAATTATGTAATTTCTTTGGAAAACGAGATGTTGGTTCGTTTGCCGTTAAAAGTTTCAAGTTAGAAGCGTCTAGTTTCATTTTTCTGAAATTTCCACCTTACTGTCCCTACTTTGAAAAATCATAACATATGCTACGGTTGGAATTTTTGAGTGAAATCAGTGGCTATGGAAATTCATATATGTGGTTTAATAACAGAAATTGGAATCACTAAAAAATTCTATTGTATGAATTAATTATGAACATTTTCACCTACCAAACAATGTAGTTAAGGTTTGAAATTTTACAAAATTGTAGTCTATAGTCCCTAGTATCTATAGTTCAAATTTTGGAATTTTTAGAATTTGTTTGAATGGTTAAATAATTTGTGGCGACACCTATCACGGTATAGGTAAAACTTTAGAAACTTAAAGAAAAATCATTTTTTCCCTGGCACGCTTGTTATCTTCCGCAAATGTTATATTTTTAAAACAATTCAAGGGCACGGGAAATATTATTTGGAGTTGTCCAATATATTTTAGAGATTATCTTAGTAACCCTCTGGGTTGGAAAAATATGGGGCATTACATCACGTGACAATTCAACTAGGTAGAGATCAATGTCATCAATTGAATGAGTTATATACTAAACCATCTCAAATATGCACAACGTCATTGTAAGAATGATCTGAATGCAAGTTCGATATCTTTAATCAATACGACATTGTTAAAAAATTCATGTATAATACGTCTAGTTAAAATCATTGTAACATTATGATAACAAAAAAGATACATTGTGTTCTAAAAAATTCTGCAATATGTAACATCAAATTAATATAATTAACTATCATGGTCTAAAATATGGAATGTAACCTATAATATGATAATTACTGTAATGCCCACATAAACATCAAAATCTTGAAGATTAATCCATGCACACAACGAATAACACGAAATATTTTCGTCAATATACAATATGATTATTTTTCAAAAATATAATAAATCTCTATAAATCGTAAATAGTAACATGACCAGCAAAATATATATAATCTTGAAGAAAATATGTTAAGTTAAGGTATGATTCAAGAGACATATGTAAACTACGGATATAATCTTTTTAACAACTGGTTCAAAAACTATATGAAAAAAATGAAAATATAAAAAATAGTACATTGTTCCCTTGTTTCACAGGGAGGTTGAACTTCTTCTTCTGCGTCTTTTTACGTGCTTCACAGCCACGGTTAAATTTTTTCCCAGATCAAATATTACGTATGCATCTGTTTTTGCTTTTGTTTTGCTACTGCTACGAGATGGTGCCATTGTCACAATTTTGTAAAATCACCAAAAATATTGATCTTGATTTTACACAAAAAAATTGAATATTATGATGTTTAGAAATTAAAATGAATGACACAAATGTACTAGATTAGCGAAATTCCAATGTTCTTAAGTGTAAAATTATCGAAAATCCATTTGAGGAAGGAAATTGGGTATGGTTTGATTTAGGAGAAAATTTGGGTTCTTTACCGGGGATAGTGGAGATGAAAGTGTGTAGAAGACACATTGAAAATTGTGATACCCGGAGGATAATTTGGAAAATATGCATTAATTGCTCATCCAATTAAATGTTGATAAAGATTGTCACCTAAAATTTAGTAATTTAGTTACTTTGTTAAGGGAAAGTTTGAAGGTGAAACCCCCCACCTGTGTCAGAGGCCCCTTGACCAGGCGAGTTGTAAATTTAGTTACTAATTGTATTTGAAATTGAATTAATTTTTTTATATATATACAGTAAAATTAAATGAAAAAATGTTAATGTTAAATTTTTTATATTATTCAGTAAATGTCTAAAATTTAGAAAAAGCTAGTACAGACTATCCCACGTAGTATTGACCACATCACTTGGATCGTATTATTAGACAAACCCGTTTAACTTATAACATACCCACAACCTGGATGCAGGTGGGTTGTTCCAGACTTGCCACCACACTACTTTGACAATCAAGTAGTGAAAATTTTGACAACATTTAAGTGCCGTGAAACGGTGTTTAAATCAGAAAATTCATGACCCGACTAATAATTCGGTATGGGTTGCTTTATTAGACTGATCTACAATCGACCTGGGAGAAAATCGAAAAATTCGTCTGATTTTCATAAAATTGATTACCCAAACCCATTAACCCAACTAGTCATTGCTGATTAAAATCATAACCATTTATTTAAGATTTGAATAGTTCCATACGGCTTCAGTTTTCACTTTTTTCATTGTTAATTATCTTATAACATGAATTTTTTGTACTTCATCTTGAAAATCTTTTTATCTATTTGAGTTTTGGAGTAATGATTGAAAAATAGTGTATAGTTAATTTAATGAATGATAATTATATTATTTTTATTATTTAATAAAAATAATTATATTATATTTGACTGATCCACCGGTTCAATCAATGAGTTAGCAGTTGAGCCACTCATCCACTGATACACCACTTCATCTCCCGGTCATTACTTGGTAGGCTTTGAAAACTATGCTAAATGTTCCAAATTTACCTATAATTAAGAAATGCCAAGAAACCAGGCAAAAATTAGCATGCAATGCTCCTCAAATTCAACATAATTCCCATCAAATTGGTTTGAAGATATCCTTCACAAATCAGATTTTCATCTATTACAACATTTTGTTGAACTACAACAGCGGAAAATCATCGTTAACACAGTATTCTCTTTTTAATCCCATAAAAAGAAGTTTCATTTGTGATGCACTTATGATGTTTGACAATATTACTCATAGAAATTATTTGGCTATTTGCTGCATTCTCTATGGTTTTTTCTTGAATATTCGTGGGTTCTCATCATACGATTATCTTTTACTTGTTTGTACTAAGATTGCTCTACTAAGGAAGTAGGAATATATGGTGTCTGTGTGTTAATAATTTTTTATCTTTTTTTCTTGCATTATCTGGTTTATGGTGATTCCTGGAACTCGACTTGCATGATTCTATTACTTCCTTCATCAAAAACAAATTACATATAAGAAATTATTTTATTAATTATAAAATATTAAACCCAGTACTGAGTAGTTTACATGCATCTTAACTTGTTCCAATTGACATAACTAAATATTGGTTTTTCTGGTACTGGAATACACTTGATAAGCCAACCAATAGGCCAAGATGCAGCTGAAATTCCTATACAGAACCCCATTGCCTCCCATTCAACCTCTCTGTATCTGCAAACTTCTTCAGAAATTCCACCATCACTACTTGAAGAATTATTGTAATTCCGATGACTCCAAGAAACAGCTTATTCCTGTGTATTCCTTCAAACACATTCTTCTTCTCAAGCTTCCTCGCGTTGAATTCGTTAAACACTTGACAAAGCACGAACGTGTTGAAAATCAATGTGTCGTTTACCTTTTGGTTAACACCAAAGATCAATTCACCTTTGAACTGTAATGTCAAAAGAACTACTATCTGATAGAATGCTTGAGCTAATAAATTCCTCCACATAACATTTGTGATAAGTGGCTCTTTTCTGCCCACGGGTGGCTTTTCCATGAGCTCCATGGTTGGTTTCTCTGTAGCAAGAGCTAGAGCCCCCAGTGTGTCCATTATCAGATTCACCCATAATAACTGGACTGCTGTTAATGGCACCTCACCAGCAGAAACTGCTGCCACAAAGTTGATTGTAAGTGCTGCTACATTCACAGTGAGTTGAAATTGGATGAATTTCTGTATGTTGTTGTAAACACATCTTCCCCATCTCAAAACAGTGGCAAGAGAAGCAAAATTGTCGTCCAAAATGACGATATCTGAACTTTCTTTTGCCACTTCCGTCCCTGAATTCCCATCGAAAGGCCTATATCAGCTTCCTTTAGTGCTGGGCGTCATTTGTGCCATCACCAGTCACTGCCACAACATGACCTTTCTTTTTCAGGCATTGCACCATTAGAAGTTTGTCGAAAGGAGATGATCTCGCCATCACGCAGATTTTATCAACTTTTTCCATTCGTTCCTCTTCTGTATAGTTGCGAAATGTGACTCCTTCGATCACTAATCCATCATCCATTTCCTCATTCAGCTTCAGTATTCCACATTCAGTGGCTATTGCTGTTGCAGTGAAAACATTATCACCAGTTATCATTTTCACATTCACCCCTGCATATTGACAATCTTCCACAGCTGTCTTCACACCGGGTCGACATGGATCTTTTAATCCCACAAGACCCAAAAGGATTAATCCATTATCTTGAATCTTTTGCTGTCCATTTGGATTGACATGCTCCAACTCTAAAACCTGCTTGTGTGCAAATGCAATGCATCGAAGACTACTTGCAGCCATACCTTGTATTATTTGACCAAATTTCATCCTTTCGAAATTGTTGAGAGAATTCACATTTCCTTCCAAATCATAGTAATGAGAGCACGCTTTTAGTATCATTTCAGCAGCTCCTTTCCAATGTGTGTGAACCGTGTCATCTTCAACCTTCTTCATTAAAATGCCACTTCTCTTTTTCTCCGAATTGAATGCTTCAACGTGCAGAACGCTGCAATTCTGCTTCACCTTCTCCGTATCCATATTCAATTCAAGCACAGCCCATGAAAGAATGGCCTTTTCAGTGGGACTACCATAGAATTCAAGTCCTGATGCACTCGACATGTACACACTACCTGTCGTGTTGAGACCGACCCCTTGATGAAGCAATTCAAGAACATTGGCTGCAATTGAACCATAGATTTTCCTTCGATGCATTCTTTCCCCAACCAAAACTTAGTTATCTTCATTTGATTTAATGTAAGAGTACCTGTTTTGTCAGTACATATTGTAGTGGCAGACCCCATTGTCTCACAAGCAGAGAGCCTTGAACCATAGCTTGATCGGCCATCATTCTTTTCATCGAATAAGCAAGAGTGAGTGTAACGGCCAATGGCAATCCTTCTGGAATTGCGACAACTACAATAGTTACCGCAGCTGCAATAATTCTCAGGACACCATTGATCACATCATCAACCTTGGTCTTACCAAATCCATTGAACTCTTTATTCCCATTTTCATCTGTTGTATTGCCTGTAAAGAATCGAACCAATAGCACGACAAGTACTAGGAAAGCTACTGCTAAACCAACCTTACCTATTGATGAAGTTAGCTTGTTTAGTCGAGCTTGAAGAGGCGTTTGCTCGTTTGAATCCTGACTAATTGTGCTCATCATTTCTCCCCAAGTTGTGTTCATTCCTACAGAAGTAATAAGCATTCTGGCATAACCATCAGTTACCTTTGTGCCAGAAAACAAGAAGGGATTTCTATCTTGATTGATTTCAACCTGATTGCTTTCTCCTGTCATGCTAGATTCATCCGCTTGCAAAGAGTGCCCGTCTAGAAATAATCCATCTGCAGGTACTTGATCGCCAATCTTCAGACAAACTATGTCTCCAACAACGATGTCAAATATTGATAATTGTTGTCTCCTTCCATTTCTCACAACTTCTACCGTGATATTATTGCTTACCTTGGAAAGCTTGTCGAATTGCCTGCTTTGCCTGAAGTTGCTGATAGCTGAGACAGAAATAACAAGAAAAACAGCAAGAAATATGCTTCCACCATCATACCAACCTTCTTTTGGTCCATTCTCTTTGATCCCGAATCCAAGAGAAAGGGCAGCGCAAGCCAATAGAATAAGGATAGTTGGATCCTTAAAAGCTTCAAAAACAAAATGGAAGAAACCCTTTGTAGGTGGTTTAATGTAAGTATTAGTCCCAAACTCCTTCTGTCTTTCTTCAACTGCTCCATCAATTCCACGATTCACGTCACTTTTGAGAGAAACTGCTATACCTTTACCACCTCCAAGTTTAAAAAGCTCGTCGAGGTTTTTCTCCTTGACAACCTTAGAGAGGATTGTCTGATTGACATTGGAGAAACAACCCGAATTCACGCGTGTTTGATCAATATTGATGAGAAAACTAGCAGATGCAGGCAAGATAGAATTAATCTTGTTGTTTTTTGAAACAACTTCATTGAAGAGAGAAAGCAAAACCCTTGAACAATTGATTTTTGCGACAGCCAAATGCCATCTCTTTTTATTCAGCACGCTGATAACAAGGTGGTTTGGAAGATTGAAAACAAGATCCGTGCAATGCATGTTATCTTGAAATTTTTCAGACATTTTCTCAGTAAAATCGAAAACAAACAATTGGAAATGAAAGAGACAGAAAATTACTATATAGCTCTGAAATGGGATTAACAGATTTATACATGAAATTGCAGTGTTTTTCTGTTTGGGTTGGCGATGAACAATCTTTATTCTTAACAGATATATACTCATGTTGCCGCGTATAAGTCTACTTCCAGGATGGTTCAGTGGAAATGTGTGAGAAACTTACGAAGAAGGAGTTAGTTGAGCAGTAAAGAGTAAGTTTTTCTTTTTAAAGAAAATAAGCTAATTATAATTTCTGGTAAAGGAAGAAATATAAATTACTTATTGGAAATCATTCTTTTTCATGTTTGGTAAATGTTTGGTTATTGATCGACACGGTGATGAATGTACACGGTGCGTCAGTTGCTTGAAACATAATGGTTGAACAATAATTTAAACCCATAAACATTTATATATAGAAAAACATTTCATATTTTGATTTAATTTTATATTTAATTGATGGACTATACGTAAATATTAAAACGACCATATGTGAGTTTAATTTTACGTACATGTGTATTTTATTCACTTATTTAGTATCCATTTATTATATAATTCTTACTAATTTTTCGAGTATCTATTGATTTTCATCATGTTTTTATGTTTAGAAACAACCCCTAGCTTAGAGAACATATTGCCAAAGAAAGAAGCTAAAATGGGTGTCTAATACTCGAGAAAATGATCATTTTAGAGCACCACGAGAAGATACAAATATTTCTACTATGCATATGATATATTATTGGAAATCTAATTGAATTTGTAGTTTAATGCACTTTACATATCACCATTCAAAGTTTCCTATCAAAAGATACACAAGTTTTACCTTCAGCTGTCAAAAAAGTGCTACACGGAGTGGACTACTCACAACAAAAGTTTAGAATGTCGATCACGGTAGTTAAATTATTTGTTTAATCGTATTTTAGTTAAAAATCATCAAAACTTTTCCCGTATAATCTATTTGTTCAAGTAAAAGATAGAATTAATTAAAATTTTCATGAAGACTATATTGGGTTCACTATTATTATACTTGTCACTATATCGTACATTTTGTAACATATAGTGTTGTATTTTATATTTTCTAATTAAGTTGACCCTTTTAAATGGTATTTTCTTCTTATGTGATTAGATATATTTGGTGTAGTATTTTATGATCAAGTAATCAATGTTTTGTAGGCTATTGTCTATTAAGCATTCACATCTAACAAATTATTTATTTAATGCGCGCACACACAGATAAGCTCTTTGCATTACCACATTCCCATCATCAACTGATTCACCTTTGCAATATTTAGTTTTTCTTTGAGTAGAATGAGTTTTATTAATAATATATATACACGTTGAATACATAATATTAAACGAGCTTGACGGTATTTAAAAGGGGCGGAATCACCAAAGGATAAAGAGAGTCAAATAACCTGCAAATATTTTTAAAATGGTTCGAGTCCAAATCCAAAATATAAATTAGCCGAAAATAGTCCTAGTTTAAGTCTCCACCCAAATTGTTTTAATTCAAGTTTCAATTCAAATTGGCACAAGTACTAAATTTTAATTCAAATTAGCTACTAAATACCCCAAATCCTCAAACCCAATTGATACTATCTATTCAATTGTCATCTCACCCTAATCTGATTGTAATTTTCACTATATTTCTTCAAATTAAAACTACAATAAACCAAAATCAGTCCAAAAACCATTAATCCATCTGGCCAGCTCATAGGGGGACTAAGAGGTAAAGGTTTAGGTTGCTCTCTTGTGGTCTTTCTTTCAAAAGGAATGGCATACAGCTGAAAAGAGCAACTGACTCAAACCCATGCAATTTCTTCTTTCCCGCCTATTAGATTTAGATTAATTGGCTAAGGAATAGTCAAATAGAGCTTGAGGAGGGAGGAGATGGTCCACGTGGAGTCACAGGGATGGCAAGATTTTATTGTAAATCTAGAATAATTTTTTAATGACATATAAAATATGAATATCTAGAAAAAAATAATATTGACGTGTATAAAGTGATAACCAACAACACCAATTGCTCATTGTTTTTAATTTAAAAAAAATTTAATTTTCTTATATTTTTACTGAAATTAATAATTGAATTTTGTTGTGAAATTACATGATAATTACGTCGGAAGTGCATCGTTTCAAAAAATTGATAATAATATAATTACACAACGTTTTCAAAGTATGAAAATGCGTAATTGTTGTAATGTATCAAAACATTTTTATTAGTACTATATTATTTCAAAACTTTTTTGCTACTTAATTTTTGCCCAATCAAAGAGAAATTTATAGCTCCGCCATTGGATTGAGCTACCCCACCTAATTGATTAACATTTTCAAATATAACATTAATTTTTTACAAGTGGTATCAGAACTAGGTCTCAAACTTATCCATATGAACGCATAAGACAAATCATCAGTTGCAGTCAAACGAAGATGATAAATCCTAGGTTGTATCGCGATAGACGATAAAATTTATAGATAGTTGGCTATTAAGACGGTGGTGCCCAATTAAGGCGATCGTCCTGACGCAGTGGAAGATTTTTGGGCGTTGAATAGTATTCTAAAAAGCGTAAAGCTCTAGGTTTGAATGCCAAGCTTTAAGTTTTTTGGACCTAAGCGATGGCCAAACAAGGGCGATGCGAATGTGAGGCGTAAAGCGTGGCTAAGTGTCGAAACCGAGCTTCAAATCTAGGCAGAGCCGCACTGCCCATGCGAGCTTTTTAGAACAATGACGTTGATATAGCATGTAATCTGAAGTTGGGTATAGAACATGTGAAACTTCGTTTCAATGGAAATTGCAGGGAATGTTCAATTAAAGTCCCACATGAGTTAGACATGAAGTATTGACTACTCTATTTAAGATGGAACTTGAATTTCCTATACTAAAAGTGGTTTAATAATTTTTAAGAAAATGAAAATGTCGAATCAACCTTATCACAAACACACGAAACATCAACGAAAATCTATTGTACCATTGATGGATAAGTTTTATTTTTATTTTTAAATAGATAAGTTACTAAAATTAATTATTGAAACTAATTAATTAAAATTTTAAACCCTTTTGTCTAAGGCTTAGAGTATCTCCATTACCTAAGAAAAGGATCTTTTCAGTATTGGTATAAATGATATTTCCCTCACGCAATTAGCAAATGAAGCAAGCAGAAAAATTGAAAAGTGAGATTATACATTGTATGTTTTGAATTTGGCTCAAATTATTGAAAGCAAAAATGGAAAAAGGTTGCATTAATAAAAGGAGAAATTGTATTGAATGTTTCCGAAAACAGCAAGCAATGACAAGAATTGTACATAAAATTACGCAATGAAACACTTGGCTGATAAGGAGAAAGAGAGGAGTAAAGAGAATAAAAAGTAAAGGACGCATGCGTCGCATATGGGTCGAGAGTGTAAGAAGAATTTGTATTTTAAAATTTTATTTAGTGAATTGATGGCATAAATGAGTTTAGCTAAACTACGAGCATGTTCGGTAGAGTTTTTTCCCAAAAATCTATTTTTTTGTCTATAATTTTTTACTTTTCAACTCTTTTTATACTACAAAAAAATTTGAAAAATCAAAAAGTAACCAAAAAACTCTACCGAACAAGCCCTACATGTTTTGCATTTTTTCTTGTTTTTTTTTTACTTATTTTAATTATTATAATATATTCCAACTTTGAATTAAATTTTTGACACGTTAACAAATCAGATGGTAACATGGTAAGAATTTTGTAGGAGGGAATATGATTCACCAACATTAAGAATATTTAAACCTAGAAATCTCTTCACTTTTTAAAGAATATTGCAATAACTGCATTTCTGAGAAATCTCTCAACCTAGAATATGATGCCAGAAGAATAAACAATTGGAGAAAATATAGAGCTTTTTCTTCTTCTTTCTTCTAGGGTAATATATAGAGTTAACTAGACTTGAATAAATGACCGGAAAAGAAAAATAAAGAGAGACTTATCTTGAAGGTCTCATCTTTTTACGGATGTTGTTCACCATCGCATCTAAAAGATTAAGCTTTTAAATAAAGAATAGCCCCTATATAAACTCCAACCCACCTCTAAATGTGGTTGGAGTTCGAGCAAGAGCGGTTTTTAGATAAAATAAAGAAACTAGAAAAAGATAAAAATGAAATTTTTATGTGAAATAAAAGTTTCAATAAAAATAATAATTTATATATTAGCACAACCCAACATAAATTTTTGGCTCAGTTCCTAAAATAAGTGGTTTAACACGATATCGGAGTAGATAAAATTAGGTTTTAAAGATGCTGCATATAGTAAGGTTTTTTGGGCTTTGTAAGATTCAATTTATTTAAGAAAAATGGAGTTTACTTTATATTCTTGATCCAATCTCGGTATTATGGGAAATTAACATGTTTATTTCTTCTTACACAATCAGTTCAAATTGCGATGCTCCTTCTTTATGAAAATTGTATGTGTGTTAGACTTTTAACTAAAAAAAAAAAAAAAAATTGAAGACGACCTACAAGTAAAAATGCAAGTTGAAGCTTAAAACTTAAATGTGTTATCTAAACAGTTTCAGCTTTTAAATAAATTGAATCGACTTGTGAATATGCATGTAATGGACAAAACATATGTCCAACTTTTCCTGTGGTAGCAAAATTTGTATAATGATGCAACTGTTGCTAGCTAATCTCTTAGATGTGGGCTTGGGTACAAATTAAACCTTAGTAGCTGGCCACGTTCCAGGCTTAGTAATGCTAATTGGAGAGACCATTAAAGCTAGAGATGCATTAATATAGCAATGTTCCAGCAAGGCTATTTCTGTTCCACAAGATGCTCCAAGTCTAGGCTTTAAGAGCAGTGGACACAAAACCAAAGGCTCACTTGATTTATAGATAAAATTGTTTGTTTGAATAAAATAGTAGTGTTTGACGTCGTTGTCAAAGATTTAATTTTAGTTCTTTTTCAGTTATTTAACACTAATTTGAACTTTATTTATTTATTTATTTTTAGTTCATTTCAGTGTTAGATTTTCTCTTTTCAAACCACAACACAAGATGGAAGACTTTGAAATTGATGAAGACAACATGTTTTTTGGAGATTTTGTCGCAATGTATCAAGCTAATGTAGTGAGACATGATGAAACTTCTGATGTTGGAGATTTCATCGCAATGCACCAAACTAATATAGCGAGACATGATGAAACTTCTGAAATTGATGAAGACTACACGCTTGTTGGAGATTTCATCGTAATGCACCAGGCTAATATAGCGAGATATGATACAACTTCTAAGATTGATGAGGACAACATGCTTTTTGGAGAGCGAAATCATCCAAATTTTTCTTGGATAAATAATCAGAATAATATCATACCACATGGTCCTCAGTTTCAACAGCCAGAAAATAGAATCTTACTAGAAGATATGTTTGGTAAATTCATGGAGAAAACTGAATAGTAAATGGAATCTAATAATTAGTTCATTAGAAAGACGAAGACTACTCTTCAAAATCAAGGCGCTTCAACAAAGAATCTAGAGACACAGATGAGTCAGATAGTAGTTGCTATATCAGGCAGAGCACTAGGTACTTTGCCAAGCAATACAGAGTTGAATACCAAGGAACATGTTAAAGCTATTACTACTAGTGTGGTTCAATTACCAGAAATCAGAGGCCAGTTGCAAATAAAGAAAAAGTACCATCCACTGATGAGGAGAACTTGATCTTCGGAGTGTTGGTCCCAGTAGTAAACATACAATCAAACAATATGTAAAGAACGCAAGATTTTTCACCCTTTCGGGTCCGGATGTTCAGCCGTAAAGCCTAGTCACCCGTTGAGCTTCCACAAACGTGGTTAACGCTCCAAAATCCACTAGCACAACCTCAAGTTCAACACGATTACAAAGATACACCAAGTATCAACCAAGACAACAAACTGAACCCTCGGACTCCTCTCTCTTTCTACGTAAATACACCAAGTATAACCACCGATTCATCGTTCATCGTATAGAACAAAACCACCCCTAATCTAACCAACTATCTATTCACCAAGAAAGGTAGAAGGAAGATGAATATCAAAGACGAAAGAAAAAGAGACCCAGAGAAGACTCAAGAAGGTTCACTTTTCAGAAGAAAGCTGCGCGTCTGTATATCTGCCCCAAACACACAGAATTGGGTATTTATATCATCTTCAGTGTTGCCCTTAGATCAACGACCATCATCAATCCACGTATCACCATCAGACGGCATACACAACTTCAGCATTGCACAAGTCGTGTTTCCAGAAAGGGCGACTTCAGATGAATTTGGTTTGGGCCATCACAGAGTCTTCTTCTTGGGCCGAGAGAGTTAAAATGCATCATTGGGCTTGTGTTTTAGGTCAATGTCTAATGAACAATTGCAGATCAATCCAACAGGGAGATTTATGGAAACTACCGGTCACACAAAGTTTTTGTCCCCACTCCTACACCTTTCTAATCAACACTGAAGACAACCTAATGGAACACATGTCAAGCATTACAACAAGAAGTGGAAAGAAACTGTCCACGATTTTGGATAATAAACATGTCATCCAACCCAAAGAAGCACCAATTACAAGAGATGATTATGTAGAGAAAAAGAAGATGATCCTCAGTAGGAAAAATGAAAAAGTGACATGTAATTGTATTGCACTTATCAAGCAATTCTTCGACTCCCCTCTTTTTTCTAAAATTAATTTTGTAATAAAGGTCGATGAGGAAGTTGAAGTTTTCGTAGTTATGTTAGAGCAAGGTGCTTAACTAAAATCATATTCCTATGAGGAGCACAAATTCAAATTTTTGAGGATAAACGAAAAATAATGCAAAGTCAATAGATACAAACAAAGCAAGTCCTCCAAAGCACTATTTAAAGTGCCGTAAAGCAACAAGACAATAAGTCAGGCTAATAACTATAAATAAACGCTTAATAAGAAGCAACCTATTTTTATATCCTTTTTTATTAATTTAGATTAAATAATGCTTTAGTTTTCTTCTCATTTATTATTTATTACACTTATAAAGCCTCACCATGTCAACCACGTGATGCTCCACTTTGCAAGGCGCGTGAATGATATAATATTTCGCCATGAGTCCCAACCCACTTCAACTAGTCCATTCAACCAGCCAAATTCATCTTCTCCACATCTACCTCCAGAGAGTAACTGATCTCTTCCCTCCTTTATTTTTGTTCTATTTTACTATTACATTTGGGACAATGTAATGTTTTAGTTTGGAGGTGAATTAAGTATCAGGATACTTAATTGATGAATTTTTAATTTGCTTATTATTCGGGTCATGTATAACTAAAATATTTGTTTAAAAAAACTTTAAAAAAAATATTTGTCTCGTTATTGTTGAACGGCTTGCCGCCAATGATGGTAGTATTTGTTTGAAGTTGAGTACGTTTTTAGTTAAAATATTAGACAATATTTTAACTGATGTTTTTACTTGAATACTTATCTATGTTATACTAGATTAATAGAGCACGTAGCCACTATTGACTTATAACTTATATAGAAACATGACTTGCCTATATGGGTTGATATTGGTGACTTAGAATTGTTATGAAAAATCTCGTTCTCATATCCTTAAACTATTAACCCAACTGTTTGAGAATATAACAGTTTGGAAGTGTTAAAGTTAGTGCATGTGTTTGTAGAATTTTGATAGTTTGAGTTTTTTTAGTCTCATCTTTGGTTGAATAAGTTATAGTCAATGAATCTAAATTGGGCACTACTCACTACTAAAAAAATAAAATAGAATGTCTGACTCGAACAATTAAGCCTATTAGAGTATTTTAAAACTTGGTGCTCTATAGTCATCTGACTTGGGAGTCATCGGTCCAAAGCTTGCTACATGATCACTATTAAAAAAAAATTTAATTTTACATCTTCACTTCTCTTATAGCATGTGGGACTCGAGCAATTAAGCGTGTTAGAGCATTTTAAAATCTGGTGTCCTATGGTCATCTAACTTGGGAGTCATCGATTCAAAGCTCGCTACATGGGTCACATACAAAGCTTACGGGTGATAAGTATTGCACATAAAATATAAGACTATTTATATTAGCTAAATAAATAAAAAGAGTTATAAGTGCTCGATAAGGATTGCTAGGTTAAGACCTAAGGGACTGGAGATGAGAATTTAGAAATCGCTCATTATCCTAGTTCTAGGAATATAAGTTTCTAATTTTTACCCTTTTATTTGAAAAATGTATTGTATTCATCAATAGGAACCAAATTCGCTAGAACAACTCGGGATTGGACAGAAAAATATTAGAAGTGTGACATTTTACAAGAGGTGTAAAGAATAAATGACTACAAAAGATTCGAAATTATAAAAATATCAACAACACAATATTTTCCGTGGTCTGATATAGGTGTAAATTCAATAATTGGATATTCACACACTCACAAAAAGTCGAGCATCGGATAAGTAAAAATTTATTTGTGTTGTTTAATATCTTTCTAAAAAGTGTTGTTTTATATTTGAACTTTGGGCATTTGGTAAGAATTTTAACATTGACTATCTTCTTGTGATTCTCTTAGCTTAGTTTAAATTTGTATTTTAATTTTGTTTTTGTTCGAGGACGAACAAAGATTTAGTTTATGAGTGTTTGATAAGTGCAATTAATGCACTTATTCGGGCTTTAAAACTAAGTTTCTGTTCTATTATTTTATTGATTTTATACTTAATTTAGTATATTATTCTTTCTATTTCAATTTTGGACTCGTTTATAAACAATTAAAGAAGAATTGACAAAAAGAGCAATAATTTGGTGAAATTGACGAGTAAATGAGAAGAATTTGAGTTTTTGAAGTGAATATCAAGAGTCAAACATTGGAGAATAAGAAAGAAGATAAAATCAATAAGTTTAAAGTTTGATAGAGTGACTATGAAGAATTGAATCAATGGATCAAACACCGGAAAGCTAAATAAACGAATTGAGAAATTACCTACCAAAGCATGTGGAGAAATTCGAGTACAAATTTTGGTATTAAATCTCCGCAAGGGAAATTATATAACAACACTGTTTACATATCTCAATTTGGAGTTTTTTATAATAAGTTATGGCTGTTTGAAAAATAGCCGCCAGAGAAAATAATGTGGGGCTTATAGTTGGGCGATCGCCCGGCACCTATTTTTGGCAGCAGAGAGTTTTTTTTTCATCGCCCAGTGTATTTTTGGCATAAATGGAATTTTGTTGCCTTTTTGAGTTCTAATTCAATTATGAAACCTTTTGGGACACGATTTTAATGGTTTTTTGAAATGTTTTGGGACACAGATATGGAACTATAAATATGAGTTATTAACTCATAACAAGGGAGCCTGATTTGGGAGCCGAATTTTGAGAGAAAAACAAGAGACGAATCAAGAAACGAAGATCAAAGTTTATCATTTCAAGAATTAAACGAAGATCAAGTTTAAGATTTTCTCTTTCAAGTTTTCTTCCTATCCGAGTGGTGGCTTCTATATTTTTTTCTTCTTCTTCTTCTTCTTAGTATGTTAGGCTAAATTATTTTAGTACTAAGATCATAATGAAACTTGTATCATGATCATTTAATTCTTTGAACCTAGTTTTGATATTTAAGCATGTTTTTAATTTTGAATAATTGATATTGATTTCCCTTCATCTAAAATTATGTGCACAATGATTGTATGATTCTTGTGGCTTATTTTATCATCGAGAGATTGAAAATTGGTTAAACATAGTATCAATTGCCGTAGAGTCCGACAGGAGATAGAGATATACCGCTATGCTTTACGTGATCTCTAAGTATTCACAAATTCTAATGTATTCGTGTATGTTCGCATCCGTCATAGAAATATAGTATGGTCACATATATGTATAGGTTTAATTCTACTTAAGAGAGATTGTTAAACAAATTAGGAATATTGATCTTCATAACTAATTTATGTTATCAAATTCAACAGTTCACGTTAAAGAAAATTGGTATAAGTAGATTCGGGATCCTAGTACATTTTTCTTTTCCAAAGTAATTCTAATGTAATATAATATCTTATTTTTTTGAATTATAATTATTTAATTATTCTTAGTTCATATTTTAATTAGTTTAAGAAACAAACTTTCAAAAGTAATTTGATCCGGTTAAGGTTATTATAATTAGAATTAAACTATCTAAATCCCTATAGGTAAGATACTTGGACTCCACATCCACTTTATTACTTGTGCGATCCGTACACTTGTGGAATATTAAACACAAAAATCGCTAACAGTGGAGGATGATGGCAACAACGAACAATAGCGATTATCCTAAAATATAAATGTTCAAAAATAGATTTGTTCTATTTATAAATGATACGATCGTCTTTTAAAAAAATGAGTGAGTGCTTATCCAAAGAAACAAAATTTGTCATCTCTTTCCGAAGACAAAATGTATCCTCATTTTTTGCTTCATTGTTATCCGGATAAAAGTGTATCCGGACATTAATTCTTCTCAAACATAATAAAACAAATTTTATCAATTATCTTTAATCATTGACCATATATCAAACGGTCCCTAAGAACCCGTTTGGTTAGGGACCGTTTGGTATATGGTCAATAGTTAAAGATAATGAATAAATTTTATTTTATCTTATTTAGGCGAAATTGATGTCCAAAAAAATTTTATTCGGATAACAATTTAAGCCAAAAATCAGGATAATTTTTGTCTCAGAATTGAGGACAAAATTTTATCCGGATAAAGATTCATTCATTTCTATTTAAAATATAACTTACACTTTTTAATATAGAACAAATTTATTTTTGAACATCCATACCCTATAATAATCGCCACCACCCTCCGCTGCCTCCGCCACCGTTTACAACCCCCCCACCATCCACCCACCATTGTTGCTCTACCTATTTTTTTTCTCTCTTTTAGTTTTTTATTTACTTTTTTATTTTGTTTAATTAAGAATTGGGGTAAAATTGTCTTTTTTTTTTTTAATCAAAAGCTGATTTTTTTTTATTCTTATACTTAATTGAACCAAAAATGATAATAATAAACCTGTTTTTCGAATAACTATTATTTAAATAATTTTTATTCAAATAAATAATTTTATCCACAAACCAAACAACCCTAAAAGTATTTCTAAAAGTTTGTACATAATAAAAACTAGAAAGTATCTTTAGATTAAATAGTAAATCAATTAGGCACATTCTAATAAACTCTTTAATAACTATTTTTTTCATTTTTAATTATTATTTTATAATGTCAATGGCTAAAATATACAAAAATCTATATTATATATTATATATTAAAGTAGGATAGTCTGTCAAGATTTTTGCCAAGTAGCAATCAACGGTAAAATCAAACATTAATTTCTTGGCAATCAATTGCAAATACATTGTAGCCATTAATCCATAAATCTATTATACAAATTAATTAATAAATCCATAAATTTCGACAAATCCATTTATGCTTCAATCTTCTAATAAATATCATCATTTTTAATATCCAATATCAAATAGTTTGCTTCAGTTTCCAATATCCAATATCAAATACATTAATACCAATAGATTTATTTTCATGGGACCGATAAGGCATAAGTATATTAATTTCGGCAAATGCATAAATTTCATTAATGCCATTGATGCATTAATTTGGGCAAATACATTGTAGCCATTAGTAAATACATAAATTTTGGAAAAATGCATTATATATATATATATATATATATATATATATATATATATATATATATATATATATATATATATATATATATATATATATATCTATACTATAATATAAGTGTCATGGCATGTTTACTATTCACCCTTCAACCAACGCGACGTCGTTTCATGTAGTATTAGTCTTAATTTTGTCCAAATCTCACCATTTTGTCTTAATCTTTTGACACTTTTTGTATATTAAATTAATATATATGGCCGCATTTTTTGACTTCTTCATCTTTTCTTTTCTTTTATTTGTTTTAATATACATATATTAGTGTCTTTTAGCCGCAATTATTGACTTCTTATATATTATAGTCAATATATATTCATTTTTTCCTTAATAAGTCATCAAATTTGGTGCTTTTTTATCCCAGTTGCTATGGAGAACAAATGACGAAATACAATCGATTCTTAAAGGTTTTGCTAAATTTCATTTTCTCTAAACTGCAGTTTTTTTTTGTCCAACATAAATATTTGCTGCACTTTATACATTAAGTATTTTTACATAATTCCAGTTGGAGACGATATCCCTATGGGTTACCTAACCATTGGATTTGGTTTCACATAATTTCATGTTGTATAACTCAAGGTATGGATATTTTTGTAAACTGCGACAGTATGAATCCGAGAAACTGACTTAGATGTTTTGGTGATCATTTTAGTATGCCGAAACATGCCGCCGGACTATAAAATTTTATATGTGGTAGCTACATGGGTATTCTACGTTCCTTGAAAATTTCATATTGTTCGGTAATCGTTTTCTATGTCAAATAAATTTTTTTACTCCATGACCTGGTGAATTGTTTCTCTAAATTGTCTTTCTGCTCACCAACTCAAAAATATGTTGTACCTTATATATTAAGTATTTTTACATAATTCCAGTTGGAGACGATAGCTCTATGGGTTACCTAACCATTGGCTTTGGTTTCACATGATTTCATGTTATATAACTCAAGTTATGGACAATTTCTTAAATTACGATAGCATGAATCCGAGAAACTGCCTGTGATGTTTCGGTGAGCATTTGAGTGTGTCAAAACATGCCGTCGGATTATGAAATTTTTATATGTGTTAGCTACATGGGTATTCTACATTCTGTGAAAATTTTATATTGTTCGGTAACCGTTTTCTATGTCAAATAAATATTTTTGCTCCATGACTGGGTGAATTGTTTCTAAACTGCACTTTTGTTGACCAACTCAAAAATATCCTGCACCTTATATATTAAGTATTTTTACATAATTCCAGTGGGAGACGATAGCTCTATGGGTTACCTAACCATTGGCTTTGATTTCACATAATTTCATGGTATATAACTCAAGTTATGGACAATGTTGTAAACTACGACCGTGTAAATCCGAGAAACTGCCTAGGGTGTTTGGTGAGCATTTTAGTAAGTCGAAACATGCCGTCGGACTATCAAATTTTGATATGTGGTAGCTAAATGAGTATTCTATGTTCTCTGAAAATTTCATATTTTTCGGTTATCGTTTTCTATGTCAAACAAATTTTGTTACTCCATGACCGGGTGAAGAAATTTTTGTAATAAAGGTTTCTTATTTTGAAATTTTATTCACCTAGTCATGGAGTAACAAAAATTTTTGACAAAGAAAACGATCACCGAACAATACGAAATTTTCAAGGGACATAGAATACTCAGGTAGCTACCACATACCAAAAATTAGTAGTCCGACGGCATGTTTAGGCATACTAAAATACTTACCGTGAAACCCGCTAGGCAAGCTTTTTGGATTTATGCCGCCGTCGGCGTCTCGGATTCGCTTATTATAAACCAATCAAAAACTTTAAGTAGTGTAAATATCTTCTTAAAAATTTTGGACCTTGGTTTTGTGGTAGTTTTAGTGGATTCCTATGTTTTGGTTACACGTTAATGATGTGAACTTGAAAGGTTTTGCTAAATTTATGTTTTTCTAAGAATCACGTTTCGTTGTCCAACTCAAACATTTATCGCATCTTATATATTAAATATTTTACATAATTCCAGTTGGAAACGATAGCCCTATGGGTTATCTAACCATTGGCATTGGTTTTACATAATTTCATGTTATATAACTCAATTTATAGACAATTTTGTAAACTGTGACAGCATAAATCTGAAAAACTAACTAGGATGTTTCGATTAGCATTTTAGTGTTTCGAAATATGCCATTTGATTGTCAAATTTTGATATGTGGTAGCAACATGAGTATTCTATGTTCCCGAAAATTTCATATTTTTCGGTCATCGCTTTGTATGTGAAATGAATTTTTGTTAATCCATGACTAAATGAAGTTTTGAAGTTTTTTTTCCCACGACGTCTGATGGAAAAGTGACTGTTAGTTAATTTTTTTTTTTTTTTTTTTTTTTTTTTTTTTGTAGGTAGACTTTTCATGACAAATATAAAACAAAAAAAAAAAATATTCCCACTTCCCACTTTGCCGAGTAGGCAAAGTGGGGAAATTTTTTTTAAATTTATCCCACGTTTTAATTTTCCCACTTTGCCGAGTAACTCGACAAAGTGGGAAACATTTAATTTTTTTTTTTTTTTTTGTAATTTGCACTTTTAGTCCACATTCTTTTCATTTTATAACAAATTTACTCATAATCTTTTTTTTTTTACTTTAGTCATCCCCTACTTTTAAATTTCGTTTCAAATTTTATTTTGTCCACCTCTTTAAATAAAAAAAAACAAATAACAACAAAATAAAATAAAATGTATATGAAGTCCTACAACTTTTAAAAAGTAGCCCAATTTTATTTTGACATTTTTTAAAAAATATATTTTTTTAAATTTCTCAAGTTATTCGACATTTTTTTTTTTTTACATTTTGTCGAGTTCCTCGAATTTAAAAAAAAAAAATATAAATATATATATTTAAAGTTGTTGAGTTACTCGACAAAAAAATAAAAAAGAATTTTTTTTTTTTTTTAAAATTTGTCGAGTTACTAGCCAAAAAAATTAAAAACATATTTTTTAAAAATTTTGTAGAGTCACTGAATTTTTTAAAAAATATATATATATATATATATATTTAAATCTTGTAAAGTTACTCGAATTTAAAAAAAAAAAAAAATTTTTTTTTAAATTATGTCCAGTTACTTAATTTAAAAAAAAAAATTTTAAAAATTTTTATCGAGTTACTCGAATTTTAAAAAAAAAAAAAAATTTTTTTTTACAAATGTTGTCGAGTTACTCAATTTTAAAAAAAAATTATTTTTTTTAACTTTTGTCGAAGTTACTCAAATTTTAAAAAATAAAAATATATATATTTTTTTAACTTTTGTCGAATTACTTGAATTTTTAAAAAAAAAAAAAAAAAAAAAATTCTTAACTTGTGTCGAGTTAATCGAATTTAAAAAAAAAAGAAAATTTTAACTTTTGTTTAATTAATCAAATTTAAAAAATATATATATATATATATATATATATATATATTTTACTTTTGTCGAGTAACTCAATTTAAAAAAAAAAATATTTAACTTTTGTCGAGTTACTCGAATTTTAAAAAAAAAAAAAAAAAAAAAAAAAAAAAATATTTTACTTTTGTCGAGTAACTCGAGTTTATAAAAAAAAATTTTTTTTTTTTTTTTTTACTTTTGTCGAGTAACTCGAATTTATAAAAAAAAAAAAAAAAAAAAAAAATTTTTTTTTTTTTTTTTTACTTTGTCGAGTAACTCGAATTTATAAAAAAAAAAAAAAAAATTTTGTCGAGTAACTCTACAAAAATTTTTAAAAAATTTTTTTTTTTTTTTTTAAAAATTCGAAAAACTTTGTCGAGTTACTATTCAACTCGACAAACTTTTTCGAGATGAATAGTAACTCGAAAAAGTTATCGTTCATGGCAAATTTTTTTTTTTTTTTTTTAAAAAAATCAAAAAAAAGTTTGTCGAGTTACTATTCAACTCGACAAACTTTTTCGGGTGAATAGTAACTCGAAAAAGTTATCTTTGTTCATGAAAAAAAAATTTTTTTTTTTTTTTTTAAAAAATTCGTAAAAAGTTTGTCGAGTTACTATTCAACTCGACAAACTTTTTCGAGTGAATAGTAACTCGAAAAAGTTATCGCTCATGAAAAAAAAAATTTTTTTTTTTTTTTTTTAAAAATTCGAAAAAAGTTTGTCGAGTTACTATTCAACTCGACAAACTTTTACGAGGTGAATAGTAACTCGAAAAAAGTTCATTGTTCATGAAATTTTTTTTTTTTTTTTTTATGGTGAGCTTTACATTTCTTATTATTTAAATGTATGACATCATTTAAATAAAAAGGAAACAAAATAATGAAAATTTTAAATTTCGTTCGTTCATCGAGTAACTCCGACAACTCGATTTTCAGTTTGTCGAGCTACTTGAGCTATTGAATAGATTGATTTCGTATCACATTTTTAATCGAGTAACTCGACAAACTTTATTTTGGGTTTATCGGGTTACTCGAGTAACTTCAACAATGCATATTGTTTATTTTTTAGTTTAGTTTTTTTATTTAAATTATGTACTACACTTAAATTTTTTTATTTTTTAGTTTTTTCATGTTATTTTTAAACCAACTCATGAATATCAAATTTGGATTTGTCAAGTTACTAGATAAATTAGTCATAATAAAAAAATATATAATATATTGTATTAATTGATTATGATATATATTAAATTTATATGATATATATTTTATTTTGATATCTCCTAATAAATAATCAATTAAATACAAATATGTATGTCCTTCATTTATCAAATAAGTTAACAAATCCAAATTTCATGTCAACACGTTCCTCGAATAATAATATTACAACATTCAAATTAAACAAAATAGTCAATGTATTAAATAATTTCAATAAAAAAAGATTACAAAAATGAAAATTATGCATTTTATTATTGGCTTGAGTAACTCGGGAAACTCGATTTTAACTTTGTCGAGTTATGCTCTACAATGAATAATCAATTCTTTTATATCAATAATATTTCATATTCTATAACTTAATATAATATGTTATAATAAAATAGCTATTATAAAATTAAATAAAATCTAAATCATAAAACAAAACAATCTCTTACAATTTATTACTTAAGCAACTCGACAAATTGAAAATAAATTTTGTCGAGTTACTCTATAACCTACATGCTAAATATATATATTTTATATTATAGAAATTTTACATTTACAATAAAGAGAAACATAAAATATAATATACACAAGTCCACAAAATATCAAATATATAGAAAAACTATTTTACATAAATTCACACATTTATTTATAATATCTCAGTAAATCAATTATACTAAGTGAAATCTATAATTACTTATTCAATTTATTTCACGAAAATATTCTGCTTTTATGATTTTTGCTTTTGTATCACATTTTCATCGAGTAACTCGACAAACATGATTTTTAGTTTGGCGAGTTACTCGAGTAACTTCAACAATGCATATTTTTCATTTTTTTTTTTTTCTTTTTCTATTTAAATTATGTAATATACTTATAATTTCGTAATAAATATTATTATATATTATGTTAAAATACTTATTACAATTATTAATTAAAAAAAAAACACATTTATTTTCGTAATATAATTTGACATAATTATTCTAACAAAAAAATTCATTATTATAACAAATTTTTTACTACAATTTATTTTCATAATTTATGATGAAATCTATTTTGTATGCATTTGTCATAACAAATTTATTATAATCACTAGATTATTATAATAATGTAATAATTGATTAATAATATATTACTACAAAATTGCTTTTATTATGCTATAAATTTATTATAACAATTTTTAGTTATAATATGTTATACTAATTGTTAAAATAAAATAAAATAAAATAAAATATATTGTATTAATTGATTATGATATATATTAAATTTATATGATATATATTCTATTTTACTATGTTCTAATAAATGATACTTTAAATAAAATTTTAGTATATGCTTTATTTATCAACTTACTCGACAAATCCAACTTTGAGACTCACGAGTTTCTTGAAAAATAACACCACTAAATAAGAATAAAAAATTATTTAATTGTATGACATACTTTAAATAAAAAAGGGAAACAAAATAATGGAAAATTTAAATTTCATTCGTTCGTCGAGTAACTCGGGCAACTCGATTGTCAGTTTGTCGAGCTACTTGAGCTATTGAATAGATTAATTTCGTATCACAATTTTAATCGAGTAACTCGACAAACGTGATTTTGGGTTTGTCGAGTTACTCGAGTAACTTCAACAATGCATATTTCTCATTTTATAGTTTACTTTTGTATTTAAATTATGTAATACACTTAAATTTTTTTATTTTTAGTTTTTCGTGTTATTTTTAACCAACTCGTGGAACTCAAATTTAGATTTGTCGAGTTACTAGATAAATTAATGATAATGCTTAAACTTTTTGTTTTATGTTATAAACAAATTGTACACATGCAATTTGAAAATAAATTTTTAAGTCGATAACATTTGATTTTTAATTTTTTTCTATCTTTTATTTGTTTTAATATACATATATTAGTGTCTTTTAGCCGCAATTATTGACTTCTTATATATTATAGTCAATATATATTCATTTTTCCCTTCATAAGTCATCAAATTTGGTGCTTTTTATCTCCAGTTGCTATGGGGAACAAAGGACGAAATACAATCGATTTCTAAAGGTTTTGGTAAATTTCATTTTCTCTAAAATGCAGTTTTTGTTGTCCAACTTAAATATTTGCTGCAGCTTATACATTACGTATTTTTACATAATTCCACTTGGAGACAATATCCCTACGGGTTACCTAACCATTGGCTTTGGTTTAACATAATTTCATGTTATATAACTCAAGTTATGGACACTTTTGTAAAGTGCGACAGCATGAATCCGAGAAACTGCCTTGGATATTTCGATGAACATTTTAGTATGTGAAAACATGCCGTCGGATTATCAAATTTTTATATGTGGTAGCTACATGGGTATTCTACGTTCCTTCAAATTTTCATATTGTTCGGTGATCGTTTTCTATGTCAAAAAAATTTTCTTTGCTCCATGATTGGGTGAATTGTTTCTCCAAACCTGCACTTTCGGATTTATGTCATCGGCGTGCTAGATTCGCTATTATAAACCAATCAAAAACTTTAAGTAGTGTAAATATCTTCTTAAAATTTTTGGACCTTGGTTTTGTGGTAGTTTTGTGGATTCCCATGTTTTGGTTACACGTTAATGATGTGAACTTGAAAGGTTTTGCTAAACTTCATGTTTTTCTAAGATACAGTTTCTGTTGTCCAACTCAAAATTTTACTGCACCTTATATATTAAGTATTTTTACATAATTCCAGTTGGAGACGATAGCCCTATGGGTTACCTAACCATTGGCTTTGGTTTTACATAATTTCATGTTATATAACTCAATTTATGGACAATTTTGTAAACTGTGACAGCATAAATCCGAAAAACTAACTAGGATGTTTCGGTTAGCATTTTAGTAAGCCGAAATATGCCGTCGGACTATCAAATTTTGATATGTGGTAGCTACATGAGTATTCTATGTTCCCTAAAAATTTCATATTTTTCGGTGATCGTTTTCTATGTCAAATGAATTTTTGTTAATCCATGACTAAATGATGTTTTGAAATTTTTTTTTCCACGCACACGCAACGGAAAAGTTATCGTTCAAGCAAAATTTTTTTTTTTTTTTTTATTGGTAGGTGGACTTTTCATGACAAAATATAAAAAAAAAAAAAAAAAAAAAAATTTCCCCACTTTGCCGAGTAGGCAAAGTGGGGAATTTCCCACAATTTATCCCACTTTGTCGAGTAACTCGCAAAGTGGGAAAATTAAAACATATATATATATTTTAATTTTCCCACTTTGCCGAGTTACTCGACAAAGTGGGAAACATTAAATTTTTTATTTTTTTTATTTTTGTGGGGTTTTGGCATTTTTTTTTTTTAATTTGCACTTTTAGTCCACAATCTTTTTATTTTATAACAAATTTACCCATAATCTTTTTTTTAGCTTTGGTCATCCCCGACCTTTAAATTTTGTTACAAATTTTATTTTGTCCACCTCTTTAAAAAAAAAAAAAACAAATAACAACAAAATAAAATAAAAATGTAAATAAAGTCCTACAACTTTTAAAAAGTAGCCCAATTTTATTTTGATATTTTTTCATTTTTTTAATTTGCGCTTTTTGTTCGAACCTTTCAAATTTGTAACTAATCTACTCCAATTTTTTTTTTTTGGCCATTGGCTATCCAACTATCACTATTTTGTCCTATAAATTTGCATTAAATTTTTATAAAATCAGCTTTTGTTAACTTTGCTAATTTTTTTTTTTTTTTAAGATTTGACTTTGGTTTTGTTGAGTGACTCTAAAAAAAATACAATAAATAAAAAAATAAAAAATTTGTCAAATATTTCATATATTTCGGTGATCATTTTCTATGTCAAATGAATTTTGGTTAATCCATGACTAAGTGAAGTTATGAAACTTTTTTTTTTTCCTTTTTCCCCAATTTGCCTAATAACTCGAAAAAGTTAGTATTTAAAAATTAAAAACAAAAAATTTTTTTTTTTCATTTTATCGAGTAACTCGAGAAACTCAAAATAATTTTTTTTTTCACTTTCTCGATTAACTCGAGAAAGTAAATAAAATATATATATATATATATATATATATATATATATATATATATATATTTCCTTTCTCGAGAAAGGAGGAAAAAAAAACTTTAACTTTCTCGATTTACTTGAAAAAGGAGAAAAAAAATTTTACAAAAAATTTTTTTTTACCTTTCTCGAGTTACTCGAGAAATGAGGGGAAAAAAAAATTTTTTTTAACTCGAGAAAGGAGGAAAAAATATATTATTTTTTCCTCCTTTCTCGAGTAACTCGAAAGAAAGGAAAAAAAAAAAATTCCTCCTTTCTCGAGTTACTCGAGAAAGGAGGAAAAAAAAAAATAAATTTGAATTTTTTTTCTTTTTCTTTTTCCAGCAAAGTGTTTGAATATATATATATATATATTTTTTTTTTTAGTAATTTGCACTTTTGGTCCACAATCTTTTCAATTTATAACTAATTTATCCATAACTTTTTTTTTAGCATTGGCCATCCCCGACCTTTGAATTTTGTTGCAAATTTTATTTTGTCCTCCTCTTTAAATAAACAAGATAAAAACTAATAACAACAAAATAAAAGGTCAAAAATTGATTGGCGTTGCTTTGGTTTGTCGAGTAACTTGACAACCCAAAGGCATTAATTTTATTATAAAAAAAATTGTCGAGTAACTTGACAAAAACTCAAAAGAAAAAAAAGATCTTAACTCGAAAAAAAAACCCCACAAAAAGAAAAAAAAATGGTCAAATTGGGCTTTCAACAAAATTTAAATGTTGGGGATGGCCAATAGCAAAAAAATAAAAGTTGTGGGTAAATTAGTTACAAATGTAAACATTTGGAACCAAAAGCGCAAATTACAGCAAATGAAAAAAATAAAAAAATGAAAAATTGTCAAATTCAAAATAAAATTTTAAATGTATAATCAGCCAAATAATAAATAAAAAAAAAATTGTAAACAAAGAAAATCATCACAGAGATCTAGGGTTTAAAAGAAAAATAGGGGAAAGAAGAAGAGAGAAGAAAAACAGGAGAAAGAAGAAGAGAAAGGAAAAAAAAAAAAAAAAAAAAAAAAGGGAAGTCGAGAAACTCGACAAAGTGATATAGCATTCCATTTTGTCGAAGTTGTCGAGTTGCTCGACAAAATCGGAGTCACATTTTGTTGAGTTCTCCCATTTTGTCGAGCAACTCGACAAAATGTGACTCCCATTTTGTCGAGTTGCCCATTTTGTCGAGTTGCTCGACGAAATGGGAGTCAAATTTTGTCGAGTTCCTATTTTTTCGAGTTGATCGACAAATGGACTCCGATTTTCATTTTGTCAAATGTGTTGTGGGAAGCTTTCAAGATTGAGTTTCTAAGAATTACTTTGAATTATCAAAGTCTTGAGTGCGGACAAATGGTCGTAAGTTTACCATATGTCTTTTCTCGGTTTATGTTTCCTATAATCGTTGTATAGATGCTTCTATCCGGTTTTGTTATCCGCTTTAACGTTGGTATGTTCGAAAGTTAATTTTTTTATTCTGCTTCACATCGAATTCTTGGTGTAACTCGGTTTTATCTTCTCTTTTTTCTCGTGGTTTTTCTTTCATTTTTTCGGAAATATTGATTTTTTTTGTATCTCTATGTTGGAACTTTATGTTTGCTTCTTTGGGAATTCTGGGTATTTTAAATTTGCGTTGTCTATTTGTTAAATCTCGTGGATGAACAAAAAAAAATAATGATATCAATGGAACCGATGTGAAGTATGAGGCGATAATTTTATTTGCTATTGGTTGTATTAATAATCATTCTTCATATTTTGTTGCTTTAAGATTATTTACTTTAAAGTTTATTTTGATGTTTCTTGATTTCTTTGGTCTTTTGTGGGTGAAGGAGGAGGGTGAAGGAGGAGGATTATTGTTGTGCTTGACAATGTAAAAGTTAGTGCAATACATGCAATGCGATGAAAGTGTTTCCTCTTGGTCATGGGGAAAAGAACGCGTGAGACATTATGAGGAAAATGAGATGAAGAATTATGAATTACCAACCGCAGCGCAGAACTTGGTGCCCATGATGATGAAGATGATTCTACCTATATGATAGGCATTCCCGAGAGAAATGGTTCGATGAAGCTGCAGCAGAAGGAATTATTACAGCATAAGATAAAAGATGCAATCTGTAAACACAGGTTGTGACACAAAAAAAAAAAAAAAAGAAACAAAAAGGTAAAACACAGGTTTAGACACAAAAAATAGCAATTGCCAAAAAAAGGTGATCTGAATTATAAAGTTCTTGTATCAAATAATAACTCATTTGGTTTTTCAAATTTTAGTGTGAAGCAACTAAATTCTATTTTTCCTCTCATCCTTTATTTCCATCTTGTGCTCTTTGATTCGAGAATGAAATACATCACTTCCACGGGCCTCGATGAGCGTAAAATTCGACGAAATACCCAGAATGGATGCAAGATTTGCAGTAAATTGTTGTGCGCAAGTGGCGTAATGTCAAATCTCGTGCTCTTGGACCGGATCATTTTCTTGGAAAATTGTCGAGGTGAGAATTTCTTATTCCGCTTTTCCTCCGCTTTTCTTGGGAGATTTGCTATTTATTTTCATCTTGTTTACGTTTGAGTAGAGGGATGAAGCCCAAAATGCTATTTACCCATCCGGCCAAACATACTGCTACTATGGCCATAGGTGGTACTATTTTAATTTGTCATCTTAATTTTTGTTTGAGATAATAAATATGTCCAGAATGCAAAGCACATATGGATTATTTATCCATCATTTGGAGTATGACCTTGACATTGGGTTACCTAATTTAAACAAATGGTATTGGGTATATACTTGTAGTTGAACAACTTTCATAAGTATCGAATGTGCATATGGAAGACGGAATTCTTTCGTGGCATTAACTCGTGGTTAACTCCCAACAATCTATGATTTGTGATCATTTAAAAGTACATTAGAACACAATTATCTCATGGTGACATTTTGACAAACACTTGAAATTGTAGAACCAAATACAACATTCATAATAGCTGTTTCGTGTTGGCATTTATACAAGCTTTTATGGCATGTTAGCCAATCCATCGAAAAACAAAACAAAAATAGAATGCTCAAATGCCAATCATCAATATCGAGATAAAATCTTACCCTTAATTTCATCCCCTTCGGATCACCATTAGTACAAACAAAATCACCACCGATTGTTAAAATCTACACTGGGTCTCCATGATTTCCCACCCACGACACATTGTCAAGCCATGTGATGAAATTTAACGTCTTCCATTGCGTACATAAGTGGAAGAATCCAAATTCTTATTTTCCTCCAATTGCAATGTATTCATGTAAATTTAAGAGATTTCAAAATGTATTTTTACCCATAAATTGTAAAACAAACTTCTTAAAATGATACAAACTTATCTCTGCTGGCCAATGGTTTGGAGTTCTGAAATCGGTTTTATGCCATGTACGAATTCATTCTCCACGTCCACATTCTCGCAGGTATGTCCATAAGTTGAATGCCCAGCAGATTTTTAACCATTTGATTCTGCTTTTTGTTTAGGAGTGCTTTTATTGATTTTTGTGAAAAATATTACGCTTCATCGCTAAGAATAATTTAAAGAAAGGAAAGGTTTTCGTAAATTAAAGCGTGAAAAGTTTCTTTTGTAATTTCTTTGAATTTCATTATTTATGGGCGGGGCTGTCCAAAAGCGTATCATCCCGCTGTATTAAGTTTAGATGAGGCATTTTTAGATCAAAAGCTAAATGGAATTGCGGTATGTTGCTCTTTTTAAATATACGACATAATGGAGTCTCTTGATTTCCTTCTATGTCATGTTAGTATTTGTTGTGGTTGTTTGTTTTGTTCCCGATAATTTGTTGAACCATGTTTATATAATGTGGTTACAAAAGGTGTTGTAATTAACTATGGCAAATTGCAATAATGTTAAAGTGTTGAAGAGGTTGCTTATCATGTATTTTGTTGTGATATTGTCATAACTTAATCTATGTTAGTTTCATATTCCACCTGAATATTCTTTGTTAATTCTTCTTTCCCATTCTATTGTTCCCTAATTTTTCATGTGATGTTGTCTCGAAAACTTACCGAGTATTGATCACCCAAGCTCTAATTAAGTATAAAATGTGCAGTTGGTGCTGGGATCATGTCCGCAATCTATTAATGCCCTTATGGTGCTATTGCTTTCGAGGTTGCACATATGCATTGTATGTCGAAGGCTTCCCATTACATATGCTATACTTGTACCTATTCTTTGTGCAAGGGATGCACTAAAAAGGAAGATTATGTGTGTGTTAGAGGAAACAAAGTCTTTTGCACAATATGCATGAGGGATGTCATGCCGATAGAAAATAAAGACCAAATGAACTCGAGAATCAGTAAAGACAGCTTGTTTCCTTACGTATCGCGTGTCCAAATAGAAGTGATTGTTATCTTTTCGTTTTTGTTTCTACCTGTCGCTCTAGCTTGTTAGTTCAATTGGAAGCCGCTTTTCGATGTCGAAAGGTGAAACCTTTATATTATGCAAAGCCTTGGTCAATCATCATTTCCTCTTGATCAAATACGTTTCTAAAAGATTCTCGCAACATAAATTGATATTTGATTTAGTGAAAAAAAAAAAGCTTCTGCTTTTCTGTTTTGTAAAATTGTTTTTATGATGTGCTCTAACTTGACTAAAGACCTTTTTATCTCTTCATTATTCTACTTTTTTCAAAGCTTTTCTCTGCCCTCCAATATTACAAGTGAAGGAGCTAGATTTTATTTGTGTTTCCTAAATGTTTCCAAATGTGTATGGTATTTTTGTATCCAAGGATCATACTAGCCAGAACGTTGGCATTTCTCTTGAAAACCCGGAAGCATAATTAAATTTCTACAAGTGCATGATAATTACTTTGAAGCAAAAGAATTTGCATTTCAAAAGCATCAGTTTGGTTTGGAGATCAATGACTCAGTCTTAGGATGCATTGAGGAGTCTGTATGCTTCAGTTTATAATGTAGTTTGTTTTGAATTTTGCACATTTTTGGCGAAGTGAAATAGTCTTTAAAGGTGGGGATCTTGGATTCAAACTTGCAATCTGCGCATTAATAGTAATTTCACTTTAGTTTTTCCGTCCAATACGACATCGTTTTGACATTGTAGCCACAATTTTTGAATTGACCTTTTTTTTTTAGATTTGGCTTTTGTTTTATCGAGTAATTCGACAAAATCAAAGCCAAGATTTTTTTTTTTTTTAATCTTGGAAAGTCCAATCGTCATTTTTCACTTTTTTTTATATATATATATTTGGCTTTGGTTTAGTCGAGTAACTCGACAAAACTAAAGCCAACAATTTTTTTTTTAAGATTTCGCTTTTGTTTTGTTGAGTAACTCTTGAGTTTGGTCCAATTCATTTAGATTATATATATAGAATTTTTTTTCACTTTGTCCAATTTAAAACCTACCCAATACCATTGTTTATAGGATCCAAATGTAGATTCTCAATTGAACTATATATTATACAAATATGTCATTATTATACAAAATTTATATCAAGTGTACGCATGAGAACATAATACCACATATTTTAAATAAATGGCAAGAAGCAGCTTTTATGAAAATTAATATTCATTTATTTGTCCCAAATTCTAAAATATATTTTTTTCTAAATAATTTGATAACATTTTATGTTAAATTTGTTTTATAGATTTGTTGTGTAAACGTTTTATTCCAGTGTATAATAAATTGATTATTGTAATAAATTGACATAATTATTATAATAAATTTGCATTCCATTGTGTTATCATAATTGTTAAAATAAAATAAAATATAATATATTATAATAATTTAATATATCGATCAGTTATAAGCCACCAACCTGCAACTTTAAAAAACAAATATTTTATTTACAATAAATTCATATTAAGTTTTATTATAATTATTAATTATACTAAAATTGATTATTTTAATAAAATTTATATAATTAGTATAATAAATTGACATAATTATTATAATAAATTTGCATTCCACTGTGTTATTATAATTGTTAAAATAAAGTATATTATAATAATTTTATATCATATATAATTTATTATACAATGTTATAATAAATGATAGGGTAAAAAAACTATGCATGTGCTTAAATTATCAAAGAACTCGACAAACTGAAATTTGAGATTGCCGAGTTGCTCAATTATTTATATGAATAAAATGACACATACCACAAAGTCAAAAATAAAATTCAAAACTAATGTTGTCGAGTTGCTCGACAACAATTAAAAAAAATATTCAAAAGCAATGTTATCGAGTAACTTGAAAAAAAAAAAAAAAAAAAAAAGACAAAAGCCCATGTCTCACCCTTTGTCGAGAACTCGACAGACTCCAATTACTCGATAAATGGACAATTTGTCGAGTTACTCGACAACATTTTTTTTTCCCATTTGGCTTATTGTTTACTTTATTATAATTTTATTATTTTTATATTTTTAATTATTTTATTGTTTACAAAAAATGTAACTTCTTTGCAGATTTTTAGATTTGTTTTTCACTTTTATTATAAATGTTATTTATAGATTATTTGAGATTAGTCATTTTGAATTTTGAATGAAATAATGGTAGCTTTTCTAGCTTTGATTTTGACTATTGGAATTTGTTTTTTTTTTTTTTTCTCGACGCCATTTTGTCGAACAACTCGACAAACTCCATTCCATGGAATTAATATATATTTTTTCATTTATCCTTTTTCTGTCGAGTTACTCGACAAACCGGGTTTGTCCCGCTTTGTCGAGCAACTCGACAAATTCGTTGGAGTCTCAAAAAAAACCTCCGCTCAATTAGATATTGAGAAAATTATGTGACATGTATTCTCATCCACAATCGATCGTCAAATATTTTTTTTTTTTTTTTAAGGAAAAAATAGGAACCGCTGCTCAATTAGACATGTCATCCACTTTTGTCGCCGCCGCCATTTCGGTGTTAATTTTTCTTCCACCAAAACAAAACCATACTCTTCTCCTTACAATTTACAAATCATACGAGTAAACCAAAATTGTTGATTTGTCATGAAATAAACAAAGTGCTACAGTTAATGACCTAAAAGACATTTTATGGGACTATGAAGACCCATAAAATAAAGTTTGTCGAGTTCAAATCTCTTACACACACGTGCTTTGTTTGTTATCATCCATTAGGAATTGTAAATTGTAATTTTGTTTATACTTGTTTGTTTGATCGTGAAATTTTCGGTAAATCCGCTCCAATTTTTTAATTTATTGAACGTTCCGATTCGATGAGGATACTTTCGGAGTTTTGAGCTTTAAGACACTCAAATTTGAATTCGTTTGTCTTTTTCAATCGTTGGGGTCCTCCTCATTTTGAGATATTTTCCTTGCATTTGACCCAGTGTTTTGTTGTTAATGGTGTAATTAATTTTTCTTTTAGTGATTTACGTGTGGGGTATGTGATTAATGTGTAAGTCTTGAGTAAACCCAAGGTAACAATTCAAAGAATTATTAACATTTTCATAATCCTCTATTTCATATATGAAAAGAATCAAAAAATCAAGAAATATGCCATTATTCTACAATTTTTATATCAAGTGTACTCAAGAAAAATATCAATATATTTTAAAGAAATGGCGAAAATTAGACAAAACATTTGAAGAAATTTTGACATTTCTTTATTATTTGTTAATTATTTATTTTTTTTGGTGTGTATGAGCAAATTGTACACAATTCGCTCTAAATTTGTTACATTTTTCAAATTTGTTTAAAAATTTTAATTTCATATTTTTTTTTTTTGTCATTTCAATTACATTTAAAACCTAAAATTTTTTCCTATATTTGTCACTTACGTGCAACGCACGGCTTTAAAACTAGTATATATATATATATAACATTGGAAATAGTTATTCATTAGTCAATAATTTATCTACGTTTTATATAACATTGGATTGAAGCAAACTCTGGACAATTACAATTAACTAAGAAATTCATAAATTCGGTCAACATTACTATCAATAATAAATCCATAAACTTCGATTTATCAACCATTACACTTAACTAAGAAATCCATAAATTTGATCAACATTAATACCCATAATAGATACATAAATTTGGTCAAAATTCGGTCAACAAGATGAATTTTAAAACAGTTTAATCAATGCTTCGTAAAATGCATTGTAGCCATTAATCCATAAATCTATTTGTTGTGGATGTTGAAGATCAATGTTTGTTAATCAATTATATCCATTTTATTTGACTTGGAAAAATTACAAAAATAAAATTTATTTTAGACTAAATGTTTGCATATTTTAGAAATTTGAGATCAATTTCATGAATGTACAATTTTTTCTGTTGATTTTCTAATATATAATATATGGCTTACGTAAGTAATTAGTAACCTACCACAATATTGTTATTTTGATGGCCACTGGATAAGATGTAGACTATGTTGTCATTCATTTTTGGGATTTTGGCGCAAATGGTCCCCAACATATGCACTCAGTGTGGTTTTGGTCCCTAATCTTTCATTTTTGGCTAGGAGGTCCCTAACCTATGCATTTGGTTGCAAAACTGGTCCCTATGGACGGAATCCGTCCAATTGTGCCGTTAGTTATTAATTTGTTTTGGGATTTTGGCGCAAATGGTCCCTAACCTTTACCCTTAATGCGGAATTGGTCCCTAACATTTATTTTTGGCATACATGTCCCTAACCTATGTGTTTTGGTGCGAAATTGGTCCTTATGAGGTAAAAAGACAAATATGCCCTTAGTTAATTGAAGAAATTGTATGTGGATTCCTAATCATTACAAAATGTGCAAATAGGTCCAATACTTTTATTTTTCATAAAGAATTAAAGAAAATTAATGATTTTTATTTGGAATTAACACTTTAGTAATAAACATGTCAAATAAAATTATTATTTTTATTATTAAGTAATTATATTATATAAAATTTAAACTTTTATTTTATTGTTGTATAAAAAATAATTTTATCACAAACTTGATGTACAAATACTTTTATTTAATTGAGTTATATGTTTATTAACTACAAATATTAGAGATCCAACTATATTCTTCACATTTTAATTTATCGTTTTATTTTCGTTCAAAAATAAAAGACATAACGTGTAAATTAACTTTTATTAGTATTTTTATATTAAATAAAATAATAATAAGATTAGTTCAAGTTATGTAATAATTTTTATTTAATAAAAATTTTATTTTTATTTGACATGTCGTGTATAATTTTTATTTGACATGTCGTGTGATTGTGGGTATATAATTTTCTCAATGGAGTGTGTACATACTATTGAATTTTTTTTTTTGAATGCTCACGCTCCAAATTATTTTATTTACCAGATTTAATAGTTTGGCAATGCAGATGATGGCGGTGTGGTCGTGGATCGATAAAAATTAGTATTTTTATTTACTGATTTTATTTTATTATTATTTAACATAAAAATACTAATAAAAGTTAATTTTACATTATGTGTTTTATTTTTGAACGAAAATAAAACGATAAATTAAAATATGAAGAATATAGTTGGATCTCTAATATTTGTAGTTAATAAACATATAACTCAATTAAATAAAAGTATTTGTACATCAAGTTTGTGATAAAATTATTTTTTTATACAACAATAAAATAAAAGTTTAAATTTTATATAATATAATTACTTAATAATAAAAATAATAATTTTATTTGACATGTTTATTACTAAAGTGTTAATTCCAAATAAAAAATCATTAATTTTCTTTAATTCTTTATGAAAAATAAAAGTATTGGACCTATTTGCACATTTTGTAATGATTAGGAATCTACATACAATTTCCTCAATTAACTAAGGGCATATTTGTCTTTTTACCTCATAAGGACCAATTTCGCACCAAAACACATAGGTTAGGGACATGTATGCCAAAAATAAACTTTAGGGACCAATTCCGCACTAAAGGTAAAGGTTAGGGACCATTTGCGCCAAAATCCCAAAACAAATTAATAACTAACGGCACAATTGGACGGATTCCGTCCATAGGGACCCGCTTTTGCAACCAAATGCATAGGTTAGGGACCTCCTAGCCAAAAATGAAAGGTTAGGGACCAAAACCACATCGAGTGCATACGTTAGGGACCATTTGCGCCCAAAATCCTTCATTTTTTTTGCACTTTATTAGACTTGGAAAAATTATAGAATTAGAAATTTATTCATTCGAAATTGAATATATATAAATATCTGTCTCTTCTAGAATTTGATGATAAAAATTAGCTAAAAATAATTAAAATAGAGATTTGGCAATATTTGGTACATGATTAACAAAACTGTGGTAGATAATACATATTATGCGATCTTGACATTTTAACAAATGATGTTATTCTTAAAGTAATGTATACATTATTGAATTTTGTTAAATTAATGAGCATTCAGAAATATATTCCCATTAATTTTATAGGGTGAATGATTCATGCAACAATCAAGCGTTCGTTGGTTCAATCTTTTAAAATATTGATCCGTGAAGGACAATTGTATGTTATGCACAATTTTATAGTTGGATACAACAATATGAAGTACAAAACAACAGGCCACAAGTATATGATTGATTAATGAAGGACGAGTATATGTTATGCGCAATCTCTTTCGCACGGTGTACTTTATCTAAAAAAATCAATTTTTATTCATGGACAACTTTATGTTGCTCTAAAGTTACAAATCGTATAGGATTGAAGATATTAATTTGTGATAGAGATAGAAACCCAATCAATTCAACCACAAATGTGGTCTTCAAAGAAGTTTTCTAAAATTTGAATTAGCTATGTTGTTTTTTTAATGTTTCGCAACATTATCTAATAATATGTTATTTATATGGTGCTTTTGTATTTGATTTGATTATATCCAATAAATTTTCTTAATTTTTTTTTCAAAATCACTATCACAGAACACAACTATCGTGCATCAACACTAGTATTTGATTAATGAGTTGAGATCTGTTGTCATTTCGTGTCCCTCGATCGTTTTTCAACGTGAAACATTTGCATAATCAATGTGAATGCATTAAATGTTGTTCTCTTACTTATTTAATGCATTCACATTGATTATGTGTAATATTTTCATTGGAGGGATAGCCAATGGGACACAAAATTGGGACAGCAAATCTCAACTCTTGATTAATTCAAGAAATTGAGTACTAAAACTTGCAGCTTATTAAATACAACTTTGATAAAATACATATAGTGTGATTTGGGTTATATATATGTGGAGAGTCAGACTCATTCTCTATTCTAAAAAATTAAATTAAATCAATGATTGACTTTTTAAAATAGAAAAAAATTTAGATTTAAAGAGTCTTGGAGATGCTCTAAGATTGTCAATATCGTAATTGAATTAGTCGATGAAGAGGTCTGGAGACCGGATCAAGGATTGAAGATTCTATTAAAATTAATTATTTAATATATTAAAATATAGATAAATGTCAAATATTTTTAATAAGAACTATAACTAACTACATTCAAACAATAAAAAAATATTGCAAACTACTTTATAAAGAATAATTGATTTATAAAATACAAAAAAAGCCATGAAAACTTCATTAAGTTTTGAATGAAAATTGAAATCAAAGTATCTTTACATATCAATTCATTTTCAAGATCAAAATTTTAAATTCAATTAACTTTTATATGACAAACTTATGAGCACCAAGAACCATGGATATATGCACAAATTACCATAGTGTTCAAGAGGCTGGTGGTTCAACCGTTTGATCAATTCATGTCGAACTAATAAGTCATTTTTTGTCAAATATAATATAAAGATATAATTATAGCAATCCAATAAATTAACATATTACATTAATTTTGTAACTAAATATCACTAGGTAAACTCAAATCAAACAAAACACTACATATATGGAAAAAAATAGAATTTTTTACATTACTTCTTCTTTTTTTACCCAATATACTTTGAAATTGGAGGTCAAAACTTATGGGTTGAATAAAAGAGAAATTAATAAAAATAAATTTTTGGTATTGATTATTAATTGGGACTTTGAATTATATCTGAAAGATATTCTTCGTTGAGTAGGAGTACTTGGTGGTTGGTGTATATTTTTTGGGTAGAATAGAGTAATATACAAATTGAAGAATTACATTATGTAATGACTCGAACATGTCATAAAATTACGTATCACCGAGTTACTTGAAAAACTAGCAATTTTTTCGAGTCATACGTAAATGGTTCAATTGTTGAGTGGTCAAATCAAGAGAATTGGACCGGTTAGGACACTAGACCGCTAGTTTTCTAGTCGATAGGCTAGGTTGGTCCGGGTTTAATAACACTGCAAATTACACACAACCATAACAATAACAACATTATGAATCCAGGAAACCAAGCTACTTCTACGACTGATTTTCAACAAGTCGAAAAAGGGAAGAAAAAAAAACCATAATACATAAATATTAAAAAGCAAAATGTAAATGAACTATCTTAAAAGTTGTCAAAGACAAAGTAGGAAAAAAAAAAAAAGAGTTCAAAAATATCAAGAGTAAAAGAATGCCATCGTGGATTTCTACCAGAGGTGACATAGAACGATGGATAACAAATTTCATATTAGTCATTCTAACTTTTGTTGTTTTGTTATCAACATAAAAAGTCAATTCAAATCATTAAAAAAATAGAGAAAATTAGACCTTTTTTATTTCATCATTTTAAAATATACTAGATAGGATTTTTTTTTTTTTTTTAACATTACTAATTATCATTTATATTGACTGTAGCTATAAAAATTATTTATTAATTAATTGCTAATCAAATCTATTTAATAACCAATATATTTTATTTTAAGAGACCAAGTTGTATCATTCTTTAATTGATGGAGTAATTCACTGTAATACCAAAAGTCTTCTTCATGTCATTCAAAGTTCACTGTCTCTTACACAACCATGTATCTATCATCTGTAAGAAAAAAGAAAAAAACACTCTTCCATCTTCTCCGATTATATCATCTGCTCCGATGATCTTTAATCAAATTCCTTGAAGTTTCAAACCGTTAATAAATTAAGTACATTTTTAATTCTATTATTTATAGATTAACATCTAATTTTAATTTTATTTATTTATTTATTTATTGAGATTATAATTAGCTTATCTATTAATATCCTCCACTAATGTTTTTCATTCTTTACTTATTGTTTTTAAGGCATGAGACGTGCTGTTTATTGTTTTAAAAGGATAATTTTTTATTGTCCCATGTTGTTACTTTTTGTTGCTATTAAATGTATTAATAAAGCTCTTATAGAAAAAAAAAAAAAAAAAAAGAAAAAAAGTAACAATATGTATTGATATGTGGTGTCGATATTTAGGGGCAACAAGAAATAGTGGCAACGTGGCGGTGGCGGTGGCGGAAGTCGCAATGCAAATGGTGTCAAATAATGTTTGTAAATGCAAGTTACTACATATTGTTACTGATAATTTAGAAAAATTTTCAAATTATATTTATTATTATAATTTATTACTGTCTATTTTTAAGCAGTAGACTAGAAAAATACGTTACTACATATTATTACTGTAGTTTTTTTAATTGTCAGAATAATTGGTATGATAGTGCAATATTTTATTTTATTTTTGAATAGAGATTTAATTTGCTTTGCTTTTGAATTTATTAATGGATTTAATGTGTATAATGTGGAGAGAAAATATAATTTGGAAGACAGAAAAATGAGAGAATTTGATTTAATATAGAGATATTATTGTTGTTTTATTTGAGTAACGAAAATTTGCAATTTTCGTGTCCAACGTTTTCAATTTGTTACTAATATATCATTAACCAATTTTTGTAGTACTAGATATCTTCAGCCTTTCAATTAATTACAAATTATGTCTCTAATGACAAATAATGATGAATATGCCCTTCTCTTAAATAAATAAAAACAAAAGAAAGCTAATAAAAGCAAAATAAAAACTAAGAAAAAATTACTAAAAAAGAAAAGTTTTATAACTTTTCAAAAGACAAAGATCTTTTTTCTCACACATCATATTCCCATCCGCATTCCCACTCCACCCCACCTCACCCACCATCTCCTCCACTTCGCTATTAATAGACCACAACCCCTCAACTGTCATTAAATATTTATTTCTATCATAAATTTATCAAGTTCAAGATCAACTACATTTTCACTACAACTAAAAATGGTGAGGTGAGTTTCTTTTATTTTCATTACATTTTCATTTTAATCCAAGATCTATATAAAGATAAACAACTATTCTGTTTTTGCATTGTTTTCAAAATCTTCAAGAAATTTTTTTTCTTAATGGTTGTTACTGTGGGGTTTCATTTTGCATCAAATTCTTGGATTCAATTCAAGAATTTAAAAAAAATGTAAAAAATAGGTTTATGATTTCATGTGTTTATTTAGATGTGTGAGTGATTCATGAAAAACTCTTAAGATATGCCCTAATGTTTTTGAATCTTAGGTAGACCTAAAGTATGCTCTTCACGTTAATTCTTAAAAGATTCTTATAAAAAATCTTTATTTTTTTCAATTTGTATGAATCTTGAAATGGGTTTCTTCTTTATTATCCCATCTTATTGGTTGTGGAGGATGAGGTGGTTTTGGGTGGGGGTAGAGAGTGTGATGAAGAAGATACTTTGTACTTTTTGAAAAATTATGAAATTTTATTTGCAATTTTTTTTGTTGTTTTTAGTTTTCTTTTATTTTTTTTTATTTAAAGAAAAGGACAAATGTGTCATTAAGGATGTGATTTGCATTTAATTGAAAGGTTGAGTATGTCTTGTGCTATAAAAATTGGTAGTGAATGGATTAGTAACATATTAGAAATGTTGGAGACGAAAATTACAAATTTTTTTTTAAGTAATTATGATTTATATTAATATGTAATTAACAATATTTTTCAATAAAATATTATGATTGATGGATATTTTTCAATTAATAAATACAAACTAATACTTTTCAATTTTTATTTAGATTCTAGTGTATATATGTAAATTACCCTTAAAAATAAAGTTGAAAAGTCCATGCTGATTAAGAATCATTAGAATTCAGCAGTATGATCATAAGATACTAAAATTTTAAAATCCTACAACACTATCATATTGTTTTATATTTTGGAATCGTAAAATTGTAAGGTTCGAATAGAAAATTTAACAACCCCACACAACAATTCTAGAAAATCCACTCAGCAGCTTTTAATTTCCTTTTTTAAAGAGAAATAATGGAACCAAAAACAAAGGATATTAAGTAAAAATTACGTCAATTACTTACTATTATAATAATATTTCTATATTTGCAAAGTTAACTCTTTTATTTTAAAAATAATGTTTTATATTATTATATTAATAAATAAAATAAGAGTTTAAATTCGTAACAAAATATAACTAATACACAATCATTTCTATAACTGGATTTCGCGTCCTCAAATAAGTAATCTCCTCAAATCGAGCACATCAAAATCTTCCAAAATTGATGCAAATCCTCTCCAAAAATTTTCACGAGAATATCTGTAGCCCCAATTCTTCACGAAATCTCAGTATATTCTTCACCATTTTGTAACAGAATATAGATTATGTTATATCTCACTAGTAACAAATGTTACACAATAGGTTATTATGACGATTGTTACATAATATAGATTTTTATTATGACGATTGATTATTCCATAACAAATGTTACACAATAGGTTATTATGTAACACATAATAATAAAGATGTTACAATACACTATTTTGTAACACTGATTTTTATGTGATATTATGTACACTGAATGATAAATATATTACAATACATTGTTTTGTAACACTTGTTTTTATGTGATATTATGTAACACATGTTACACAATTAGTTATTATGTAACAATGAATGATACAGATGATATTACTTGTTATTGGTACATTATTGTTTAATATGATGTTGTAACATTGATATTTAATATGATACATGTGATACAATTGTTTATATCACAAGTTTTTTTGTGTGAAAACTTGTATTATATTTTATATCTCAAATTTGTAACACAGACTGTTACAAATGTTGAAATTGAAGAGAACATGAGTTTTGTTTGTGGTTGTTACAGATATTTTTGATACAAATAATATATATTTGACAGTTATAACAATAAAAAATTGTCATATATTTATATTTCAATCAATTCCGATTTTTAAAGATTCAGTTACTATAACAATAAAATATTCTATAGTATATGATTTCTCATCAAATTCGTTAATTAATGATTCAGTTACTATATGTAATATAAATATAATAAATTAAAATAATAGTTTTAAAAAACAGTATTTTCAGAATAAATTTAACATGAAATCCTTTTCAAAAAAATGGCTTATTTATGAAAAAAAAAATACTGGAAATTAAAGCTTATGAAGCCCAATATGACTTGTCATTTGAAAAAGAGAAGGGGAAATGTTTGATATAAAACTTAGCAACATGAATGGCATATCATTCGGAGACAGATTTAGTGACAAAGCTATCTTGTCTGTCAATTTAGGAATTCTTCCGTCTCCAATCATGTTGAGGATGTCTACACCAGAGTACTAACTCACATGTCACGGATATAAATAAAGGAAGCTAGCAGCACCGTCGTACAAACTTAGATCATTTTCATTACACTCCGTCTATTAAAATATATATAACAGATAAAATAGAAAGAGTTTAAATTCATGTGGCATTACATTTATTAAATAGACGATTAAATAAAAAGTTCATCTCCAATAAATTTCATCTAAAACTAATATTGACATTAAACCTTTTTTAATTTCCCTTGTCCAACTTTTTCTTTTTAATAAAATGTTAAATTTAATTTTATTTTATTAAATCACTCATTCTAAATTTAGACGGACTTCTAAATATAATCTATTTTTAACGCGCCACATCAATTGTGCATGTAATCCCTATCGTGATAAAAAAAAATTTATAACTATGTCCATATATATACTTATGTGACACATCTAAAAACTATAGACGAAGTGCATTAAAAGTGCTCTTATATTCTTCAATTTAAAGAACAAAATGCTAAAGCAAATCAATCACTTAATCAAACTCAACACACTTAGACTGTTAGTTTGAGTTCATTCACCTCATAAAAGTTATAAAAATGCAAGAGCAAAGTAATATAACATAGAGTTAATACATCTAACAGAGGACACCCCATATGTTATTACATAAAACTCACGTGCTATTATTTCGTGTGTTTCCAGGCCTAAAATGGCCTAACTACACTAGGGAGTGTAACGCGATTATTCATAGTTACATCAAATATGTTCAGACCAGTTCGCATCACTTCCGACTCTAGGCATGCCAGTTTTCCCTTTTTCGACTCTGACACCTTAAAGGTTGCACCGCATACCTCGCCCGAACTGTCCACTCTTGGGACTGCCTTCAACTCGTTAATGGGATGCTCATAACTACGCAGACCTCCAGAAGACGTGAAGAAGCATCCTGAAGGGAATGAAAAAGAAAATGTAACTTTCAATCATAGTAAGGAAGAAACGACACTAAGCACTTCACTTTTCAGGACAATTTAGGCAAATGTTTCTACTTTCTAAGTCGGATAAAAGAAAAATAATGGTGAGAATCCCATCCCCTATTCTCAACAGTCTCGAGACATATCAAATAAAGAAGGTAGAACGAGGTCAAAATAGCTAACATGATAGGTGTACTTCAAGACAGTGAATGTTATAAGGAGGTTTCCCAAGTGTTTTCATCATCCACGAGGAAATAAAACAAAGCAAGCAGTCAAAATATATGATGTTCCTCTTGAATTGTAAAGTGCCTTCAAAGTATTGTCTCATCAATAATACCAATTCTGTGCTTGGTTATTTCTCATAATATTTCCATCTTCCAATTTCATACAACATAGGGTGTCGGCACCCGATAATAATGCTTGACCATGTACCTTTGGGAAATGGAGCAAAAGATTTTCCGCAGCCTTGCTTCACAACTTCTCCATCATCAGAGAGCACGAGATGACCTTCGGAATCACTTCCCCAGAAAAAAGGTACACTCCCATCAGCATCCTGTATTAGAAATATTGAAGTAAATGAGGTGAGGCAAGATCAAACCTGTATAAGGTGCTAAATGGAATAAAACGTAAACATCAAACAGATTAAGAATTACTCACAGTTGCGATAAATGTGGCTTTTGATGAGCTGTCATAAAGAATGAATGCAAACTTCCCTTCAATATCTCTCACAACTTGATCTGCAGGATAAGGACCTCTATCCCTTAAAGTCCTGTAAGCCTCAATAACAATGATCACTTCATTTGCTGTCTTGTTTAACCCATACTGCTGCTTAAGATGTGCCACATTCTCAATGTGGCCTTCAAACACGCAGAATATGTCGTCCACAACAGCAAACAGTCTTGCAAAGAGGATAATACAATTAGACCAATCCAATTGTAAACAATCAAAGTGGCAAACCAGTAACAATTTGATGAAAAGATACAAGAGCATATAAAGTTGTAATATTTGGGCCATTTGCTATTGAATCCATATTGAAGTTGTTGGCCAATTCATAATTATAACCGCCGTGGAGTGTTAGCTCAACCTATGATAAATCAGTCACTCACTTGAAATTCTGACATTATATGTTTCACTTACTTCAATCTATGTGCCAATATTCAGGCCATTGCACGTTGTGACTCGAATTATTAGTCATTCAACTTCTGTAGTAAGCGAAACATAGGCATTTCATAACTTGATAATATAGTATAAGTTCAAAATCAATGGCATGAACATTTCAACAGCATCTCTAAAAAACCTTACGAACATTTCAACAGTATCACTACAAGACCTTCTCCTCTACAATCGTTCACAGACTCTATAATTTTGAAGGAATTTTCGTGAAGGGACGACTGAAAATTTTCAAATTTGTTGCATCTCTTCAAGTACTCTAGTACAGATCATTCGATCTAGACCCATAAAACCACAAACTACAAGACAGAGATTATCAAATAAGATAAAACTCTCATCATTTCCAATAAAAAGTTTTTTTTTTTTTTTTTTTTTTTTTTCAGAAGTAGAAATGAACCAAAAAAAAAAAAGATTATTACCAGTTCCACAAATGAACCCACCAACACTTTCCCAATTTTTAAAAAGAAAAAGAAAAACACAATTGCAAAATCAAGATCCCTGACTCCCATCATTCCAACATCCAAAAACACACTCAATCTCCGATCAAGAAAATGCATACAACCAATATCAAGATAAACTATGATAATAAAAAAAAAAAAAAAAAAAAAACCAAACAATATCCAGATCAGATCAAGAAGGAAAAAATAAACATATAATATTTATCATGTACCTAGGAAGAAGAGGGTTTTGCTTATCAGAAGAGTAAGCTATGAAACCAGAAGAACCAAGATTAATATTGACAGAGCCAGGGTGTAGAGACGAGAAATGGCTTGCCAAGGATCCATCTTTCAGTGCAAAGGCGGATTCCACAGTATGTGGGCTCTGCAGGGCCTCCGGGCTCTTAGCCACCGTCTTATCAAAAACTGCCAGCATTTTTTATTTTCTTGGATTTTCTTGATAGTAGATGGGATCAGCAAATTATGGGTAGTTTCTTCACTTTTCGTTGTTCTGATTCTCGGTTAATAGTGGACAAGGGATGAAAATATATATATAATCAAGTTGGTTAAACAAGTTTCTCTAGCGATAAATGAATTCCACAAATGCCCTTTTCATATGGATAAGATCTTGCTTTTAATTTTACATATTGAGTACATTTTCATTGTTTCTTAGGGAGGAAATCGTTTAAAATATAAATTGTGTGTTAGACATTTTTTACTCTTTTTTTTTTTGGTCAAGTAAATAATTTAAAATGATATAATACAATTTTTAGTACAATTGATTATTGCATTTGAGGTTCCTTAGCCAAACATGCTGGGCAACAATAATTTGTGTTCTAGTTTGTGTATCAAAATTGTGCGGGTAATTTCGTAATTTTACAGACGCAAATTATTTATTACTTCTGCAAAAGATGGACAATCGTGGTAAGCGCTGTCCAATGAATATAAAATGGCGTGGTAATAGCAAAAGTCAGGGACAGATAAACTGCGTGGCAATAACGTAAGTCAGGATTAGGTATAAGTTATTATATTATTTTGTATAATAGATTAAATTTAATTAGTCGCAAACATGCGAATTCACGATATACAAAAGAGGGAAATGATCTAATGCCCACAGTGAATATTAGATATAATGTCCACTGAACACTTGTCTAGTGGATATTGAACAAATAAAAAATATTTTGACATTAAAATCAAACATTTATCCAATGCTCACTGGACATATGTCCAATTAATCTAAAGTAATTACTACATAAAGTCGAATTTAATCTAAAATAATTACTAAATCAACTTAGTTCATGAGATTGAATATTTATTAAAAACCAATTATTAAAAAGTAAAAGAAATTAATATTAACAAATTAAAACAAAATATTACTAAAGTTTCATAATCTTTCATGGTTTAACATAACAATTCTTTAAGAGTTCATTTGATAGAGATTAAAAATCGGCTTATAAATCAATATTGGTTTATTTGAGTCGAAATTGTTGACTTTTCAAACTATTTTAACTTAAAATGACAAAATTATCCTTTCTATTTTGAAAAAAGATTTTGTTGATTAAGGGTAATATTGTCATTTCATGTTAAAAATAATTTAAAAAGTCAAAAAATTCAACTGAAATAAACCAATTTTGATTTATAATATCTGTCAGACATGATCTAATAATTATTTTGTCATCCCTATATTTGATAGATTATTTTGTTTTCTTTCCTTTCTTTACAAATTAATATTTATGGACAAAAAATAAAAAATAAAGATACGCTCATCTCAAATAATTAAAGATTGAGACGAGCAAGTAACAGGTTAAGAATATGAAAAAGTCGATCGATTCATAAAAGTTTACTTCTCAGTATTATTGAACAAATTTGAGTATAAACCAAAATTCTAGATGGAATGAAAGTAAATCTAAACCGACTCTAAAAACCATTGAGCACGTGAAAATAGCAAAAATTAGAATTCGAATAAAAATGGTGGATTAAATGGTGGATTAGGAGATAAATATTAAATTATAATGGATAATTAAGACAAATAATAAAGATTTGTTGGTCAAAGATATGGGACGGTGTAAGTTCAGATTAGCATTCCAAGAGGGGACACCCGTGACGACATTCCACGTGTCAACCTTGAGTTGGCAAAAATAGTCCTTGCCTTTGTCCCATGTTCAAAATTATCTCTAATGTTTATTTTTTGACATAAACATCCCTAATCTATGTGTTTTATATACAATTGGTCCTTATTTGATAGAAAAGACTAATATACTCTTAATTTTAATTAGAAAAAAATTGTAATTGAGTTCTTAACTTTGCAAAATGTTTAAATATTTTTGATACCTTTATTTAATAATATTTAACTTAGCGTACTAAATATATTATTATAATTGTGTTAATTAAAGTTTTCATAATAGAAAAAATATTAAATTATTGTACTTTTTAAGTATATGTAATTGCTATGTGATGTGAAAAGTTTAAACAAAAATTAAGATAAACAAATAAATAACAAAATGACGTATATAATTTTATGACATTGAACAAATCTTAGTATGTTTTTATTTAACATTAAAATATTAATAAAAATTTATTTACAAATAGTGTGTTCTTTATTTTTGAATGATAATAAAACAATAAATTAAAATATGAAGAATAAACATTAAAACAATAATTAATAAACGAAAAAATCAATGAAATAAAAATATTTGAAGATCAAGTTTGTGATATATTTTTTTTTGTTTTTTTTATAACCATAAAATAGAAGTTTAAATTATTAATTTTATTTAACATATTTGTTAATAATTATAAGCTTAAATATTAGTTATTTCATAATAATTCGTAAAATATACAAAACAATTCACGTATATTAATTTGCTCAATAAAGTATTAATTTAAAAAAATGAACTTGTTATTTTCTTTAATTTTTATGCAAACTAAAGGTACTAGGTCCATTTACACATTTTGTAAAAGTTAAAAATCCAATTGGAATTTTTTCTAATTAAAATTAAGAATATATTTGTTCTTTTTATCAAATTAGGTCTAATTGTGTACTAAAAAATATAGGTTAGGAACGTTCGTACCATAAAGTAAACATTATTGATTATTTTCACATCGAGAGAAAATGTTAAAGACTATTTGCGCCAAAATCCCTTATTAAAATTTTAAAAGTGTCAATACTTGGCTACTATTCAAAATGGTGACCCAAAACGACGCCGTGGTTTTGGCCAAATTGAAAACTCAAATTCTTAACCATGATTTTCGGTTGAGAAAAATTCCAGTATATATTTTACTCATCAATCCTATTTTGTTAGCTACTTCTTTATTGAAAGGAATATTAATTAATGATTTATTTGGGTTACGACAATTTTGAATGACTATGGAGATTCAAGGACCAATATGGAAGCTTTTAAGAAGTGCAGGGGTCAATGTTGAAGGTTAGGGGTGAAAAGGATCAAATATGTTCAAAAATCTAGAACTAGGGACCAAATTGAACAATGTCAAAAAATTGGAGACCATTGATACAAAATCTCAAAACTTGCCTCGGCATCTGTAGTTTTTTTTTTTTTTTTTGCCACGGTCCATCCACGGTGTATGAGACCACAACCACTCCCGAACCTTTTGTTTTCCACGATTTGTACATCGCAGGCCGTCCAAAAACTTTTGTGATTTTTTGTCTTGAAATATTTTCGTCTTTGACTATACATGAGTTTCAAGATGCATTAAATATTATATAAATGCTTAATCTAGGTCGAATTGAACACTAAAAAACATATTTACCCAAAAAAACAAAAAAGAAAACAATTCAAAAGCTTTTGGGCGCAACCCAACAATTACAACTTGCAGATCAATCACAAATGGCCCAACCCATGTAGAATATAAAGCTAGGAGTTCTTGGCTTGAGAGTAGCTGATCAAGGAGAAACAGACAACGGGGTTAGCTTCATGAGTGCAACGACGGGCAACGAACATTGAGGGTCTATTTAGGAAGTTTTAGGTACCAATTATGGAATTTTTTAAAGTACTGGTTTTGAAAATTTATGAAGTGTCCGATTTTAAGTGGTTTTTAGTATCAGTAATTAAAACAGTCGAACCATGCTTGAGAGTTTATTATCTAATAATTCTAAAAGTATTTTCAAAAAATAAAATTATATATATGCCTATTGATAGCCCAAAAATAACTAACCAAGAGAGGGGTGAATTGATTTTCTCAAATTTTTTCGAAAAATATTCTCAAAAAAGATATTTAAGAGATAAAAATTGATTCACAACAATATAAGCACAATATAAGTAATAAAAGAGAAGAGAGAGTGCAAACGATTTTTATGGAGGTTTGATCCAACCAATGATCTACGTCCTCCGTTACCAAGCTCTCCAACACGAGCACGGTCTTTCCACTATTTTGATTGACTTATGGTGCAATCCAAACCCTTACAATGTATCCGATGACTTACAAACAAGGAGCACCGATCCTTATACAATATTGAGCTTTTCAAGGGACCTCAATATGACCCAAATATATAAAGAGATTGATTTGTGTATTTCTCTCTAGATGAATGATAGATACAAGTTTAGTTCTAAAAGAGACTAACACTTTAATGAATAGCAATGAATGAGGAAAGCTCAAGTGTTAGAGGAAAACTTTGTTGAGAAAGATGAATCAAAAGTTTGATTTAATCAAACAAAGTTTTCAAATAGAGATATTGAAGATATAAATGCAATGAAGCTTTGAATGAAGTTTTTCAATATGATTCTCTCTATAAATGCTCTTATAAGTGTTGTTGAATGATAATAAATGAAGTTGTATTTATAGAGATGAATTTTTCACTTTTCGACCAAACGGATGACCAAACGGATGACCAAACGGTCGACCGGTCGATTGGTCGAACCAGCCGCTGAACCGCAAAAAATCGTAACTAACACTTTTTGAAAAATACGTTCAAACGGTCGACCGTTCAAAGTAAACGGTCGAACCGGATGAACCGGTTTACCAAACGGATTGTCCGCTTCCACGCTTTGAAAATCGATTTTGGCTTTGATAAAACTAATTTTTATGCAAGTGATAAAATTATTTTTGAGCTTTCGTTCATTTAATTGCTAAGGATTAAAGAGTTAATACCTTTACAATTTTATCTAAAAATCTATTTTTCAATCTTAATCTTGAATCTTGAATTTCGCAGATCTTGAGATGCTTGAACTATTGTATTGATTTTGACTTTGAACTTAACATTACATGAGAGTTCGATTTGTAACGCTTTGAATTTTGCTTGAAAATAGAATGTTAGAAAACATAACCAATTTGTTTGTAATAATCAAAACATTAAGGTTTAAAGTTAACCATAGGTCAACAATTTCCCCCTTTTTGATTATGACAAACAATGTGAGAATATAGAATAATGAAATAGAATTAATCATGTATATTCCCCAATTCCAAATTCAAGTAAACATGATTTGATGAATTTGTATTACATGATATCAATTTCATTTGATTTGCCAATTTCATCACATCACATGATATCAATTTCATTTGATTTGCCAATTTCATCACATCACATATATTTTCAAATTCCACATACATCACATATTTCATCACATATTTATTTTCCCCCTTTTGGCATAAACAAAAAGGCAAAAGATAAAACATTAAGGTTTAAAAAACATATTCCCCCTAAATGAAACAACATATGCCATTCATTGATAAACTTAAAAGTTAAAAACAAGCATAGTTCCATAAATGAAAGCTAGAACATAGAATTCGTTTCCAGAACATAGATACAAAACAACAAAAATAAAGTAAATAAACTAAGGCTCCGGGCGGTGCCAAGGAAGCACGGCATCAAGACGGAATGAAGATCTCGAGCAATGTCGTCATGTCAGAATCGAAAGTGCCGGAGAGTCCCCATGGTATGGTGTAGAGACCGACCAAGAAGTAAGTGAGTCGATCCGTCCATGTAGTAAAGTGAATTGGTCCTCGCTAGGGCGGAAGTGGAGGACGACGGCCTTTGTGATCTTTGCCGCGGAGGGGACGGAGGAGCATCTTCGCCAATATCTTCCCCTCGAAAAGTAGAGTGGAGGGTCCCGACTCTTCATCAAATCCTTCGACTTTGCCACCCACCCACCATTTTCTTTGAAAATCCTCATTCGTTTGAGCGTAAGAACATTTATGGTGTCGGTGGCTTTAGGAAGGAGGGTCACCGTATCACGGAATGAGATGTCAAGTGTTGGAAAATTTTAGTGAGAATCATGCCGAGGGAAGTGCCTTAGATCTCTTGCCGCTAAGAACGAGTGCATGTGTTGGATCATGATGTAAGAAAAATCGAGCTTACGCCCTCGGAGGATAGAGTCGAGCACAAAAACATCAAAATGGTTGACCTTATCTAAATGACCCTTTAGAGGGACAATTATGTGGGCGATGATATTATGGAAGACACGACATGGAAGAGTGAGTTGATTAGTGCCAAGACGTACGGCAGCCTCAAAATGCTTACCGGTGACGTTACAACATGCGTCGACCGGATCGTACTCGGCGGTGTGAGGAATTGTTTTGGTGGTATATAGACGCATACCACCATCCTCAAGATGAAGAATGGAACGAATAAGATCTTGAGTGATCTTAATTCGTTTGTTTCGAACAAAGGAGGAAATACCCGACGTCGGAGAATAAGCCATGTTTTTGTAAAATTCTTTGACAATGGGGGGGTAGACATTTTCATTGAGAGTAAGAATAGGAACCCACCCCATACCCATAAAAAGATTTTCAACATTGAAAGATGATGCATCGTGTGTGAAAGAGGCAAGATCGACGTTCTTACCCATGAGGACGGGATTTCGTTCTATTCGCTTGGATTGAGGATCTTCGGAGGAGGAGGAGGAGGAGGAGGATGGAGATGGTTTCCTTTCTCCTAGGTCGTTTGGCTATCATTTTCATTCGAGGCATGGTTTTGGAAGCGGATTTGGAGCCTAGGGTTAGAGATCGTCCGCTTGAGGATTTTTCACGATTCAAAGGGATGTAATTTGGGGATTTTGAAGTTTTAGGCGTGAAATGATATGGGTTTTGAGATTTTGAATGTAAATTTGAAAGATTTTGGGAAGATTGGAAGATTGGAGGAAGATTTGAGAGAAAAACTTGGTTCATGGAAGTTGGAATGAAGAAATTTGAAAAATTTCTAACTAAAAACCCCGATTTCGCTTTTATACGGACGATCGAAACCTCGACGGTCGAATCGCTTGATCGAAATTTTGATGTTCAAACGGATGATCATACGGATGATATACGGTCGTCTGCTTAAAATCATACGGACGTCCGCTTAAGTGAGATGGTCAACCGGTTAAACATTTTAATTTTGGCAAAAGTCTCGTCAGACGGATGATCAAACGGATTGAGCAAGGGTTCATCCGTTTGATATGAAACGGACGTCCGGTTGGGGAAACGGTCGTCCTAAGTATGAAAATTTTGCAAAATTTCACCAAAAGCAATGATTTTGTCTTTTGATGATAATTTTAAAACATGTTTGTACATATAAAGCAATCAATCATAGGAAACATAAAGATTTAGCCACATATTTCACATTCATCAATTATACCTAAACTTCGTCGAATGTATGAAAATCTTTCAAGAGCTAATGGTTTGGTGAGAATATCGACTAATTGTTTTTCGGTGTTTACAAACTCCAAAGTTATATCTCCCTTTTGTGCATGGTCTCGTAAAAAATGATATCTAATCTCAATGTGTTTGGTACGAGAATGCAAAACAGAATTTTTTGATAAGTTGATCGCACTAGTATTATCACACATAATAGGAACTTTGTCAAATGAAATGTGATAATCATTTAGAGTTTGCTTCATCCATAGGATTTGAGCACAACAACTAGCGGCGGAGATATACTCGGCTTCGGGCGGTTGACAAGACAACGAAATTTTGTTTCTTACTAAACCATGAAACTAAAGCAAAGCCTAGAAAATGGCACGTTCCACTAGTACTTTTACGATCAATTGTGCAACCGGCCCAATCGGCATCCGAATAGCTAAATAAATCAAAATGAGTTTCTTTGGGATACCAAAGACCTAAAGATCTAGTTCCACTAAGATAACGAAAAATGCGTTTACAAAGACTAAGATGGAAATTTTAGGATTAGATTGATATCTAGCACATAAGCATACACTAAACATAATATCGGGTCTACTAGCGGTTAAATAAAGAAGGGATCCGATCATACCTCGATATTTTGTTGAATCAACGGAAGTACCATGCTCATCCTTATCTAGTTTGATTGATGAACTCATTGGAGTGTTCATAGGCTTCAATTCTTCCATTTCAAACTTTTTGAGCATATCCAAGATATACTTGGTTTGACTAATGAATATTCCATCATTAGTTTGTTTGATTTGAAGACCAAGAAAGAACTTGAGTTCACCCATCATGCTCATCTCAAATTCCCTACTCATGCACTTAGAAAATTCTTCACATAGGAAAATGTTAGTAGCACCAAAAATGATATCGTCAACATAAATTTGAACAACTATCATATCATTCTTTTTGGTTTTTATAAATAATGTTGTATCCGCTTTACCCATTAAAAAACTATTTGATAAGAGAAATTTACTTAATCTCTCATACCATGCTCTAGGAGCTTGTTTTAAACTATAAAGGATTTTTCTAAGTTTGAAAACTTTGTCCGGATACTTATGATTTTTAAAACCGGGTGGTTGCTCAACAAAAACTTCTTCTTAAATGACTCCATTTAAAAAAGCACTTTTGACATCCATTTGATAGAGAGTAAAATTCTTATGACATGCAAAAGCAAGAAGTATACGAATTGACTCTAATCTAGCAACCGGGGCAAAAGTTTCTTCGAAATCAATACCTTCTTCTTGATTGTAACCTTGAGCCACTAATCTAGCTTTGTTACGCACAATTATACCATTTTCATCTCGTTTGTTTCGAAAAACCCATTTTGTGCCAATTACGGTTTGTGAATTTGGTCTAGCAACTAAATCCCAAACATGATTTCTTTCAAATTGATTTAGTTCTTCTTGCATAGCTAGAATCCAAAATTCATCAAACTCGACTTCTTTAAAATTCTTTGGCTCGATTTGTGAAAGAAATACACAATTGTTATGAAAATTTCTAGAAGTATTTCTTGTACTTACCCCTTTTGATGGATCATCAATGATGAGATCTTTTGGATGAGAGGGGACAAACCTCCATTCTTTTGGTAATGATGAAGTGTTGAGATCTTCATGAGGTTCTTCTTCATTTTGTTGCATAATCGTTTCCTCCTCATGTTGAATTTCAATGTTATTTGGATTCCCTTTGTCTTGATTTTGAACGCTTAGTTGCTCAAATGGGATTTCCAAATGTTCATCATCGATGACTTTTTCTTGCTCAATTGAGTTAGTTTCATCAAAAACAACATGCATGGATTCTTCAACTACTAAAGTTCTTTTGTTAAAAACTCTAAAAGCTTTGCTAGTAGATGAATATCCAAGAAAAATTCTAATATCGGATTTTGGATCAAATTTTCCCAAGTATTCTTTTGTGTTTAAAATAAAGCACTTGCAACCAAAAACTTTAAAATATCCAATATTGGGAATTCTATTTTTCCAAAGCTCATATGGAGTTTTGGTTTTCTTTCGACTCACCAAAACTCTATTTAAGATATAACATGAAGTGTTTACGGCTTCGGCCCAAAAGTATTTTGGTAAATTGTTTTCATTCAACATGGTCCGAGCCATTTCTTGCAATGTTCGATTCTTCCTTTCTACTACACCATTTTGTTGAGGAGTTCTAGGAGCCGAGAAATTATGTTCATATCCATTGGATTTGCAAAATTCATCAAAGGCTATATTTTTAAATTCTCCACCATGATCACTCCTTATTGTGGTAATGGTGTATCTTTTTTCATTTTGGACTCTTTTGCAAAAATGTCTAAATGCATTTAAGGCTTCATCTTTTAAATTCAAGAAAATGACCCAAGTATATCTTGAAAATCATCAACAATAACAAATGCATAATGTTTTCCACTTAAACTAGCGGTTCTAGAAGGTCCAAATAAGTCCATGTGGAGAAGTTGTAAAGGTCTTGAAGTAGAAGAGTGTTGTTTAAGTTTGAAAGAACTCTTTACTTGCTTTCCAAATTGACAAGCATCACAAATTTTATCTTTTCAAACTTTATATTTGGCAACCCTTTTACAAAGTTATTTTTGGAGATTTTTGAAAGTAAATCCATGCTAACATGACCTAATCTCCTATGCCATAACCAAGAATCATCCTTTATACTTGAAAGACATTTTATTTCCTTTTCAAGTTCAAATTCAATAGATATGATGTAAACATCTTTACTTCGGCTCCCCATGAACAATACCTCTTTAGATATAGCATCCTCAATGAGGCAATTGGAAGAATCAAATTTAATGAGATAACATTTATCACACAATTGACTTATACTAAGTAAGTTATGTTTGAGGTTATCAACTAATAAAACATTTTCAATAGATAGAGAAGAACGATTACCAATATTTCCAATGCCTATGATTTTTCCTTTGGCATTATCTCCAAACGTCACATGACCTCCATCTTTTCTTTTGAAATTTGATAGCAATGATCGATCTCCCGTCATATGTTTCGAACAACTACTATCCAAGAACTAATTGCTCTTGACTTTTTGTGGTACCTTATCCTCAATAGCCATGAAGCACATATTAGCGATTTCTTCTTGAATTTCATCTTCTTCTTGATCATCTTCATCACTATCATCCCATGTAACTTGAAGTGCTTTCTTTTTTATGAACTTCTTCTTGTTTGGGCATTCGGTCCTCTTATGACCGGGTTTGTCACAATCATAGCATATGATCTTTTTGTTCTTTTCTTCACTTTTGTCTTCTTTCTTTTGAAATCGCCTATTGTTTCGAAATCCTCTCCATTTCTTGACAAGAAGAACTAAGTCATCAAGTTCTTCATCACTCATGTTTGTATTGGAGGATCCTTCATCATTTGTTGATTTCAAAGCAATTTGCTTCTTGGGAAGCTCCTTCATCTCTTCTTTGCTTCTCCTCGTTTTCTCCTTTGTTTCGGCATTGTTGAGCTCATACGTCATCAATGTTCCATATAGCTCCTCCAATGGATAAGTGTTGATATCTTTTGTATTCTCTATCAACATCCTCAAGGAGTTCCAATCTTCCGATAAAGACCTAAGCATTTTGCTCACAAGTTCACCGTTAGTAAACTTTCGATCAAAGCCCTTAAGGCCATTAATAATATCGGTGAAACGAGTAATCATATCAACAATAGGTTCATCTTGTTTCATAAAGAAATTTTTGAAATCTTTTGTCAAAAGATTTATTTTGGTTTATTTAACCTTGTTGGTACCTAAGTGAGTTGTCTCTAATGCATGCCAAATATCATATGCAGAATCACATGTGCTAATACGATTAAACTCGTTTTTGTCTAAAGCAAAATAAAGTAAATTTTTTGCTCTAGCATTCAAAGACAATTTTCTTTTATCCTCTTCATCATATTTTTCTCTAGGCTTAGAAATAGTTTGATCCAGTTTATCATCAATTTTGATAACTTTTGTAGGCACATATGGACCAAACTCGATGACTTCCCAAATGTTATAATCAATTGATTGAATATAAATCATCATTCTAGTTTTCCAATAATTGTAGTGGGAGCCATTAAAGAAGAGAGGACGGTTTGTAGAGTGACCCTCAAGGTTTTGAAAATTTTGGTTAGCCATTACTCAAGATTGTGAAATCTTTAACAAAATGAGCACCTTGCTCTGATACCAATTGATAGCCCAAGAATAACTAACCAAGAGGGGGGTGAATTGGTTTTCTCAAACTTTTTCGAAAAATATTCTCAAAAAAGATATTTAAGAGATAAAAATTGATTCACAAAAATATAAGCATAATATAAGTAATAAAAGAGAAGAGAGAGTGCAAACGATTTTTATGGAGGTTCGATCCAACCAATGATCTACGCCCTCCGTTACCAAGCTCTCCAACACGAGCACGGTATTTCCACTATTTTGATTGACTTATGGTGCAATCCAAACCCCTTACAATGTATCCGATGACTTACAAACAAGGAGCACCGATCTTTATACAATATTGAGCTTTTCAAGGGACCTCAATATGACCCAAATATATAAAGAGATTGATTTGTGTATTTTCTCTAGATGAATGATAGATACAAGTTTAGTTCTAAGAGAGACTAACACTTTAATGAATAGCAATGAATGAGGAAAGCTCAAGTGTTAGAGGAAAACTTTGTTGAGAAAGATGAACCAAAAGTTTGATTTAATCAAACAAAGTTTTTCAAATAGAGATATTGAAGATATAAATGCAATGAAGCTTTGAATGAAGTTTTTCAATATGATTCTCTCTATAAATACTCTTATAAGTGTTGTTGAATGATAATAAATGAAGTGGTATTTATAGAGATGAATTTTCGTCACTTTCTGACCAAACGGATGACCAAACGGATGACCAAACGGTCGACCGGTCAGATTGGTCAGAACTAGCTATTGAACTGCAAAAAATCAGAACGGACACTTTTTGAAAAAATACGTTCAAACGGTCGACCGGTTCAAAGTAAACGGTCGAATGGATCAACCGGTTTACCAAACGGATTGTCCGTTTCCACAGTTTTGAAAATCTGATTTTTGGCTTTGATAAAACTAATTTTTTATGCAAGTGATAAAAATTATTTTTGAGCTTTGTTCATTTAATTGCTAAGGATTAAAGAGTTAATACCTTTACAATTTTATCTAAAAATCTATTCTTCAATCTTGATCTTGAATCTTGAATTTCATGGATCTTGAGATGCTTGAACTCTTGTATTGATTTTGACTTTGAACTTGACATTGCATGAGAATTCGATTTGTAGCGCTTTGAATTTTGCTTGAAAATAGAATGTTAGAAAACATAACCAATTTGTTTGTAATAATCAAAAAATTAAGGTTTAAAGTTAACCATAGGTCAACACCTCTTTATTAAAAAATGTAGGTATATATAAATAAAATGAAGTAAATATGCATCTTACAATTCAATATAGCTTTACATAATTTACCTAATTATTTGTTATTGTGTATGGACAAACATTTAAACTAATTTTTCTTAATCTTTTTTCATATTTTGCTCATTAATTACTTACAGTGAAATTTATACAAAGCTCAGATTTAAGTCATCAATATCTGGAAATGAAAATATATATTCGACTGCAAAAAATTTCAAAAATAATTCAATAGAAAATAAAAAAATTATTATTTAGAGAGAATATGCTAAAATGTGCGTTTGGAGAGAAGATGAAGAATGAAGTATGTATTTTAGATTTATGGTAGATTTAAAAATACTTGTTTTAGATAAGGTAAATTTAGAAGAGAATTTGAAAAACAACAAAAAACCACCGATATAGAGAATTGAAAAATACATCATAAATTATACTATACTGAATTTTGGTGGTTTTTAAACCATCCAAAACCAGTGTCTTGAAAAACTAATAAACACCGGTTTTCCTAACGTTTCATAAATAGTGATACTCAAAACCAATCAAAACCAGTGAAAAAAAAAAACACATTCCCAAGCAAACCCTGATGGAGAAGCTACTAGCGGTATAGAGAATTGAAGATATATTCTACTTAAATCTATGATGGGTTCTATGAACTCTTTTGTTTTTAGTTTAATCATATTCTTCTAATTTCCTTGTATCAAGGTAAACGATGAAACTTTGTTTAACTATATGATTGTCACGTAATTGTTTGCTTCCCTTTATGAGATTAGTCTTGCATGCTTCGTTCTGATTGGATTGATTAAAGTGAACACTATTTTGTCTTAAATATAATGTATTTTTTATTATTAAAATTTGATTTAATTAATTCGTGTTTGGAGTGTTGAATGATTAATTGATTTCTTTTAATTCTCTATTTTCTTGCTATCAATTTTGGATATATAGGATACTTAACATTCGAAACGTTTGATTCTTTATTTTATTTGAATTGAATTTGATACGAAAAATGTTCAAGAAGTCGAGGTAACGAAACTAATAGGAACTTATTATATTTATTTTCTCTTGGATATATAGGATACTTAACATTCGAAACGTTTGATTCTTTATTTTATTTGAATTGAATTTGATACGAAAAATGTTCAAGAAGTCGAGGTAACGAAACTAATAGGAACTTATTATATTTATTTTCTCTTGGACTTCATTGATAAATTTTTTAAAACGATAATAGATTAGTTTTGAGTTGTTATTCAATATTGAGAATTAATCGATAATAGGATAAATACTATTTTAAATATTGGTGAATTTTGAAACCCAGCTAATTCAAATCACTTGAATCTTTGGATTAGTTTTCAAGGAATAATTTATCTGGTATTTTGTTTTAATAATTTCAATCAAACTCATTCTCACTCAACTAGGCTAGATTAATAAGTAAATAAGATTGAATTTGACCTCCCAATTGCAGTCGTGCAGGATCCACCTTGTTGTTTGTATTTCTATACTCTAATAGATTCGTATGTCCGTGAGTTATTTAAAATTTAACAATAAATTTTTTGAAGCCATTGATGGAAACTACGTCGAAAAGTAAATTTTGGTTCTTATTTCTTTGGAAAAAAAAACAATGTATTCTAAGTCATATATCTCTAGCACTGGAGTTACAACCTATAAAGATTTGTTGTAAATAAATTTAATTCAATTACAATAATTAAAATAATCTATATTGTTTTAATTACAACAATTTCAATATTTTTAATATTAATGAGCACAAAAAAGACGAGACATTGAAATCAACCGTAATAAATATGTATGTTTGGTGGAGTTTAAAAGTAATTTTTTAGTAGATTTTGAAAAAAAAAAAAATTGTGAAATGTGTGTTTGAAAAGTTGATAAGTCTCATTAGGGGGGACATGGGAGAGACCAGGACCCCCAACTTTCTGAAATTGTTTTTTATTTTTTTTATTTTTTTTTTTTTTAGTTTTAATTTTTTTTGTAATTTAATAACCAGCCCAAACCAAAAAAAGACTCAATCCAATTACACAACCAAAATGTAAAAGCCAACAAATAAAGCCCAAATTGACTAAAATCAGTCTACTTCTTCACATAAGCAAGTTCACATCTTCTTCAGCACTAAAAAAATTAATTGTGATTGTGATTCACTTCACTTCATCTTCTTCAGACTTCACGAATGAGAAATTTGATTCCCGACATCACATTCACTTAACAGCCTTTCTTCTGTTCCTCAAACAATGGGGGTTCCTCTTTCTGGTAAAATCTTGTGTTTCTTTCTTTAACTCTTTAAGGTTTAACAATTTAACTGTAATTTTTGAAGCTCTTTTGTTTAAAGTTTGCATGAAAATTGTAAAATATTTAAAGTTTAAGACTTGTATATTTCATTTTTACGGTTTAGGTCCTCTGAAAATTGGAATGGTGGAGTTTTCTTCTTTTTATGGTAATGATGTAATGTAATGATACAACATTAATTCCACAAAACAAATTCTAGTTCTGGTTAAGAAAAATTAATTCTGAAAATTTTAGAATGGAAATTTTATGAGATATTGAAAATTAAAGAGGCAAATTCTTTTTTACATCATAATTTACCTTAGAGAAAATATTGAATCATCTTTTTGAAGAAAATTTTGTATAATAAATTAATAATGTAGTTAATATGATTTTTAATGTCTAGAAACTACTTGGCTATGTCCTTCCTTGAAAAAAAAAGAATAAGTACCGCGAATCTCTTGATTTACTTAAGGTAAGCAATGACTTGCCCTTACTCATTTATTGAAGTATTGAAAATGATGTAACCTTGCCAGCCTTTTTTTTTTTTTTTTTTTTGTATGTTGACTGATGAATTAAATGTTTAACAGTAATGGAGAAATACTTCAAAAGATTATGTAAATCTCATCATTATTCAAGTCAACAAACTATTGATGAAAGAAATGTCCGAAATGATGATCGGGATATTAGAGAAGAAATTGATATGGGATTGGGGATGGCAGTGATGAAATGAATGATATTGAAATTGAAGAAATTGATGTTGGGGATGATTATGATGAAATGAATGACATTGATGTTGGAGAAGATGTGGGTGAAATTAATGCTGAATAATTACCTTCAGATCCTGGATTAAGAAAATCAATCAATAAATATGATGTTAATGTTCGAGATCTAATTCGAAGATAATATGTGCAAAAGAGTCCTTATCAGCCTTGGCAGTCACGAGTTTTTTGTGGAAAAAAAGGTAAAGTGCGTGTTTTGTTGGCAACAATTCTTACATTTAAGTCTGCATTTGGTCTACATCTCATGAAAAATGTGTTAAGAATTTCAAATAAATTGTCAAAGTCATTACAAAGGAAAATCGGGATATTGCTAATGTCATGAGATAGGTAAAAATATGTAAACCGTGGCTCCAAGAGTTCAGGGATGATGAATAATATTTTTTTGGGTAATGGATTAATGTCTTATGTAGAGAGCACAATATTAATTTCCATAACATGAACAATATTTATACACCTCTGAGTCGTTCACGACGTATCATTGTGACAAATTTTCATTACTTCCGTGTAGATTTATTTTATGCAGTAATTGATATATAACTTCAAGAGTTGAATGATCAGTTTTGAGGTAAACAATGACTTACTTCTTTGTATAGCATATTTGTGTCCGGGATAATTTATTTTTTGCTTTTAACAAGAGAAAATTAATTCAAATATATAAGTTTTATCCCAAATTATTTCAAAGATCAGATATTTTGCAACTTGATGATCAAATTGACACATACATCATTGTTATGCGCACTAGTGAAAATTTTGGAAGATTACAGGGTCTTTGTGAACTTGCACAAAAGTTGGTTGAGACAAAAAAACATAAAGTATATTCGTTAGTATACAAGTTTTTAACATTGTCATTAATTCTTCTAGTTGCTATTACTACTACGGTAGAAAGTGCATTTTCTACAATAAATTATATCAAGAATCGATTATGCAATCGAATGGGTGATAAATGGTTGAATGATAGCTTGATTGTGTATATTGAGAATGATGTATTTGACAAGATTATCAGAATATGAGAACTCATAAGGAAAGCTTATAATGAGGTATCCAAAAAATTTCATCACTATTATGTTGTTTCAATTTTTTTTTTTTGTATGTCATTTTGGGAACCCCCAACTCGAATTGTCTAGCTCCGCCACTAGGTCTCATGAAAGATATAATTGAAAATGAGTTTAAAAAATAAAAATAAAAGTTTAAATTAAACTACGCCAAACATGCTTGTAATAATATAATTAAAACTTCATATTTTATTAATAATATACCTTGAATATACATTTTTTTTGTCAGAATGTAATAGGTGTTCTTCAAATTTAAGTATTTTTTGAAACCGGTATCGGATTTTGTGTTTTTGCTTCTGCGATGGGTTTTTTTTTTTTTTTTTTTGGTCGAGAATTTTGCTAAATTTTTTTTCATTGGTAGAGATTTGTAAAGGTCGGATTTAGTAAGATTCATAGATAATGGTTTTAAATTTTTGAATTGAATCATTTTTTTTTTTTCAAAATCAACAGTAATTGGATTCTCACATATTTTACCAAATTTTAGAATTTGAATTTGTAATATTTCTAGTAATTACAATTTAACTCTTTTTTCAATTGAAGGCATGTGTTTTGTCCAACTTGTGTAATCTCACGTGTTTTGCATGATTTGGGCTATGGTGGCACGAAGACCAATTCAATTTTGAAATATAATTATAAATGGATTTTTTCAAGAATGAGCCACTCTTTCAAAATAATTCCAAAAAGTCATTTATGTTACTTAAATTCCAAAAATACTATTTTGGTAATATATTTATTATAATTACAAATATTAATATATTAATTAGATGATGTAATTAATGGTGTAATGTGAAACCTAGGAAAATGGGAAATTTTAGTTATTCCATTCAATTAGAAATCTAATTGATTCTTGGCAAAAATAGAAAACAAAATTTCAGAAAATCTGCGACGAAGATGAGTACGAAAGCAAAGAACACCATTCTATGTATAACATCAGTCGACGAAGAAGATCAGACTGCGAAAAACATCATACCACGAAGAACATCAGTACGTGAAAAGTTTCAGTCCGTGAAGAATAATAATGTCTATGATCAGAATAATAACATAAGGTTAGTTATTCTAACAATTTTATGAAATTATCTATGAAAAATTTCTCTCAGTTGATCAATCTGTAAAATACATTTGCGTATGTTATATTTTTTTATGATAAATTTACACATGTTACATTTACATGTGTGTAACATATTATTTTGTGTTATTATCAGCTGAAACGAAAAATGTAACAAAAAGTTCCCAGAATTCATGATAATTAATGTTTATGATACATTTAGAACATTTCCATATGTTACATTATATTTCTAATATGATTTTGTAACATTTAGAAATATCTGGTTTGTGCAAATGTTTATTACATTTAGATAATTTGTGTATGTTACAAATGCCTATGTTACATGTTACATTTGTATATGTTACGTTTTTTGTATGTTACATTTGTGTGTTTGTAACATATTATTTTATGTTAACGTAACTCAATTTTTAATTTTTAATTTTTTTATCACAATATGTTGCTTAAGTAACATTTCACGTTATGTCACATTGGATGCCTATGCCTATGTTACATTTACGTATGTTATGATTGCGTATTTGTAATATGTTATTATAACTCAATTTTTATTTTTTATTTTTTTATCATAATATGTACCTTAAGTAACATTTCATGTTATGTTATATTAGATTTTATAACATGTACTCTTTGTATTTGTGTTTGATAATATGGATTTACGTTTGTTGCAAAAGATATAACATTTCAATATCTTTTTCAAATTTTTTTAAATGTTACATATTATTACTGTAACGGATTGATGTTGCCCATTAATGGTTTCAAAGTATGTTACATTTGTATTTGTTGTTTTTTTGTAGGAGTTGATACTATAAACATTCTTATTGATAATATGGCAAAACAGTTGGGATTTTGGTACCACATGATTGTAGCTATGTCAACTTGATCGACATGGTAATGTCTGTATTATATTATGATCGAAATAAAATTGTAATAGCATTACATTATTATGTGGGTGGTGGATTGGCTCCGATACGAATAACAAATGATAATGTAGTGTTGTTCTATTTGAGGTTAAAAGTAAGGAACAATTGTTAACTACTTACCTGCTTCGAGTTACTATTACAAATCCATTAGATAGTATTATCTCAATTGAAAGTTTGTATAATTCGCACAATATTACTGGGGATGGAATTAATTTGGAACATATTTCTAATGGTAGTATCATGGATGGTGATACATTTGCTTGTAGTGTTTATCAAACAATCCCAAATGTGGTAAAAGATGAATTTGACGTTGACAAATGTGTACATGAACATCATGATTTCGACGGAATTGATACCGATATGATTTTTAAGGATAAAAAGGTTCTCAAGAAAAAAAATTCGTTATATGTCATTCAAAACAATTATCAGTACATTGTGTATAGATCCGACAAAAAGGAATATGTTCTCAAATACAAAGATAAAAACTGCATGTAGCAATTTAAAGCTTCTAAAATGGGTGAAACATAGATGTTTAAGATAAGGTACATCAGATACGGTCATACTTGTTCGATAGATATAATTATGGGGGATCATAGGCAGGCAACGAGTTCACTATTTGGAGATTGCATAAAACACAAGTACAAGGATGCCAAAACTATTTACACTCCAAGAGATATAATAAATGACGTGTCAAAAATATACGGCGTAATATTAGTTATGGAAAGGCTTGGAGGGCAAGCGAGTATGTCTTGGAAAAGATATTAGGAGATCCAGAAGAATCATACGATCACATCCCATCTTATTTATACATGTTGAGGGAGAAGAATACAGGTACAGTTACGCGTGTTGAGACAAATACGGACAATACTTTCAAATATTTGTTCATGGCAATGGGAGCTTCGTTACAAGGATGGAGACATTGCAAACATGTGGTTGTAATAAACAGAACATTCTTGACAGACGTTACGGTGGTACATTGTTTACTGCTTGTACATAGGATGTAGACTACAATATATTTGTTCTCGCTTTTGGTATTGGTGACGGCAAGAATGATAATTCGTGGGAATAGTTCTTATCAAAGTTTAAAGAAGCTTACGGAGAGAGGGAGGAGATGTGTATCACCTCTGAAAGGCATGGAAGCATACAAAAGGCAGTTGATCGAATATATCCAAACATAACACAAGATTTTTGTGCGTATCATTTGTTATAAAATTTAAAAGGAAGTTTGGGAAGGTTGCAAAACACATTACAAAGCCATTTAACGTAGCCGCTAAGTTTTATACACATATTGAATTTGAGTACCAGATGAATGTATTGGACAACATACATGAAGGCATCCGACCCTATTTGGTATGTCATTTCTATTGTTCATTCGACCAATATCGTTGTATATTTTATCATGAATTGATGTGTGTGTTAAAATATATTTTACACAAGGATAAATTCGGCTATTGTAGGTGATCGAGAGCTTATATGCCAACTAACAGGTACACTATGATGACGTTAAATATTGTGGAGTCCGTAAACGCAGTAACAAAATCGATAAAGAATTATCCAATTGTGACTATGCTAGAAATCTTGAAGAACATGTTGCAAGAATAGTTTTACAATAATAGGAATAAGGCACATTCCACATTTACACGGCTTTCAACAAAGAATGAGAATTTGTTGCATAAAAATGCGAGAAAAGCCCTAAAATTGAAGGTAACTACATGAATTAAATGGTTGTAATGGTTTGGTGAAATTAAATTGTATAAGTGTTACAGATTTATATGTTTTGTATTTCTAACACAAGTTTTGGGTTTAAGCGACATTATATTTCAAGTTACAGACGAGAATACACAAAATATAGTTGACATTGAAAAATGCACATTCACATGCTGATGCAACATGTTTCAAGTTGACGGTATCCTGTGTCAACATGCATTATCCATTATTGGTAAGAATGGTATGGAGACATACAAATATTGTTCTTCGTACATATACGTGGGAGGCTTACATAGCAGCCTACGAAGGTAGCGTTATATCCCTTAATGAAAGTGCAGGTTGGGCGATGGCTAGGACTACAAATTCGATGATTGTATTGGTTCCAAACCCTTCTAGGAAAGCAGGAAGGCCTAAGGAGTGAAGGTTCAGATCAGTTTGTGAACGAAAAAGTGTTATAAAGTGTAGAAGATGTGGGCGATATGGGCACAACAAGAGAACGTGTAAACATCCATTGGAATTTATCAACACGCATAATGATAATTGATATACTGTTAATGTGTTATGTTATTTTTTTCTTCATGGAATTGAATATATTGTCACACCATTCATAAAATGTTATTGTTTTGATACATTTACATAATTGATGTTATTTTAAAATTGTGCAAAATCAGTATGATACATATCATCAGTGATACATATTAAAACTCATGATGATATCAGTTGTAACATATGTAACGTCGGTAGTAGAGAATACCATGTAACATATTCTGGATAAAATAACATGATATCATCTGTAACATATTCAGTGATACAAAATGTCATTTGTAACATATATATCAAACAGTACACAATAGAATTTGTAACATCTACATCAGACCATAATATTAAAAATGATATGTTACAAATGTTACAACTGCAAAACCAATTCTAAACTTCAACAAATTCGTATTTACATACATACTAGACTCTAAAACAAATTGATACAGTGTAACATCTGAATGAGATTGATATATAACAATGAGAACAAATATAACTCATGATTCAATCATTTGTAACATATATAACATGTGATGGTACAATAACATATTCATTACTACAAAATATCAATTGTAACATATGTATCAGACATTGATACATAATATCAATTGTAACATATGTATCAAACATCATGTAACATATGTATCAAACATTCATACACAATATCATTTATAACAATAGCAGCATACATTGATATTAAACAGAATCTGTTACAACTGTTACAACATCCAAACCAAAGCTAAACTTTAACAAGTTCCTATTAATATATACAATGTACTGTAACAGGCCTATAGATATTAACTCCTACTTTGCATTCTTTTTTCTAGCAACCTTTCTTGATTTTCTTTCTTTCCTTGACACGAAATCAAGATTTGTTTCATATCCCTCATTATGCTTGTTCATCCCATGTTTGAACAACATTGCTGGCAAATGGTTCTTTCAATTGAAGCTTCAAAAGATTTGACATTCCTTGTACATTGTCAATCAGTATGTGTTCTGCATACTTGATGACAAAAACACCGCAATCGATCCTAGTAAAAATAATATGTTCATTTCAGCATTAGAAACGATATTAACTGTCAATGGAGGTTGTGATACAAAAATATAATAGACGATAATGTATATACTAACCCATTTTCCTTTTGAGTTATGTTGTGTACAAGATTGATCTGTAGAGGTTTGATTTGTTCCACTCCGTTGACAATTGATAGATGTCATACGTCAATCCTTGCCAACAAGTGAGTGATGATATATACAAACGGTTGAACGTCAGCCATAACTTCAATGTCTCTAATAGTTGACCAACATGAGTTGAATACATTTAAAGATCTTGCTTTCATGTCCAAGTCTCCAAGTATCCCATGGGCATGTTCACCCATTATAATAGGTATCAACACATGATCGACATCCACCCACGGTATGTGACAATGCAAATATTCTTCAAGTGGATATTCAAGCATCAACATATTCTGGGCAAGAGTATTGACGTCATCCGTAAAAGATGGAAATATGCCCCTAACCATGCCTCAAAAAAATGTGTCCATAGTGGTTTCGTTGAATGTCATTTCGGGGCTATAGTTGGCAATCTTCCTCAGGTAGTAAAAACATAGATCTAAGTGATGTGGAATCAGGTGTGATGATATGCAAGCATCAATGTTTTGTTACATCCGTAGATTAGCATAAACATCAAAATCCATTTGTAACATCTTTAAAAAACTCATATACTGAATAAAAATTATGTAACATCATTGTAAATATAAACATGTAACACACAATCTAAAATTTAACCAAATAAAACTCATTATGTCATAATTTGTGGCACATGTAATATCAATGATAAAGAACATCAATTTGTGTAATATATTGTGTATAAAATAACATTGCCTAGTATATAACATAGTCAGTTAACAAAATCAGTGATACAAAATAACATTTGTAACATCTTTATCAGTCAAATATATACAATGTAATTTGTAACAACTGTATCAAATAATAGTCTTTCTGTAACATGCAATAATAGAGTAAATCTGTAGGATCATGTAACAAAAAAAAATATTTGGAAAACATAATACTGTGTCTCTTAGGGATTCATCAATGTCTCGAAACTCGTACCACCACGTCTTCTCGCTAACTTCAACAAGACCAAAATCAAATGGGGGATCAATTTTCATTTTTGTCAACAAAAACTTCATTTTCCTATAATAACATAAACACACATTAAAATGTAATTATTAAGTGGATATAATGATATATAAATATAATTTTATCTTACACATTGTTAGGATGATAACCATCACGAAATCATAGGTCAAATGCTCTAACGTCCACGATATGCGGCGGAACCAACCCATACTTGAATGCACTTTCCTCAAATTTTGATGTTGAAGCTACATTGTTTTGCTGTCTTGCAATATATGGGGATTTGATTAAAACTTCTTGTCTTCATTGACGTTTAATCGGTATTCCAGACGTCGTCTCATCTTGCAAATCATCGATATCTTCGCATTCAATCTATGTCCACAAATAGAAAGGTCATAAATCAAGAATTTTGGTAATCTCAAACTAATTTAGTCTGTTGTTTGGTTATACTTGAATCGTTTCGGATTTATCCTGTATTTCTACACTCTTTATTATCTCTTCAACTTGTTTCATCACCACTTCATTGTAGAATGAATCTTCCAGAGGGTCGCACATATTGACATTCTCATTTTGATCGGTGTTCCTGCCTTCACTATGTGGATCATCAGCATGAACAACATCAGAGATTCCTCCCATTGAATCAGTCGGACCACCGAAAGCCTGAAAAATGAAATGTAGGATGTGATACATTGGAAACGAAACGATTATATTACTATGACAAAGGTGGAAGAGATCTTAAATGATTGGTTTATTACAAAACATTTACCTTTCTTAAAAATTCTTCACGGTCATTGAAAACAACCATTTGCCTATCATAGACTTCCGTTGAAGAATAATCTGATTTTGAAGGAACTTTTGTCCTTAACTCATCCATAAATTTATCAAGTTTAGCATCAATATCATAATGAAGTGTATGAATATTATATTTCAAATCAGATTGTTGGGAGATTATTCGATTATGTCGGGATCGTATATCCACCAGGAGTTTTCTTAACTCTTCAACCGAATTTTGCGATCATCCTATCAATAAATCCATGTTAGTTACAAGATGGTATTTGGAAGAAATTAAAAAGATATGAATGACAATAATGATAAACATATGAAAACTACAGAAAACTTATTTTAGAATTTATTAACCTCTTTGGGGACTGCTTTAGTCTTTTTTGAAACATCGATATTCCGAGAAACTTCTGAAATTGATGAACTAGGAGCATTGAATCTCTTTGATTTCGTAAGGGGGGTCTACGAAATTACTGTCATCGTCATGTGTTGCAAACGGTCTATCAATACCAAACATACCAGCTAGGTACACATAACCAACCAAACACAATGTTATGATGCCATCGGTATGATGCCCCTCGCTCATCTTCATTCGGTTGGATGACATTAACTTCCATCTATAGTACACATAACCAACCAAACACAATGTTACATTTGCGTGTTTGTAACATATTACGATACACAAAAAAACAACATTGAAATTTTATGATGCATAATAACTTACATCTAGTAAGTCAAAGTTAATCTTCTTCCAGTTGATACGCTGTTACTCGCGTCGAAGTATTAGTCTAATTCAAGAGTCGAGGGCATCTTCGATGTAGTCTGGAGCATATTTTTTCATTTATCGAAGGGACAACTTTATAAATCCAGATTTGAAAGGCAAGAGAGAATCCATATAATATGTACATGAATATATTATTCTTAATCTCATCATCATACGTATGCTTCGTCAATGCAATCTTTAAATAACTGAATGTATTTTGAAATAGTTCATTGCCCCATGCATACGTATCAGTTAGAACTGAATTAACCAAACAAAATATTGCATCTGATATCTATTTTTTATACGGCGTAGTGTACACGTATAACATAATCAAATACAAAATCCCAATTTTGACAATGTCTTCATCTTTCGAATCCGATCACATGTTCTTAAAAACTTGCTCGACATCTTTGTTATAAACACTTTTGTAATCACCAAAATAGATATCCCTCAACATTGATTTAGCGTTGCGAGACTTAGGTACGGTATTCAGGACTAGTACACTTTAAACCAGTTACTATACAAAATTCCTCAATTGAAAATTTCAATATTCTGCCTGATATATTGAACCACATTTGTTCCTTGTTTGGCTATCGCACATCCATTAACAGCATCTTGTGTATAAGTTGATGTTGAAGATGAATCTCGTTTATATTCAAAAAGTATCCAAAACAAGTTAAACGAAATAACTCTTTTTAAGAATTGTTCATCTTCTGGTTGGGTGAGATGATAACTTCATGAGGAGCTAATACCATTACTCTTGCTTCAATTCTGTCATCAGGATTGATACAAAATTTCTAGTCTGAAAATTACAAATGAACATTACATTCAACAGTATACAAAAGCATGATATACTAGATTGTAACATATGTATTCAACCAATGTAATAATAACATCATAATCACTTCAGTGTTACAGAACATCATATAAAAATCAATGTTATATAAAAATTGTATTTATAACATATAGATCAGTAGATATTACATAATACCCAATTCTATAACAAGTGTTACAGAATAACCATCTCTGTAACATTTGTTACTTAATGACCATCTTTGTATCATGTGTTACAAAATAACTAATATTGTAACAAATGTAACATAATAACAAATATTGAAACATATGTAACATAATAACAAATTTCTACGTCACATAATCTGTTTTACATTTTAAAATATTAATCAGGAACATAATATGAAATAATTTTACAAAATATACTCATCTGAACAAAACTACATAAAGAATAACTTCGATTAACAAAAAAATTCATTTTCTACGGTGTGAAATACCTGTGGAATGGATGTTTTCCTTTTGAGATTTTTCTTCGATTTCTTGGTAGAATGAGTTTTGCATTCATTCATCTTCGTTGTCTCTTTCGTTTTGGCATCTTTAGATAGTGTAGAGAATGTTATTCACGGAGATTGGAAGCATTGGACTCCGGTATGTTTTATCCATCAAGCGACGCTCTCTTCGACCTTGTCAATCTGCGATTTGGAGCCTTCATTATTAAAACGAGATGAAAAATGTTGAATATGCAGTCCAATTTCTAATTTCGGATGAAGATTTGCAGAGATTCGGGAAAAATTTACACGGTTTGGGTATTGGAAGTTAATTCACGTTTGGGGTTTTTCAGTGTATTGGGTGCATAAATCTAGGAGGGTTAAAGTAGTAATATGTAATTTACAGTATAAAACTTTTTTAATCCATTATTAATTGAATATTAAAATAATTAATTTATTTTACATAATGCATTATTTTTGAAATAAATAAGCTAAGATGTTAGATTTAGAATTAATTAATATTTGTAAGTAGTGAATGTAATATCCACCAATTTTATGGATACTTGGAATTTGAAGTGTACAACAAATTTTTTTTTTAAATAATACCGCTAATTTTATTCAAATATAATAATTAAAAAGTATTAATAAATATTGCCTACCACTTAAAAACTGTTGATTTTTGTTATATAGTTTCTTCTAATTCATTTCTTAACTTTTATTATTTTCCATTTTAATCCCCAAATTAAAGGAACAAAAATTGAAACCTCCACAAATTTTGAGACTTGAGAATATCACCTCTTAATGAAAGTGGAGAGAGTTTTCTACTTTGTGATGTTAATTCAATGGCAGTCACCGTAATCGCAGCTCGTCTCTCCCTCTCCAGTAAAATTAGAGAAATACATTTCTACCAACCCGCTAATCCACCATACCCATCACCCCGTGTTCCAACTACGTCTTTTTCTTTTATTCATATAGAATCTTCAACTCATTCAATTCATTCCTCTTCGCGAAGTTACATTGTATAAAAGAGAGACATGTTTAGATTTGTCATATAGTGGAATTAAAAAGCTTTCATCCCCTGCCAAATATACTTCGGTTCGTAAATTTTTTAGTTGCAAGTCTTCAATCACAATAGTGAGAACGACTTTTAATTCACCAGGGTTTAAATGTATTTCTTTTATTTTTCATTCTTTTCGTAGATATATGTTACTAGACAATTCATTAATGTTGCCAAACAGAATGTATATGTTATTGATCATTGTTGTTACTATATTATATGTTACTTCTTCAAAAAGTTAATGTAGATTATTAATTTATTATTAAACAAAATGTGAACTAAAATTGTAGACTATTGAGCTTTATCATATGTTTGTGATTTGTAGAAATTTTGAAGAATTTTGTGCTATTTTTGACCTACTAGTTCAGTCGATGCTAATTCCTTCCGCATATGGTACCTATGGTATGTTCCGTTTTTGGAATCTCTAATGAGAAAGCCAAATCAATCATTCAAAGTGACTCTATTCTCTTATCACTATTTCTTGATTTGTTTTATAAAGCACATCCTGAAGACCAAGATCACCAAAACTACCGTTTTCGAACACTTACTTTTTGCATGATAGCGTTGTAACTTATCTTTACTGAACCTTGCAACATTTTTAAAATTTTAATTTGGCTTTCAACTGATTTTCTAGGATATTATTTGGAGGAAATAATGATTGATTTGAATTCTGATAGACACTTTACCCAAAACAACCAACCACTTTAATGTGAATAAAGTTTCAATTTCAAGTGTACGAGGAGTATTTTTCTCATCTATTAATGATGCCGGTATTTGTCAATTTCCAATTTTATTATTATATAGTGTGTATATGTGAATTTTCCTAAATAACAAAGCACGTGAAATTGCCCAAGAACATCTCTAATACTACCTTCAATATTACATGTCCAGTTGCTATGACAATGAAAATGGAGGGGACAAAACTCATGTGACATTATTTATTGTAGAAAGCTGTTACATGCTATCTATTTTTAGACAGCATATCATCTTCTTCTTTTATTTAATTTATTTTGTGTCTATCTCTTTTATCTATCTTTCAATTCTCTTTATTCCTTCTACGGTCTCTCTCCTCATCTCTTTTATATCTATTGCCACATAGATTTTATAAAAGGTTTCTAGTATGAGTAATATTATTCATAATCGTTTACTACCGGTAGTTATCCTACTTGACATTACTCAATTGGATGAATTATTCATAATTAATGATCATAAATACATTACTCAATTGTAGTAAATAATTCATTCAATTGAGTAATGCCATGTAGGATGATTACCATTAGTGTAAATAACATTATTCTTCTAGTATTGAAGATGCTCTAAGAGATATTGTACTTTAGGTGTTGATAAGTATATAATTTTTATATTTTCTTTATTAGCCGTGTTGAGATATCCGCGGGTATAAATGTAAAATGAGTTGTGTCAACTGTTTATGCGTGTAAATTGAACAATGCACGTCGAGTACAAATGTAAAATGATTTGTGTCGACTATTTAGATGTTTAAATTGAACCATGCACGTCTAAATTTTGAGTTAACTTTGTGCTGAGCCACTCCTTGGCCCATCAAGCGGATACAATTGGGCCTGTGTCTGCCTACCACATTTGTAATATTTTTAAATTTAAATTGAAATGATTGGAAGTTTTTCCAAAAAAATAAGGGAAAATTTTTTTGGGTCGGTCATCGTTAGCGCCATAGTGGGTTGAAAAGTCATATGATATAATCTTAATTCAACTAAAGTCATACTTTATTACTAAAAGACCAATATACCCTCCAATTGTAAAAGCATCATTTAAACACGTAAAACCAACAAAATCATTTCAATAGTCATTTAGAAATTCCTTCATTTACTTTTAACAATTTTCATCTTCTTCTTGTGTTTGATTCTTCTCATTGTAACTTGAATCGCATACAAATAATTCGAAAGTCGATATTTCAATGGCGAACATATTTTTTTATTTTTATTTTTGTATAAAATAACCATTTTCGGTTAAAAATAATCATGAAAATATTGAGATATCGTTCCAATTGAAACATATGTAATGCGATTAATAAATGGAGTTTGGATAAACTGATTCAACTAGTTTTTGATAATGTAGTTGTTGTGAGTTAGGATTTTATGTTGGAACATGTAAAATGCTTGATACTGTTTCAATAGATGTGTTTCAATATATGATACTGTTTCTAATGATAGTGAAATTTGCTGATTTTTTTTTCTCTGTTTTTAATGATAGTGAGCGATTATTCTTTCTTCATCTTGGCATTGCTCAAGTATGTGTTTGCTTGCTTTTAAGGGACTCGAGATATCTTGGAAGAGCTTTAATTTGCAAACAAAATGATGTACATTAACTGCTGATATCTTGTTTTAGAGAATTTGTGATCTTGTTTTGAAAAAAAATTAAAGATTGTTAAACCTATGATTCTTGTAGTGAACCTTTATGATTCTTGTAGTAATAATGAAAACTAGGATCCGATCAATCAAGAACTGGGAGTGTTAATGAAAAGGATCAAGTTCAAATGATGTTCAACAAGAGAAAGATGAATGGTGGCTTCAATAAAGATATATTTATCCGTGATACTGTTTTAGAGGATTTGTGATACTGTTTTGAAAAAAAAATTAAAGATTGTTAAACCTATGATTCTTGTAGTGAACCTTTATGATTCTTGTAGTAATAATGAAGAACTAGGATCTGATCAATCAAGAACTGGGAGTGTTAATGAAAAATGATCAAGTTCAAAGGATGTTCAACAAGAGAAAGATGAATGGTGGCTTCAATAAAGATATATTTATACGTGATCTTGTTTTAGAGGATTTGTGATAATTGTTTTGAAAAAAAAAAAATTAAAGATTGTCATTTTAAGCTAAAGAGAAGATTTCAAACAAAGTTAAATCCATCATAGGCGTTAAGCGGTTGACTGGTCTTGACCGTCTCGTCGAGACCATTCCGAAAATATATTATAATAAAAATTCGAGCACGTGTGCAAATTATATGTTCATTTCTATTGTGATACTATTTTTGTGATATTGTTTTGCATAATACAAAGATCAAACAACACACATGACTATGATACCATGCTTTTATCTTTGATATTGTATTATGCAAAACAATATAATAGATTAGAACATGGATTAAAACAAGATAAAAATTACTAATGCACATTACCTAAACAAAACAAGATCATAGATTAAAATAGTATCATAGACAAAACTAAGACATTCAAACAAGATCACGGGTTCAAGCCTTGGCATAATTAGACGAAGATCAAAGAATAAAAGCACGGTATCATAAATAAAACTCATTCCACATAGAATAAAACAAATTATCATGAATTAAAATAGTATCAAAATATACTAATGCACATTACCTAAATAAAGCAATTATCATAGATTAAAACTAAGACATTCAAACAAGATCATAGGATTAATACATATGCCTACATAGTTTTAGATGACTTCCCTTTAACTTGAGAATGATTGGCGAGTTCTTCTTTCTTCATTTTAGCATTGCTCAAGTATGTGTTTGTTTTAAAGGACTCGAGATACCTTGGAAGAGCTTTAATTTTGCAAACAAAAGGATGTACATTTATCCGTGATACTATTTTAAAGAATTTGTGATAATTGTTTTGAAAAAAAAAATTAAAGATTGACATTTTAAGCTCAAGAGACTACTTCAAACGGGTAAAATCCATCATAGGCAGTTGCAAAGCTACTGGTCTTGACCGTCTCGTCGAGACCATTCCGAAAACATATTATAATAAAAAATTCTGAGCACGTGTGTAAATTCTATGATCATTTCTATTGTGATCTTTGTTTTTTGTGATCTTTTTTTGTGATCTTGTTTTACATAATACAAAGATCAAACAACACACATGACTATGATATCATGCTTTTATCTTTGATACTATTTAATTAGTCATATGTTTTGTTTGATACTTTATTATGTAAAACATATCATCATAGATTAAAACATGGATTAAAACAAATATCAATTTATATGAATGCATATTACCTAAACAAAACATTATCATGGATTAAAACTAAGACATTCAAACAAGATCACTTATTCAAACCTTGCCATAATTAAACAATATCAAAGATCACATAGAAGTATCACGGGATAAAAAGCGATTATCATGGATTAAAAGCGGTATCAAAATATACTAATTACCTAAACAAAACAATATCATGGATTAAAACAATATCATAGATTAAAACTAAGACATTCAAACAATATCACAGGTTCAAACATTGCTATAATCAAACAGTATCACAGGATTAAAACACTATCATGGATTAAAACGATATCAAAATATACTAATTACCAAACAAAACAGTATCATAGATTAAAACTAAGACATTCAAACAATATCATAGGTTCAAACATTGCCATAATTAAACAGTATCAAAGATCACATATATATATATATTCAAACAGTATCACAGAATTAAAACAGTATCATGGATTAAAACATGTTTCAAATGATAGTGAAATATTATGACAAAGTTTCAATCTATTAAACCTTGTCATAATTAAACAGTATCATAGATTAAAACTAAGGCATTAAAACAGTATCATAGATTAAAACTAAGACATTCAAATGTTAGATGATGGAACATTCAAGCTCCTATTTACAACAATTCTATGTCCATTTATATTGTGATCTTTGTTTTTCGTGATCTTATTTTGTATAATATAGTATCAAATAAAATACCATGACTAAATATTAGATGATGGAACATTCAATCTCATATTTACAACAATTAGATGGTGGAGCATTCAAGCTCCTATTTACAGCAATTAGATGGTGGAGCATTCAAGCTCCTATTTACATAAGACGAGAGAGTATTCAAGCTCATATTTACAGTATTCAAGCTCATATATACAACATTCTATGCTCATTTTCATTTGTGATAATCTTGTTTTGTTTAATACAATATCAAATTGCTATTCTATATTGGTCACCTCTCTTGCAACACGGATAGATCAATGCTAATCGTTAAGACATTAAGAATAGAGTACAACCACAGAAGATGAAGAAATAAAAAAGCATACAAACCAAAGATAAGGATTCAAACATTGTGACCAAAGTCCATAAAACGTTATTTTTTTAGTTTCACAGTTAACAAAATCTTCACCAAAACAACTGCCTAAAAAGTGATCCAAAATCTTCACCAAGAAAAGTGTCTAAAAAGTGAAGCACTCGTCGGAGGTCGCTGGAGGTCGCCGGAGGCCGAGGCGGAGGTCGCCGGAGGTGGAAGCGATGGTCGCTGGAGGTCGCCGGAGGCCGAGGCGGAGGTCGCCGAAGGTGGAAGCGTGCTGGAGGTGGCCGGAGGTTGTCGCCGGAGGTCGCCGGAGGTGGATTCGTGCTGGAGGTGGCCGGAGGTTGTCGCCGGAGGTGGAGGAGGTTTGTGGAGTTGAAAGATTGTGTCAATGAAAAATATGGTTAAAAGGGATGATTTTGGAATTAATATAAAATATTGATGTGAAGTATGACTTAATCACAATTTTAAAAAAGTTTTGACCTAATTTGAAACAAGTCATGTGGAGATGACTTATTTGCAATTTTCCCAAAAAATAACTATTCTTACTACATGCCCGAGCGAGCCGGTTCACTACGGGCCATAAGCACGCCTTTACAGCCCACATCACTTTCCAACTGTTGAGATAGACCAGGCTTTTCATGTCCTAAGTGCGCTCTTGGCATATTTTGACATATCTAATTCTCATGTGATACATCTTTCAAAAAATCAAAAGTTAAATATTTCAATAATTATTCAAATTTTAGTCGTATTTTCGATCACTCACTGAATTTTCAAATATTACTGCGTACTCACTGAACTTTGAAAAATTACACTACGTTCATCACTCCTTACGATTTTGTAACTGCTAATTGGCAAAAACGTACACGTGGTTGACGGAATGTCTACGTAGCATGAGTTAAATATTTCAATGATCACCAAACTTTTAGTCGCATCTTCACTGAACTTTCAAATATTGTTGTATGTGTGATAAATGAACTTTAGAAAGTTAGACTTCGTTAATTACTCCTCACGATTTAGTAACTGTCAATGGACAAAAGCGCACACGTGGCTGATAGAACGCTTATGTGGCACACACTTGAAATTAATTCTGCCAACTAATTGAAGTTTCACATCCATGTCATCAAATCGCTTTTCAAAATGTGATTTATACATGAAAAATGCATATTCTTTTTCCATATTAAAATTCTTCAAAGTCTATTTCTCCAAATTCAATTCTCTAACCCTTAACCAACTTTCTTCTATGACAAAACAATAATGCTACCCCCCACAAACCAGCCTCATCAAAAATCACCACTCCGTTTAGAAATCAACTTCATCGTCACATGCATAATCACTTATTAATTCTTCAAAACATAGATACTCTAAGTCATCTACTTCATTATCAACCTCTCCGGCCTCTTTAAGTATTCTATATTCAACTCCCGTTTCAATGTCTTGTGTGACATTTTTATCATACAATATATCATCATCATCATCTTCAAATTCATTCTCAAAATCAAAGAAGTTTGAATCCTCATCCAAAACTGACAGCACAAAAAAAAGGACATTAAGCACATGTTTGTCAATGCTTAAATTATAATTTTAACTGGTCAAACTGGTCAAACATATATTTTTATCCACATATTTTATAGGATCCACAACTTTCAACTCACTTTTTATTCACACATTCACCAACAACTTATAATATAAGTACTTTAAAAAAAATTCAGCACTACCAAACACATGCTTAATTGCTAAAAGAGATCCAATCTTGTCAAAATACATATTTTTTTGACATGAAATACATGTTGTAACAGACGACATGCAACATGAAATTCATCATAAAAAAAATAAAATATATACTTTTCACGTTTAAGGTTAGGTTTTCCAAATAAGAACTCCAGGTAAATTTTTGGGTACATAATACAACAAACAAACAAAAAACTAATAGACTTTGACATTACCTCTATGTGCGACATTATTGATTTTTAAATAAAATTATGGTTCTCGATTAGACCGATTTGTGGGATAGCGCTATTATTTTGTTGCGGTGTGATAAATGGTGTGATAAATGGTTAGGATTAGGAACTAAACTTGGGGTAATAGACTTTGATGGATTTCAATTTGGGAAAAAAATACGTTTCGGGTATAAATTGTATTTTGAAAAAGTACTTTAATGACATGGATGGACAGCTTCAATTGGTTGAAAAATTTAACCTCAAATATGTGCCACGTGGGCCTTCGTTAACCACGTATGCGCTTTCGTCTATTTGATTCTGAAATTATTAAGAGTGATTAGCAAAGTGTAACTTTCTAAAGTTTAGTGAGCACACAACAACAGTTGAAAAATGAATGAGTGATCGAAAACGCGACTAAAAGTTAAGTGATTATTAAAAAATTTAACTCATGCCACATGGGCATTCCGTCAAGCACGTGTATTCTTCCTTCAATTGGCAGTTACGGAATCGTGATGAGTGATTAACGGAGCATAAATTTTCAAAGTTCAATAAATACGTAGCAATATTTGAAAGTTCATTAAGTGATCAAAGACGCAACTAAAAGTTTGGTGATTGTTTCAATGTGCTTGAGTTCGTCCTCCTTCTCTCCCATTACTACATAGGAGTAGAAAGCCGGTGAGCTACCAAACTTATTCATCAGCCTTACATAATAATCTTAACAAATAACAACATTATGGAAAGGCCTAACTAAGTCGTCACTACAAATACCATAATTGGCCTCAATTGAAGTTGTTGACATCCCGACTCTAGTATTCTTTTAACTTTTTAAAAAAAATATTTGACACTATAATCGAGATAGAATTAGAAAGAACAACTATCGAGGATTGAATTCACCTCTCTTGGCGTCAAGAAAAGTTATCGTGCATTTTTCTTAACCCGATCGGGTTCATTACTCATAGATAATGCAAGCAGCATCTCTAGGTAGAATTGATGATACTTGTGAAATGTATTTCCAAAAAAGGAAAGAAAAACATATAATTAAAGTTGAGGCATGCCAACACAAACTTATGATTTGTTCATGCACAGCATGTGCAATCCTATCCTGTTAGACAGCCAGACATGGAAACATCTTTTGTGAACCTATTCAATTCCCTTTGTTATAAGACATTATGTAAATAACCAGCTAAGGGAAGAGAATGACTCAACTTTTTCCCATTCTTGCATTAGAAGCAAAAAAGTTTTTATTATAGATGATGCGCGCGCACATATATATGATATACATCTTTAATACTAATAGAGTACGTACACAATGAGCATACTGTGACATAACCCATCCCGAATAACATTATTAGGCACGAAACGTGACATGTCGATTATGGACACTAGTTGGATGCCAGATCTGCCATCATGTCTTAACATCATATGAATAGAGAAATTCTTAGGGAATTCAGAAAACTACATGTGAAAGAAATGGAAAATAGATAATCAGACAAGTTTAAAATTTTTCTTCCTTGATCGTGTCTAATGTTATCCAATGCACCCGACCAACATGCGATAAACGGAGTTGAATTTCTATCTAGGGCTAGAAACCAAGAAACCAAGCTGCTCAGTTAAAACAACTACATCTTCTTCAACTTCTCCATCATCAACAAATGTCCCAATCTCATGATCTTCAATACTCTCATTGATAAAGTCTTCCCAAAATCCTACATCAAATGGCTTATCTGATGCATTTTCTTGATATTCTATGTCATTTTTTGTCTGTAAAGGCTCTTCCTCCACATTCATTGAGATTCCACTTGGTTCTCCAATAATATCAGTACCATATTTGACTATTTCTTCGATTCCAACAATATTGTCTCGATCTTGATCAATTCTCTTCCTTCTCTTCTTACTAATTGCTTCCTCGAGTTCTTTCCTTCTGTCCTTCTGTTGGACTATATGTTGTAGAAAATTAGGATTTTGAATTGCCTTTGCCAAGAAACTCATCATCTGTTGTTGTTTCATTTCTGTCCCTTTTAGCTTTTGTTCCATTGTTTTAAGGTATTCATTAGTATTCTGCTGTTGTTGTCTCAGTTTCACCAATTCCACAGTTAAAATCTGTTTGTCGGCGTCTTAATCGATCAATTTCTTCATCCAATCCAAACTTTCCCACTTCAACACACGACTCGAAACCTTGATGTGAAGCTTGAGGATTGACGATGTTTTCCTCCTCCTAATACTTTTTAGAAGATGCTTTTGCCCCCTCAAAAACCCTTCATTAGCAAACTCCCATTTGTCTGGATCAACCTTCCTAAATCCCTGCACAAGTTACATTCCCAACCATATAGCAACAAAGTGAAGTGCTTCATTTCTTTTGTCAAACCATAAAAGTGTATGTAATCCAGATAGAAATACTAAAACAAATTATATAAAACGACCCTATTGATAGGGTTACATACTAATGATTTATATAGAACGACCTTATTTATAGGATTACAAATAGCTCTCCCAAATGAAAGATTATATACTAATCGATCATTTATATAGAACGACCATATTAATTTATATTGTTACAAACACCTCTCTCAAATGAAAGATTCTATACTAATTACACAATCTTTTCTTATCATCTTATGGTCTATATGAATGGATCTAGGCATATCTAGCTAGAGAGCAAATCTTGATATGGGTGTGGAGAAAACTCCAGAAATAATGAACAATATGCAATGCAGATGTTGAAGAATAGTCTAGACATTTCAAGACTTTCCCTTTAAAGCCATTGAACAAAACAAAAAGTCTACAGTAAACAAATCCAACTTTGCCATTTTAAACAAACAAACAAATAAAGAATAATCAAAACAAGATTAAAATATATATGTATATAAATAAACAAAAACAAATCTAGGGCATCCCATTTGCACTACAGTACACAAAAATCATTCCAAGTTGATTTCAAGAAAATCCCGAATACTATACGAACATGGAAGAGATGAAAGTTTTCGGTTAATAAAAAAAAAAAAAGAGAGAGAGAGAACTTACATAGGTATTAAGCTGTCGGACAAAGCTTGAGAAATTATTATGTTTGAAATACCTAGGAAGAAGATTCATGGCAAAGACCTGGGGATCCCATACAATGAAACTGTTGTTACCTCTACTCCAAGAAACGACATCGTCTGTGTTTGGATCATCAACAAGTTCATAAGTCTTGTTAAGGAAAGGTGGAGGTCCTGTTTCATGGAGCCCTTCCAATGGTTGAGGAGTACCCATTACGGGTTCACCGGAATACAGTGAACTCGATCCAGGGAATTCCTCCTTAATGGATTGTAAAGGATTCATTTTTTTCGGTAAATAATATTTCAAATATATACAATAAAAAACAAATAATTAAGAATAATGTGGTATTGGAATCAGGGAATATGCGCTAAAAATCAAGACATGGGGTGGGAGAGTAAAAAAATAGTGCTGGTATGAAATGGTTGTGGGAGTGATGAGTTTTATGAGAATGTAGAACTACTTTCGTATTGTACATGTTTCATTACTCGACCTTTTAATATAAATTTTACACATAATCAAATAAATAAATGATAGAATCATTACCATAAAAAATAAATAAATAAATGATAGAATCATTATAGACAACATTTAATGCATCACGCATTTGTTATTATTGAAAATGTGTAAAATTTAAATTAAAAACGACTAAAGAAATATGTATTTGAGATATCAAATTTGGACTCTTTTATGAATAGGTTATTGGAATATGGATAGTTTATGTATACACTTTATTACAACCGTTGGGAACTTGAAGTGGTGTCATGTTGATGATGCAAGCAAAGCACAAAAAGGCCTTTAGATATTTTTAAATTTTTAGAGTGTGTTTGGAAGGTCTTTTGGAGATTTAGAAGTACTTATTAAAAAGTAAAAATACTTTTAATTATATTTATCGTTATTTGATTAAAGTCAATAATCATTTTTTGATTAAAAAAACAGCTTTAAAGTCAATAATCATTTTTGATTAAAAAGTTGTTTTAGAAAAACTCAATTTTAAGCTTTTCTAACAAATTCTAATTGAACTTTTACGAGAAATAGTAATTGACATTTAATGAACTTAAAAATTAACAAAATTATCATTAATACGTCAAGAAAAGATATTACTCCTTCATCCCAAATATATAGTGAAAAATATATATTAGCGTGTTAAATAATATAATACAAATTACACATAATTAATATGTTTAATTTAAATAATTAATTAATTTTAATAGTTATTATAGGATGTAAACAAAAAATTTTAATAATAATAATAATATGAGATATATTCTAATTAATTACTGTTTAGTCAAATAAATATAAAATTTATACAATCACAGTACTTTTTGAATTCATATCCAAATTGTCAATAGCTTTTTAACAAAAGCTCTATGCTCTACTACCAAAAACCATTGTTCTAGGCTCCGCCTACCGCCTCCACGTCTAGCTTTGCTTCATGCCTCGCTCTCACCTAGGCCCCGCTTAAGCTCGAAAAACTTGAAACTCGGCGCTCTACATCTATCCACACTTTAAACTTTTAGAACATTGCCAAAAATTACATTTGCTAAAAGCTCTCACGACAATAGATGTGTCAAATGGACCTTAGATACCCACCAAACTAACATGGGTGGAGTGGGGCGAGGGTCGAGGAGAAGGGAGACCGGTTGATCCAGTCTGTGATTTGGTTTTAGATACTTCCATCTCACCCCTGCACCAAACCGAGGGAGAAGAGAACTTCATTACTCTTGTAGTATGTTTGGCAAAGCTTAAATTATATTTTAAGCTGGTCAAATTGATAAAACATACTTTTATCCATATATTTCGTAGGACCTTACTAACCATTTATTATTAAATTTGGTACAGACTAGTTGATTCAGTCTGTTATTCAATAGTGATGTCTGTCTGAATTATTAATTGGACTGACTTGCAACAATCTGGTCATAATCTATCTAAATCTGAAGAATTTCGTATAGAATCGATGAATTGGTCACTAACGTCGTGGTTCAAATTAGGCTGCACCACAATATTTTAGAAATTTATTTGGTTGTTTAAGGCAAAGATAAAATATTCAGTTGATTATGCAAGAGTATTAGCGATGTGTTTAGTTAGTCAAATTTCAATTTTATTTTTATATTTTATATGAATCACAACTTGTAATAATTTTTCAACATCACATTATTTTATTAATTTTTATTAAAATTTGCTAATACTTTTAATAAACGCTTTGTCAAACGAGCCAAATGAGTTTGTTTGGCTGTCGGAATGGAAACCTAAAGAAACTTTGCACAAAAATATCTTGGCAACTAAATATTTTAATATACCTTATATAATAGTTCAATTTAAAAATTATGACAAATTATGTCATACACACAAGGGTCCACTACCTTGATTATTGATTGACATGGGACTAGAACATCTATGTTATATATATTATATATACAAAATAAAATGCTTATTGTAATATAAGTTGTACCACTTAATTATTGTAAAATTGATGAAAAAAATAATGGTCATCTATACAGTTAATAAAGAGAAAAAGTTCGTGTCGTTTTCATATTTTTTCTTTTCTTTTTCTCAAAAAAAAAAAAAAATAGAAATACGGTAGTGGAGGTCCCAACATTTTATGTGTGTTATAATGAAACATTGAAGATAAGAATACGACAAATGAAAAATAGTAATGTAAGTGTGATAATAAATAGAAGTTAGGAATCTTTAATGTAATAAAAAGTGGTGCAACAAATAAAAATGATAGGATCACAAAATACTTCGACTTCTGATTTGTCCAACCTTGTCTTGTTCTGAATGGGACGGAAAATCTCCGCTTCGAATTTCTCGCCCAATCTCTCGAAACTACCTTCCTATCTCTGTCTAATCGTGTCTCGTCTTATTGTCATTCTTATGGAAAATGTAATATATAATTACATCTAATTAATTAGTGATTAAATCATGAAATGACATTCATCCACGTTTTCAGCTTAATGGGTAACAACTTTCCAATTTTAATTGAACAATCACAATTAAAAACTGAAAAGTAATAATCCTGGCCATATGTAGATTTTGAAGTCAAGACTCCAATTATAACTGACTTCAAGAAACAACCAGCCCGTGCCAAAATTAGTGATAATCAGTCAAACATAAGTAATAATTAATCTAACATAAACTTTGTTTTTCCTTCCACTCTATATATCATTGTATTGCATTTATTTTTCTTGTTGCTCGTCGTGTGTATCGAACGAATTTTGGGATTGGATAGTATCAAAGATTTTTTAGATGCACATATTCCTCCGGGGGGACGATTGGGACGAGGGCATAAGGGTCTTTATATAATTAACCTAACATTATAAACTTTGTTTTTCGTTCCATTCTATATATCATTGTTGAAAGAAGCGCAAATAGTATCAGAGTCAATTAATTTAAACAAATAATTTGATTCGATTATGATTTAAAAGAACATTCAAATTTCAAGATTAGTATTTTCAAACGAGTCACTATCTTGTGAGGTATGTTTAATAAAATTGACCTTTTAAAATAGAAATTTAAATCTTAATTAAATTCAACAAAAAAATTTAACTATTGTCAAATGAGAGTTTGAATAGCAAAAAATATGAGGAAAACGTTAAGACCATGCAAGAACTAAAAGATGATGTTGTGTTACACTTGCGTTCAGTACGGGTCTATATAATAATTGTTAGACAATGTGACAATAGTCTTATTGCCACTAGTCATTAAATGTGACAAAATGGACAAATTCAGCAAGATAATCCAAATAATCTGGATTTTTGATCGGATCGGTTCAATAAAAATTTGCCCCAAAAATTGGGCCTATTTGACCCGGTTTCATGTGGGGGCCGTCCCAAGTCGTGATAATCGGCACATTTGCTACATTTAATTGTCACATAGACTGATGTCGAACACTACATGTCACGTTTTGCTATAACTTGGTACACGTTTTAACACGTCAGGCATTGGGAGCAAAAGGTGTACAGTTTATTTAAAGGATAACCATTAATTAATTGTTTAATGGAGCTTCTGGATGGCTGTAGAACCAAAGATCCCAAGCATTAAAAAAAATCATTCAAAAGTTAAAGCATTGTTAAAAGTTTTGGGAGCACCTAACTTTAATAATTTTTTTTTTTTTTTGCTTTTATTTGGTATTCGAATACTTTGTACAAACTCTCGATTTTCTAAGTTACAACATCAATTGAATCGTTCAAATTCAAAAAGACTAACACATTTAGGGTCCGATTCAACACAAGTTGTACTATAAATCGACCTATATATGTTTCCAAACAAGTCATTCTACACCCGAGTGTTACGCCCAAAACAAAAAAAGAACCAAAAAATCATAGTCAGATTGAAATTTTTAACTAACCATAGCTTAATGTTGACTTTCACGAACCACTTATGATGGAGAAACCAAATTAAAATAAAAAAATTGGTGAGAAACCATTTATTGTAGATATTGATGGTAAAAATAATTTTTTAAGTAAAATTAAATGTTGAATGAAATACAAGTAAACCTGTTCTTTAATTCTTAATAATGACAATAAATTGAAATGGACTTATCATACTAGACTTTACATGGAATATGTATGATAAAGTTTTTTTTTTTAGATTATAAGCAATATGTCTTACAAAATATGTAGATAAAAAATAGATAAAAATTGTAGGTCTTAAGACATGTGTAGATAAAAGCGATGTTTGATCAACTTTTAAATAATAAAAATGATAAGTACTATTTTGTACTTACCTAGGCTCACAAAAAAGAGATGATTATTAGTACTCTTAGTTGTTTTCGGTTTAATTGCATGTTACTTTCTTATTATTTTAGGAAATAATCAAATTCAAGTGTCAATCGACAAAAAGACGGAAAAAGAGCGCAAATAGAAGAAAAGAGGACTAAATTGAACATACAAAGATACTTGAGGGCTCATCATGCAAATATTAAAGGAAGAAAACCGGATCTGCGCGAGCCAAGTTAACCATGCGATCGCATGGTTAAACAAGGCTGCGATCGCAAATAAACCAAAATCGGCAGAATGCAAAACAAGCTGAACCATGCGATCGCGAGTTATTACACCATGCGATCGCAAGGGTGTATCGGGAAGCAGTTTGGCGGTTCTGATTGAATTGAAACTCTACGAAGTCCATATTGATTCACCTACCTAAATCACGTCTTGGAGTCCTTAGAAAACATTATAAAAGCGGATGATAGCCATAACAAAGGGGATTTTGGGAGACGCAATTTTGGAAACAAGATACAAAAGGAGAATCGAGGATCAAGGCTCGGGATTGAGGATTCTTCAACGGAGTCACGGGTTGTAATTATTTCTTCTTCTTTTTTTTTTTTTTTCACGGATCATGATGAAGTCAATTATTATTATAATTGACGAAATCATGTCCGACTAATTTACTTTTTCTAGGATGAACGATGAAACCTCATGATTTTTAATTAATTAGAAATTTTTACTGTTTTAGTAATTAATTGCTTTTGGGTTGATTATTCTTTATACGCTTTTTCTATTATTTTAATGCACGATCACCATTAGAATATATTGTGATCTATATTGAAGTCGAGAGATTCAATATAGATTAAGCACGTGGTATTGAATAACATAGGGTCCAATAATAGATAGAGATTACTATTATGCTTTATGAAATCTATTTAGGTGTTCTTGAGATTTTAATGCATGTGTTTATGTTCGAAGCTTAATTAGAGATAATGAAGTTCGCATAACATATAGAATTGATTGACCATCGAGAGAGGCTTTTGATTAATTTAAGAACACCGATTTTCAATCTATGGTAATTATAAGCTAAAACGGTTAAACGGATATTTGATTAAGGAAAGTGTTGGTGGATTCGCAAATCCTAGAGTTAGTAGATCTTGAATTCGTTCTTGCCTTTTTAAAGTTATTTATTGTTTAATTAAAATAGTTAAATTAGTTTAGAATCACAAAAATCAAATTGAATCTGTGTTTCTTTTATTGTTAAAATTTAGGTTATAAATTAATTGGTTAAATTAATATCTCGGTCCTCGTGGGTTCGACACTTTATTTTATCACTATATTACTTGTCCACGATCCGTCCACTTGCGGGATATAAATCGCACAACAAGTTTTTGGCGCGTTGTCGGGACTAGTTTATTAATTGCTACATTAATTGATAGTTTAGTTTTAACATTTTTTATTGTTATTTATTTTATTTTTATTTTGATTTTGATTTTAGATTATTTTCTTTTATTATTTTAGTTCTTCGTGATACCCCGAGTTGTATATATTTTCTAATTTTTCGGTGTGTTAGTGTGCATGCCACGTACAAAAATCTTGATCTATTTGATTTAGATCTAGAAATTGAACGAAGCTTTCATCGACGACAACGTGAAAAACAAGAAAAGAAAACACAGCAAGACACAATGGCAGACAATCAAGGGCATGATCAGATAAATAATCAACCACCAATAGCTCGACCAGTTGAAGTTAGTGAACGAGATATTCTTATGGGTGAGTATATGATGCCACCGATTGTTGAAAATCGGTCCAGCATAGTCTATCCACCTTATGGACACGACAACTTCCAGTTAAGGCCAGATGTGATGAATTTATTCTCGAACAACCTGCCGTTTTATGGGATGACAGATGAAAATCCTCATTACCATATTTCTCGCTTCGATGAATTCTGTGGCAATTTCAAATACCACGGTGTTAACGAAGAAGCACTGAAGATGAGGCTCTTTCCACATACATTGAAGGATAAAGCTAGAGAATGGCTAGATTCTCTCACTTTGGGAGCATTACTACTTGGACGGATCGATCCGAAATTCACATTGAAATATTTTCCACCGGCCGAGTAAGCGAGACTAAAGTATGAAATTTCCAATTTCCAACAATCGAGTTGGAAAATTTTCACGAGGCATGGGAAAGATTCAAACAATTGCTCGGAAGTGTCCAAGTCATGGTTTTCCTTTAGCGACTCGAATCATTATTTCTATTACGGACTAGCTCCAACCGGTCGTTCTTTGATAGATTCTGCAGCGGTGGCTCTATCCAAAATAGATCCGCGGTGACCTTTATGATCTATTCGAAACCATGAGTGAACAATTTATTATGTGGCGAGAAGAGGAGTGCGAGAAGAAAGCAACAGGATACACGAAGTGGGCACCAATTCACTTGTATTGGTAAAATTGATGCATTGGCAAAGCAAATGGAATCAATAAAATATTCTCATTCGACTAATTTGGTTCGAGATGCCTTTACCAATCATGTAACATGTGGAGCAAACCATCGCCTTCTTGAGTGCCCATTGACAAAGGTTGATATGCCTTCTCCGAGCAAGTTGCATATGCTCGAAATTTTCGGCGTCGACAAAATAATCCTTATTCACGCGGACTTACAATCACGGATGGAGAAATCATCCAAACTTCTCATATGGCAACACTCAAAATATTCAAAATCCACCAAATCGGGGAATGCCGCAAGAGAGAAAAAGGAGGACTAGAAGAAAGCATTATTGAATTGAAGGAGATGCGAAAAAAGCGGGAGGAGATGCGAAAAGAGCGGGATGTTGCTATCAAGAATATGGAAAATCGAGTTAGGCGGTTGGCTAAATTGTTGGTGAGAGACAACCAGCACATGGCCAAGCAATACCGAAGTCAATCCAAAGGAGCAAGTAAATGCAATTACCACGAGGAGCGGTGTTCGATTACAGAGATTCATGTGACTAGGCGGTGTAGAAAAGGAAGCGTGTGTCCGACAAAGCGAGAGAAAATAAATTAGATGCGTGAAGTTGCACGCAGCAGGACTCTCCACCGAGCTTATATTCCACCACCCGGCCACGTCCCTCCTATCCCATTTCCTCAAAGGTTGCGAAAACATAAACTAGACCGGCAATTCAAGAAGTTCCTAGATGTTTTCAAAAGTCGCACATCAATATACCATTCGCCGATGCCTTAGCTCAAATGCCTAGCTATGCTAAATTTATGAAGGACATTCTTGCAAATAAGCGAAAGTTGGAGGAACACGAAACAAGTAGCACTAACTGAAGAATGCAGTGCCATATTGCAAAACAAGCTACCACCAAAATTAAAAGACCTGGGAGTTTTAATATTCCTTGTACTATTGGTAGTTTATTTTTTGATAAAGCATTATGTGATTTGGGTGCTAGTGTGAATTTAATGCCTTACTCTATTTTTAAGCAGCTCGGTTTAGGAGAAGCAAAGCCGACAACAATAACACTCCGACTTGCGAGATAGAACAATCAAAGCGCCCTAGAGGAATCGTTGAAGACATATTGGTGAAAGTGGGCAAGTTCATATTCCCTCACCGATTTTATTATTCGGATATGTGTGAAGGCAGAGATGTGCCACTCATTTTGGGTTGACCTTTCTTGGCTCTTTGGTCGGGCAAGAATTGATGTTCCAAAAGGAGAACTTATCTTTGAAAGTGAATGATGAACACATTACATTCAATGTGTTCAAAGCAATTAAATTTCCAAGCTCCTCGATTCACGCTCGAGATGGATGTCATTGACCGGAAGGGAGGGAGTTTAGATGATAAAGTTGTTACCCAACACCGGGAGGCACCTCTTCGAGAAGAAGAATATGTGCAGAAGAGGAGTTTCATCCGTCTTACGTGACCAAAGGCGATGAAGAAGGTGAAATTTTCTTAGTTGAATTCGAGCGGGTGGAAAACAAAATCATATCGGCATGATAAAGGAAAAATCAAGCTACGGAAGGTAAACAAAATTGTTCGAGAAGTTGATCAAAGCAAGAAGAACAGGTCCTCAAAGATTTATTCAAAGTGTCTTGGCGATTACCACGACAAAGTCAAGCTAATGACTTTAAAGAAGCGCTCAATGGGAGGCAACCCATTTTTCTACCCTTTTATTTATTTAAATTTTAGTATTATTTAAATTTTAAGATTTCAATTGACAATTTACACGTTTTAGGTTTTAGGATTTAAAGTAGGTTGTTAATTCTTAGGTTTTGAGGATACAATCATCGTCATCCCTGCATAATCACGTTGTTCAATTATTTTAATTTTATATTTAAAATAAAAAATAAAATTTGAATTTCGTTTTTTTTTACATTTTAGTAAAAAAAAAAATTCGTTTTTTAAAAAAAAAAAAAAATTTATTTCTTGTTAATAAATTCCTTTTCTTTTCTTTTTAGGGTTACAACTAAGGACCTGGTGGATGACATTCAAGCAAAGATTTTTCGACCAACAACATGAGATCTCTCCACCAATTGTTCATACCATACTTCTTCTTCAAACACCATCCGATCCACATCCGGGTAGTCTCGATCTTTATATACTCCTTTAAATTATTTTTACATTGGGGACAATGTATCTTTCAAGTTTGGGGTAGTAAAAAATGTTTGGTGCGATGATAATACTTGTTATTGATTGTTAATTTATAAAAATAAAAAATAAAAAAAAAATTATTTATATTTATTTATTTGCATATTTATATGATATGAATAGTCTTCTTAGGCTAATGATGCAACTTTTTATTGTTTAGCTTTAATCCATGACTTGTGAACAAATTATTACTATTGGTTAAATGTGAGAGTATTTGACCATGTTTGATATTGTGTTGTGTCGCCGAGTTAAAATGATTTTTAGCTATGTTGGTGCACTTAAGTTGAAAATAATAGGATACTGTTTAAACTAAAAATCATCCGTATCTCGAACAAATAACCAATATAGTGAGAAAGTGTGGTAATTAAAGCTGTGATAGTGGCTATCTAGGTTATGATTGATTCCATGTATGTTGAAAATCGTGTGGAGCACTTTGGACCGATTAGAGGAAATTAAGTAATGACCGAATGTTAGGAATCTAATCCTCACGCATGAACTTATTGCACGCAAAGAATAAAAATTATTATTATTATTGCTTAACTCTTTTCGTAGCCTAATTGACTTGAGTGAAAAGGTCAGTAGGGTTTCTCAAAACACGATGCCCTAAGGTTCGAAAGACACCGGGAGTCATCGACCTCAAGCTCGTTACATGAGTCATTTAGAAAACTTAATGGACTGAGTTTTGCACCTTATTAATATCTTATAACTCATTTCGTAGCCTATTTGACTCGAGTGAAAAGGCGTCTGTAGGGTTTCTCAAAAACCCGATGCCCTAAGGTTTCGAAGATCTGGGAGTCATCGACCTCAAGCTCGCTACATGAGTCATTTAGAAAGCTTAATGGATTGAGTTTTGCACATAAGATCTATATATATAAAAAAAAAATTATTATTATTATTTATTTATTTAAATTTAGTTTTATTTCGTCCGTAAAAAAAAAATGATTGATGAAATTCTTTGCAAAGTAAAAGGATTAGATGACTAACGGGTTTGACTTATTTAGTAGAAACTTTACGGTCGAAAGTGCTCATAAATTGGAGAATCTTCATATACCTAGGTTGTCACGATTATTAGTTTTCTCAACCAAAGATCGAACAAGAAAATAATGAGCGAAGTGTTACCTTTTGAACCAAAATCTCGGATTTTGAGAGAAAATATCATTTGGGGGAAGTGTACCTACGAGAGGAAAGGAAAAGTTGACCCGGTGGTTGGGCTATCACCACCATAGAATTTAAGTTAATCAGATTAACGGGTCTCACACACGTATCAAGTATGGTTTGAGTACAATCACATTTGCAATAGTAATACACGAACACTCGTCATGAATTATAAGTTTTTTTTTTGCAAAAGCTGAAGCAAGAACGGCAAGCTATTTATATTGTGAATTGTGTTATTACTTATTTCTTTAAGTGCATGATTGTTTTTAGCTAGTTTATTCGAGGACGAATAAAAGTTCAAGTTTGGGGTATTTGATAAGTACTATTTTGTACTTACCTAGGCTCACAAAAAGAGATGATTATTAGTACTCTTAGTTGTTTTCGGTTTAATTCCATGTTACTTTCTTATTATTTTAGGAAATAATCAAATTCAAGTGTCAATCGACGAAAAAGGCGGAAAAGAGCGCAAATAGAAGAAAAGAGGACTAAATTGAACATACAAAGATACTTCAGGGGCTCATCATGCAAATATTAAAGGAAGAAAACCGGATCTGCAGCCAAGTTAACCATGCGATCGCATGGTTAAACAAGGCTGCGATCGCAAGGTAAACCAAAAATCGGCAGAATGCAAAACAACTGAACCATGCGATCGCAGGTTATTACACCATGCGATCGCAAGGGTGTATCGGGAAGCAGTTTGGCAGTTCCTGATTGAATTGAAACTCTACGAAGTCCATATTGATTCACCTACCTAAATCACGTCTTGGAGTCCTTAGAAAACATTATAAAAGCCAGATGATAGCCATAACAAAGGGGGATTTTGGGAGACGAATTTTGGAAACAAGATACAAGAGGAGAATCGAGGATCGAGGCTCGGGATTGAGGATTCTTCACCAAGTCACGGGTTGTAATTATTTCTTCTTCTTTTTCTTTTTTCTTTCGCGGATCATGATGAAGTCAATTATTATTATAATTGACGAAATCATGTCCCGCTAATTTACTTTTTTCTAGGATGAACGATGAAACCTCATGATTTTTAATTAATTAGAAGTTTTTCATTTTAGTAATTAATTGCTTTTGGGTTGATTATTCTTTATACGCTTTTTCTATTATTTTAATGCCCGATCACCATTAGAATATATTGTGATCTATATTGAAGTCGAGAGATTCAATATAGATTAAGCACGTGGGTATTGAATAACATAGGGTCCAATAATAGATAGAGATTACTATTATGCTTTATGAAATCTATTTAGGTGTTCTTGAGATTTTAATGCATGTGTTTATGTTGAGAAGCTTAATTAGAGATAATGAAGTTCGCATAACATATAGAATTGATTGACCATCGAGAGAGGCTTTTGATTAATTTAGGAACACCGATTTTCAATCTATGGTAATTATAAGCTAAAGCGGTTAAGCGGATATTTGATTAAGGAAAGTGTTGGTGGATTCGCAAATCCTAGAGTTAGTAGATCTTGAATTCGTTCTTGCCTTTTTAAAGTTATTTATTGTTTAATTAAAATAGTTAAATTAGTTTAGAATCACAAAAATCAAATTGAATCTGTGTTTCTTTTATTGTTAAAATTTAGGTTATAAATTAATTGGTTAAATTAATATCGGTCCTCAAATGGGTTCGACACTTTATTTTATCACTATATTACTTGTCCACGATCCGTCCACTTGCGGGATATAAATCGCACAACAAAAATCATACTCTAAATAGGCTATGGCTATACTCACGTTCCAAAACTACGTAAGAGTTGGAGAATAAATTCACCAACTTTTGGGTTTTCTACCGATCCAAGTTTAATAGCTCGTTTGATTTTGTTAAAAATTAGCTTTAGTAGGTTTTTATAAAAATGGATGAAATATGTGGTTAATAAATTAATAAAAATTATGGATCCTATAAATTATGTGGTTAAAATTATTGGTTAATTTTAATTTCAAATTTTAATAATTTTTTTTAAGCAAAACTAAACAATTCCTAAATTGACTGGGTTACAAATATTTTTTTTGTAGGCTAATTTTTTTTACGTTCATTTTGTTTAGTAACTAACTCAAAATATAATTAAAAATAAATAAAATCCAACTAAACTTGTGATAATTAGGGTAAGAAATTAAATTACTATTGAGTTTCGTGTTCGGTCTTATCTAATTTAATGTACCAAATATATCAAACTTATATTGATACAAGCTAGTTTCACTTTGTGTCTGCTAAAATATCGACTCGAACATGATGTATTTGTAATTGATTTTCTTTTCTAAGATATTTGGGTGACGATATAGTAATAATAATAATAATAATAATTAAAAGATTAAATACTATGGTGACGATAAAATAGCTAATTGGTACAAATGAGTCCCATACCATGCACTCACTATCTTTTCATTCTTGGTAATAATGTCACGATTTCAATCTTTTGCTTTGCACAATTAGTTCTTGGGTAATTATATTCATACTACACTTTTTATTAATTACACCACACTTTAATTGCAATAAAGGTTCTCCAATATTTGATATTTAGACACTCACGTTTCTAATTTTTTTCATCGTATTTTTTCATTAACTTCGAACATGATGTATTTGTAATTGATTTTTCTTTTCTAAGATATTTGGCTGACGTATAGTAATAATAATAATAATAATAATTAAAAAGATTAAATACTATGGTGAGGATAAAAATAGCTAATTGGTACAAATGAGTCCCATACCATGCACTCACTATCTTTTCATTCTTGGTAATAATGTCCTAATTTCAATTTTTTGCTGCACAATTAGTTCTTGGGTAATTATATTCATATTACACTTTTTATTAATTACACCACACTTTAATTGCAATAAAAGTTCTCCAATATTTGATATTTAGACACTCATGTCTCTAATTTTTTTCATCGTATTTTTTTCATTAACTTTTATTTAGTTTTCACATCTCGTCTCCGATGGAGATTTATGTCTAAATATTCTGCTAATGTGCATTGAAATGAGGAAAAAATATTTTGTCAAACTTATGTATTTGTTATTTATTTTAATTATGTAAAAATATTAGAGACAAAAAAAAAAAAAATTTACGCTCTCCTAATTAATTTTTTGGACAAATATCATCATCAAAGAGAAATATAAGACATGCAAATTAATAGGTTGATGATAAAAATTTGCTAAAAAAAGTTAGAGACCAATAGTTAAAGACTTTCATTGCAATTAGAATATAGTGTACTTAACAAATAATGTTGTGTTAATATAATTACCCTCAGTTCTTCCGTCATATTCGGTTTATTTGACCTTTAAAAAATTATTTTTTCATTAAAAAAGACTCTTATAACCCTACTGTTAGTTAAAAATAAAATATCAAATAAAAAGAAAAGAAAAGAACGATAAAAGGAAAAACAAACAAACCCCATATCACTCCCAAACAGGCACTGATAAGTACAATTTTGTATTTATCGAAGCTCACAGAAAAGAACAATTATGAGTACTCGTGCATTTGTTTTTCACGTAATTGCATGTGTTTTGATATTTTTAGAAAAATGTGAACCTAGATGTTGATTGGACGGAAAGGAAACAAATATGAGTGAAAAATGATTGAAAGTAGATGAAAAAGTGGAATGGGAACTCATATGAAAACTCTGGAAAGATGAAGGACCTAAATTGCAATTAAAAGACGACTTAATTGAAATGAAAGAAGAAATCCAAAGACTCAATTGAAAATTGAAGAACGTTGATGGACTTACTGCACAAATACCAAAGGACTAAGCGCAAAGTAGGAAATGAACGAAACCATGCGAACGCATAGTTAAAAATAGGTGCAATCGCAAGGTTCCTAAAATCGTAACAGAATGACGTAATTAATTACTATGCAATCACATGGTTAAGCGGATGTAAAATTACATTTTCTTCTAGAAACAGAACTTTAATTGGAAAGAAATTAATACATGACTTGGGAGATGCGTTTATGTCAACTTGGAGACATATAAAAGACAAAATAGTCTCATCGCACGACACGCAATCAATGAGAGAGAAATACAATCAAAGAAGAAGATAGAAGACAAGAAACGAAGATTGAGGGAGCAAAATTCAAAATCATTCGACGAAGAAAAACCGCGAGTTGTGTTTACTTTTCCTTCTTTCTATTCCGGATCATGATGTATTCGTATTTTGAATTATTTTTTAGAATTATGTTCGTCTAAACTACTTATTACTAGAATGAACGATGAAATTCAACGTTTTGATTAATTAAAAGTTTTCTGTTTTTGTAACTAGTTGATTTCGGGTGATCATTTTTACTCTTTTTACATTTTGATGTTTGAACACCATTATAATGTTTTTATGGTTTTTATTGTTTTCGAGAGAATCAATCTAGATAAGCACATAGTAATGAATAACATATGATCCAATAATATATAGAAAGTACTATTATTCTTTATGAAATCTTATCAGTGATCGTTGTGATTAAATGCATATCTTTATGTTCTAAATGTAGTTAGGTTTATATATCGATATAAAATTAATTGATTGTAGAGAGATGCTTTTGATTATTGTAGGACCACCAATTTTCAATCTAGAGCAATAATTTACAAAGATTGATCAATGAAACGTGATGGTGGATTCATGAATCTTAGTGCTAGTAACATTCCAATTTGCTAATTAAACTAATATTTTTTTGTTGCGTGATAATTTAGGACTTGGTTATTATTAGAAATCTAGAATATGATAATTGTAGAATTTAAAATCGTAAAGAATGTGCGTTTTTAAGTTTGTAAAAATCTAGAATAATAATTAATTGAATAATTGATCGCTAGTTCTCTTAAACTCGACACTCTACATATCACTTTATTATTTATTAACGATCCATCGACTTGTGATGGATAACAATCCTACCCCAACCACCAATCATCCTCAACAAGCCTTCTCTTCCACCAATTTTTCCAGCCGCTCACGGCCGCTGCGACCGTTGCCAAGAAACAAGTGATGCAGATTCTCAAATTAACAACTTTCGACCCCAACCCCCCACCCCCACCCCACCCCACCCCCACTTTCCTTAATATTCTTCCATTTTCATTGACAAGCAACCAAAAATCAAAGAGGATACAAACAACGAATTCATAAAATCAAAGAGGAAATAATGCAGAAAAATAGCAGTGTGTTCTTAATCTTTAAGAGGATGTCATGCAAGTCTTGTAGAATTTTAACGAAATTAACTTCTCATCGCCGCCGCCGTCGATGGTATAATAGAAAATGCTGCGAAAATCGAAATTTTTGTCAAATTTTTAGTTTGAAACAATGAATTTTTATCATTGATTTGTTGGTAAATTGGTGCATTATTTATATTTTGATTACTTAAACATGTGGATGCAAAAATAAACAAAATGACGACTTACAGGAATGTAGATAAATGAAGAATTTTAGATTCTCGAGGCAAGAATTGGACTTTTTTTCTTAAGACAAAACCGTTGTGATCATGTACTTACGATTTTTCGGCACGTCTTTTAAGATACAACAACCCTTTCTTCTAGTAGTGGCACTCCAATTTACGAAAATAACGATGCGAACAATATTTTATACTCTCTTTGAATAAAAATGCTTAATTACACTAATGGTCCCAATTCTTTCGATTTGTAACGATTTCAACCGTATTCAATTATTTTAGTAGATATCATCTCCATCATTTCATTTATTTGTACAGATTGTCTCCAAATGATTTTTTGACAATTTTGCCTCTAACTTAAATAAATTAAATGATGGAAAAAAAAAAACAATGAAAAAATTACAATTGAGACCATAACCTTTTCAAAAGTACAAATAAACCCTTTTTTTTTACAGACTTTCACTTAAAATAATAAAAATATATTATCAAGTCCCAAAACCCTAACCCACCTCACCCCATTAGTGCCAGAGACAGCGGCGCATCTTCTTCACACTCCGACAAACCATCTTCTTCACACTTTGACAAACCCATATACATTTTACCACTGTGCGTCCACAAGCTCGTACAGTAAAATTAATACTTTCATCAAGCCTAGTAAGACCTTCCAGTTCCCACTCCATTTTCTTTCTGCAACAAGGAGAAATAATGGCTTTACAATTGCTTCTTTTGCTATCAGTGTCATTACTCTTTGTTATTACTAGAAAACATGCACAAGATTTAAGCAAATAATGTAGGATACCACCACAAACAAGCAAACCACATTCTCCATCAACGTCTCTTCTTCCACAACTGGGTGGGCGTGACGCATCCATCTTCATCTCTTCCACCCCCTTCAACAAGGTCGAACGTGATGCCGACGTCAACCTCTCCCTTCCCGACAACGGCTTCAACGTGGTTGTCCTTGCCAAGACCGCGCTTGAACTCGCATGCCCCGGCGTCGTCTCCTATGCAAACATCCTTGCGGTGGCAGCCCAAAATCTAGTTCTAATCATGGGTGGCCCATATTACACTGTGAAACTAGGCCGCAAGGATTCTTTGATTTCAAAAGCTTCTCATGTAAAAGAAAATCTACCAAGAACCACAATGCCCATGAATCAAATAATCCAGATTTTCGAGTATAGAGGATTTTTGAGCAATTTCTGAGAAAACAATTCAAATAATTTTTATTTCTTATTCCTCAACCTTCATTATGCATGTGAGTACAATGTATATATTCTAAAAGAGTAAAAAAATCCTACCAATAAGAGATTGACACCTTATCATTTATTTAACAGAAAATAAACTAATTAACTAATTAACTAATATTATCATCATCCCCCTCAAGTTGGAGCTTGGTGGATGTCAAGCAAGCCCAACTTGGAGAGAAGATATATAAAGGCGAGGTGTAGCCAAGGTCTTGGTGAAGAGGTTTGCAAGTTCTTTGTTTGGAAGAGATGTGTTGTGGTAGAACAAAACCATCTTTGAACTTGTTGCGAACCAAGTGACAATCTATCTCCAAGTGTTTAGTCAAAGAAGGGGTTAGCTACAATGTGAAGGCCAGCTTGATTGTCACACCAAAGAGGAATAGGAAGGGAAATTGGAACATGTAGATCAGTAAGAATATATGATAACCATAGAAGTTCACAAACGGTGGCAGCCAAACTCCTATATTCGACTTGACGGATGAAGCGGGATATAGTAGTTTGTTTCTTTGTCTTCCAAGAAACCAAAGCATTGCCAAAGTAGATGCAATAACCTGTGATAGATTTCCTTATTTGAAGGTAGGAGGCCCAGTCAGCATCGCAATATCCCTGCAATTTGAAGTCATTAGCTGCTGGAAAGAATAAGCCCTTTGATGGACACCCTTTAAGGTACTTTAAAAGGTGAATAGATGCTTCCCAATGAGTATGAGTAGGAGAATTGATAAATTGGCTAAGTTGCTGGACATACATTGTGATGTCTGGATGAGTTAAGTTCAAATATAATAATCTTCCAACAAGCCTCCTGTATTTATCTGGTTGTGCAAGGAGTGTAGCACAGTCATTAACCAATCTGGTGCCTTTAAGGAGAAGAGTGAGAGAAGGTTTAGCTCCTATGAGGCCAGCATCTTCTAGAATATCCAATGTATATTTTCTATGGTTAATATAGGTTCCAGTAACATGTCTGGCAATTTCCAAACCCAAAAAATACTTAGCATGTCCAAGGTCTTTGATGGTAAATGTGTAGTGCAAGTAGTGCTTCACTTTTGTGATTTCAACTTCATCATTTCCTATCAATAAAACATCATCCACGTAGACTAAGAGAACAAGAAAAAAATGAGAATTGTGTTTAATGAATAGGCAATGATCATGAGGTGAATGTAGGAAACCAAAGGCTTTGAGTTTGGTACAAAATTCATTGTTCCATTTGTATAAAAGCTTGTTTCAACCCATATAAGCTTCTCTTAAGCTTGCAAACTTGCCCCGGTGTAGCCTTAGTGTATCCTTCTGGAGGTAACATGAACACTTCTTCATCTAGATGACCATGTTGAAATGCATTCAGCTGATGTAAGTTCCAATATTTTGCAGTGGCAATGGCTAGAATAATTCTAACAGTAACCAGTTTTGCCACATGAGAGAAGCTATCAGTGTAGTCAATACCAGAAAGTTGATGATAGTCTTTTGCCACAAGTCTAGCTTTGAGTCTTTCCACAGAACTATCATGATTCAATTTCACCTTGTAAACCCATTTAGATCCAATAGCTTTTTTATTTGGTGGTAGCAGTTAGATCCCAAGTCTGATTATTTTCAAGAGCAGTAATTTCTTTAGCCATAGCTTCAATCCAACCTGCATGTTTACTTGTTTGATAATAGGATTATCAAGTAGGCTCCTGGATAGTAGATACATTTGCTAGAAATGACATATATGCATTTGAAAAGGCAGGATTAGTAAGATAAGGAAAAGTTGGAGGTGATTTTGAAGTGCTAGCTGGAGTCACTAGTGTAGAAACAGCCAAATTTGTGACAAAATATTTTAACCAAGTTGGTGTGGTTTTTAGCCTGGAACTCCTTTTTGATAAAATGTAGGGAGTCACTTGATCACCACAAAGATTATCTATAGGTTCAGTTTGGGAAGGACAAGAGGTAAGATCTGAGACTTGTTTATGAATAGGCTGGATTGAGGTAACATCTTGAAAAGAAGAATGGGGTTCATCTTCAACAGAGGTAGGATTAAAAGAATCATCATTTGAAATCAATGGCAGAGGTATAGAAATAGGATTGTGAGTGTGTTTGAGGTAGGAAAATGTATGTTCATAGAACTGGACATCTCTAGATAGGAAAATTTGATGTGTATCAAGATTATACAATTTGTAAGCCTTTTGGCCAAGATTATACCCAATGAATACACATTTAGAAGCTCTAGGATCAAATTTTTCTTTGGTAGGTTTGGTATTGGTTGTATAAGTTAAACAACCAAATGATTTAAGCATAGAAAAATCAGGTTTATACCTAAACAAGATTTCAAATGGTGTTTGCCATTGAATGACAGAGCTAGGGAGCCTGTTAATGATAAATGTAGCCATTAAGATAGAATGGGACCAGAATTTGCTAGGTAAGTTGGATTGAAACATTAATGAACAAGCAATTTGTAGTAGTTGTTTGTGCTTTCTCTCAAGCACCCCATTTTGTTGGGAGTGTATACACATGATTTTCGGTAAAGAATGCCAAGTGATTGGAACAAGAGCTGGCAGTTTAGGCTAGTGAATTCAGTTCCATTGTCACATCTAACACATTTAACCGTTTTGTCAAATTGTTTATTTATCATGGCAAAGAAACCTTTCAAGATGTGTGGAACTTGACTTTTATGTACCAGCAAAAACATCCATGTAGATCTACTAAAATCATCCTCAACAGTTAACATGAAAGGAGTTCCAGTAAGAGAAGGTTTCCTATAAGGTTCCCACACATCTACATGGATTAATTCAAAAGTGCCTTTGGTATGAATAGAACTTTTCAAAAAAGGCAATCTATGTTGTTTAGCCTTATGACACACATCACATTCCTTCTGCAAATTCATGTTCACTGGACAAGGGTTTTAGAAAATCTAAATGCATTTGAATGGAAGGGGAGGCATGTCCAAGTCTATTGTGACAATCAGTAAAGGTATTGATGCAAGCTTTATTTATGTAATTCTGAATATTCTGGGAATCGAATACAAATTTGGCAAAGAAGGTTTCATAGACTTGCAATTTGTATGATGTAAACTAGATTTATCAAGTACATATAGTCTTCCAATCAACTTCCCAATAGCTAAAATTTCTTCACTCTCCAAGTCCTGCAGAAGACAATATGAAGGATAAAATGTGAATTTTATCTGGGCAGTGTGGGCTAATTTAGGTACAGATGGCAAGTTGAATTTGAAACTAAGGACATGTAGTGCTTCTGTGAGACATAGTCTTTGATTCAAGATGATATCACCAGTGTGTTTTACTTCTTTAATTGAGCCATCAGGTAGGTATATAGGGGTAAGATTTTGAATAGGTTTGGGGCTATAAAGAAGGTGTAAATCAATGCACATGTGATTACTAGCACCAGTATCTATAATCCAAGTTCCAGGTTTCAAAAAATCAAACAAAGTAAACACATATTAAAAATTATGGTTAATTACATTAATAGTCCCCATTCTTTCAGGTTTGTAACGATTTCATTTCCATTCTTTTTTTTAGCAGATATCATCGTCATTCTTCTACTTATTCTTACAGAGGGTCCCCAAATCACTATTTTTCACTATTCTGACAATTTTACCTCTTGACTTAAATAAATTAAAATAATAAGAAAAAAAATACAATGACAACATTGCAATCAGGCTCTTAATTTTTTCAAAAGTACAAATAAATCCTAAACTATTTTATTTTATACAGATAAGTGTTCTTCTCCAAAAAAATCTATATTTTCCTCGTACAAGCACCATCACCATCACCATCACCATACCGCAAATTCTCCAAAATTAACAATACGAAAACCAAGATTCTTTAACCATTTCTAGTTTTCAAGATTTCAAGATTTCAAATGCAATCATATTTGCCTTAGAAAGATCCCATTTTTCGGGTCGGGTTGGGAATTAACTAGATTCTGGAGCTTTTGAACCAATCGAATGGTAAGAAGTGTGGGTGGAGAAGGAGAGAGGTAGAGTGTAAATTATTGGTGGAGGGTGCGAGCGGCGATGATGCAGCGGTGGGGATCGGAGAGCTCGAACGTGCTTGGCGTAGCGAGGACCGGAGAGAAGATAGTGAAGAGCGGAGAGAGGAAAGGGATGATTCTGAGGCCTTGAGGGATGAGAGCTGGTAGAGGAGGTCCGGTGTCGGGAGAGGACCTCGTGGCGGAGAGCCGGGTTGTCGAGGAGGCGAAGGCCTTCCCGGAGCTTTTCGATACTAAAGGTCAGAGAGCCGGAGGATAGAACAACGGAGGAGAATTGAGCGGGATTGAAATGGGAGAGGAAAGCAGAGAAAATTGGGTGGGGGTGGGGGTGGGGGTGGGGTGGGGAAAATATATTTTTTTTTTTTGTTGGAGAAGAACACCTATCTTTATAAAATAAAATAGTTTAGGATTTATTTGTACTTTTGAAAAATTAAGAGCCTAATTGCAATGTTTTCATTGTATTTTTTTTCCTATTATTTTAATTTATATAAGTCAAGGAGTAAAATTGTCGAATTGTGAAAATAGTGATTTGGGGACCCTCTGTGAGAATAAATAGAAGAATGAGAATGATATCTCGCTTAAAAAAAAAAAAAGAATGGAGATGAAATCGTTACAAACCTAAAAGAATGGGGGTGGGGGTGGGGGTGGGGTGGGGAAAATATAGATTTTTTTTTTTTTTTGTTGGAGAAGAACACATATCTTTATAAAATAAAATAGTTTAGGATTTATTTGTACTTTTGAAAAAATTAAGGGCCTAATTGCAATGTTTTCATTGTATTTTTTTTCCTATTATTTTAATTTATTTAAGTCAATGGGTAAAATTGTCATAGAATTGTCAGAATAGTGAAAAATAGTGATTTGGAGACCCTCTGTGAGAATAAATAGAAGAATGGGGATGATATCTGCTAAAAAAAAGAATGGAGATGAAATCGTTACAAACCTGAAAGAATGGGGACCATTAGTGTAATTAACCCTAAAAATTATTACTACCTGCAAAATCTCCTAGATGTGCAAAATTTACATGGTTGCTGTTTTCCAACTGTATTTTTTCTTTCATGAACTTCACTAAGTCCTGTTGGATTAGGTCTAACATGCTAGTAGTTTGTGAATTTGTTTTTTCCTTCATATCATGCCTTTCTTCATCTAGATCTAAAGGTGTATCGGCAATATTTACCATAGTTCTGCCATTTTGATGTGTGATTTTAGCCTTCTGCTCCTTCAAATTTTTGTACCAATCTGGTATCCATGAATTTTGAAGCAAGTACTCCTTGTGTGTCCATTCATGTTGCAATAATCACAATGCTTATTAGCCTTTTCTTCATTACCCATTCTTTTGTAATTTCCTATCCCTCTACCTGATCCATCTCTGCCTCCCCAATATCCCCTTCCAAATCCACCTCTTCCAGAACCACCTCTATCAAAATTCTATGTCTTCGTCATCATTGCTGTGTTATCATTAATCTCAGAGAATAAATGGTGCACATCCATCTGTTTTTCAACCCTTAATATCATTGAATAAGCCTTGTTTACATTAGGTAATGGGTCCATCACAAGAATTTGGTTTCTTATGTGATCAAAATAATCATTTAATCCCATAAGAAATTGCATCAATCTGTTGAAGGTGTTAGTCTCAGCTACTTCCTTTGCTGCTCCGCAGGTACATGATAGAATGGGCATTAAACAGGCATATTCATCCCATAATTTCTTCAATTTTGTGTAGTATACAACTACACTCATGCTTTCTTGAGTGATACTGTTGATTTCCTTTTGTAATTGATAAAGAAGAGGCTCATTGCATTTTCCAAATCTCTCTTCAAGTTCCTTCCATAGATCCTTCGCAGAAGTGGTATATATGAAAGCATCAACTATGTGTTTGGAGATTGAGCTGAGAATCCAGGAAATCACCATACAATCAACTTGTTTCCATTACTCAAAATTGGGTGAATCTTCATCCGGAATTTCGAGATTTCTATTTATGAAATCCAGCTTTACCTTCGTCCCCAAAGCAATCTTCATGGATCTATTCCAGCTCAAATAATTGTTTCGTAAGAGGTGAAGTGACCAACATCATTCTGGATGATCCGACCACTTGGAGGAAAAGTGGATCTCCATTATAGTTTTTTCAAGCTCCTTCGCACCCCTCTCGTATTTTCAAGATCTCGCCATGATGAAATCAACAAGATGATTTCCTTAATTGAAGTTAGAATGAATCATCGTGTCTCTTTGATCGTGTGCTCTAATACCATGATCAATTTACAGAGAGAAAACAATTCAAATAATTTTCATTTCTTATTCATCAAGCTTCATTGTCTCGTGAGTACAATATATATATTCTAAAAGAGTAAAAAAATCCTACCAATAAGAGAGTGACACCTCATCATTTATTTAACAAAAATAAACTAATTAACAATTCTAACCAAGCTGACTAACTGACTACTTAACTAATATTATCACATTGATTCAAGAAATGGTAGCATTATCCAATTGCCCACACCATTGGATTTTCACATTGCAAAGAATTGACTCCATTCTCTACTGTAAATGCACAATCCGACCTAGCTTATAATCCCAGATTTGCTCGAGCAATCGGAAGAGGCTTGTGCATATTACCGAAAAAATCCGACACTTTTAGTATTCAACGATGTAATGAGTCCGAACAAATTCGACAATATGTATTATCAAAGCTCACGAAAGGTTTAGGGGTAGGGAAGGGGAAGGGAAGGAAGGGAAGGGAGGGAGGGAGGGTGGGGTGGGGTGGGAGATGAAAATTTGTAAAAAAATAAAAAAGTTTAGGATTTATTTGTACTTTTGATAATATTATGGTCCAAATTGCAATTTTTATTGTATTTTTTTTTTCTATCATTTTAATTTATTTAAGTCAGGAGCTAAATTGTAAAAAAAAAAAAAAAAAAAAAAAATCATTTGGGGACCATATGTACGAATAAATAGAATGACAGGGATAACATCTGCTAAAAAAATTGAATGAAAATGACATCGTTACAAACATGAACGAATGAGGATCATTAATGTAATTAACCCAAATAAAAACTAGATTTGGACTTTATACATAAATTATTTTTGAATTAAAATAATTTGTGCAAACAATGCCGGAACATTTGGTTGAAAATGAAGTTATTTAATTTGCAATAATAAGATGTCTTCTATATACAATATCTTCATAGAAAGACATGTCCAAAAATATATTTATTGTTAGAAAGCTAGTGTTTAAAAAAAAATTATTGTTCCAATATTCATGGTACCTAGAATGAATTGGAAATGCTCTTAATGTACCTTGTTATCAACAAATATGAACTATCAATATATTAATGTAAAGGTATAATAAGAAAAAAGTAAGTAAAATTTATTGTTCCAATTATAATAATTAAATTTTTTCGATCTATGGGAAAATAGAAGTGAAACTATCTTTATGGATAGAGGAAGTATGATTTTAGTTTTAATTCTATTTTTTTTTTTTTAATCTTTTTGATAAGGAATAATAACATATTTAGTCTCAAACATTTCAAAAATAGAAGGAATATATAATTAATCTTTAAAAGTAGAATCGAACATCCCCAACTTTTGATGAAATAAGCATGGTAGGTTCTGATAACATAATTCATCTACTTTCTCCGTTATTTGCCCCCAAGTGCAATTCACGATTTTTTTAACCAAAAAATAAACCATTGTAAGCTATTAAAATCATAGGAGGAAAACGTGAGACCTGACCACTAGAACATTCCTTATGCCTTTGTGAAATTGAAACGCCATTTTTTCTAAATGGAGTTGGAGACTGAGCATTACCATTTTTGCTTCTTGCGTTCTCTGCAACTCGAACCCCCGTTGCAGTACATAATCTCCACGAGCGACCAATCGTAGAAACCCCTACTCCATACCCATTATCACAAAAAAATCACCACACCACTTCATTTTCTTGTTCTTACCTTTTCTTCTAGCTAAAACATCATTCCAGTCATTGTAGCAATGAAACTTGTTGTTATTCTCACTGTGCAAGCACATATTATTTACACTAGCCACCAATGTTTGAATATTTGCCATGTAAATTTAGATTGGCTTCATTTCAACAATTTTGAGGCAAAACTAGGGTGGTGTAGTGTGGTTGATAGGAATGTGTGGGTTGGTCTAATATGATGCTTTTATCACTGAGATTTCAATCACTTAATTTTGGTGAGAAAATGGTGAATTGTTTGAGGCAGATAACAGATAAAATAGACTGATTATGTTATCGTGGACCTACTATTCATATTTTTTCAAACGTTGGAGATGTCACGATACTATTTTAAATATTAAGAGTCTATTTCATACGTTTTAGAAATGTTGGAGATCAAATATTTTAATATAATTTTTAATAAATTAAAGAGAAAAGACTATTATGACCTTCTAAAATAATGCATGTGAGAGTCCCAAGCAAGTCTAATGGAGAAAATGGACGGCATCTATCTCGAAGGGACTAATTGTACAAAAAAAAATGTTAAAATGAGGATGGATTGCCAAGAATAAAAAGATAGGACCTGATTTCACAGCAAATACAAAAGATGAAGACAATTTGCGCCAATTAGCGGGATAAAAATTGAGAATTTAGCTTTTAATTGTTTGTAGTTGATTTTCAGTTTTTTGGGTGGCAGAATGTGGCCTTTATTCTGAGCCAAGTTGGTGCCATAATGCTTAGTCCTTTTGCTCTGAATACGGCATTAAATGACTTCTGAACGCTCTGACTCAAAATCCAGACCCATTGAATCCCGAGCCCAATGACCAAACCCATTTGTAGGCCCGCACTCTCTCTTGATAAACTTTTATGGGGTAATTAGATCATACACCCTTTTTTTAATAAAAAGTTGAAATATACCCACTTTTTAAATTTTTATTTTTACCCACGTGTAAATAATATTATAAAAATACTCTTTTAAAAATATTTATTTATTGCATAGTAGTCCATTTACTTTATATAATATTCACTTTAGTCTCTATATTTCAATTAAGTCCTTCAAAAATTGCATCTTAGGTCCTTAATCTTTTATATCTTTACAATTTGGTCCCCAAATTTTTAATTATCTTTCAATTAAGTCCTCCAAAAATTGCATCTTAGGTCCTTCAACTTTTTACTTATTTACACTTTGGTCCCCAAATTTCAATTATATTTCAGTTAAGTCCTCCAAAAATTGCATCTTAGGTCCTTCAACTTTTTACATATTTACACTTTGGTCCCCAAATTTCAATTATCTTTCAGTTAAGTCCTCCAAAAATTACATCTTAGGTCCTTCAACTTTTTACATCTTTACACTTTGGTCCCCAAATTTTCAATTGTCTTTCAATTAAGTCCTCCAAAAATTGTATCTTATGTCCTTCAACTTTTTATATATTTACACTTTGGTCCCAAAATTTCAATTATCTTCCAATTAAGTCCTCAAAAATTGCATCTTAGGTGTGGTAACATATATGTTACCCGTGTCAAATTGATTTTAATAAAATTGAGAAAGTAACATAGGGTAAAAAATACAATAACATATATGTTACACGCGTAAAAATATTGTTTTTAAAAATATAAATTGGAAATATTTGATTTTAGATCAAAATAATGTATTTTTTAAAAAACATTTACATGGAGATATATCATAATATAGCAGTTGTATTTGTTGATATTAAAATGAAAAAATTAAATATATTATTTTTATTTAACATAATTAAGTAATTCGAGAAAATTATAGAAGGATATAATTTGCTAAAATTGATTTTAATGAAATAGAGTAAGTAATATATGTTATCAAATATGGTAATATATATGTTACCCGATTGTAGACTAAATTAATGTACTTTTTAAATACATTTACAACAATATAAATTATACAATAGTAATTGTAGAGAAAATGAAGAAGTAACATAGGGTAACACATGTGGTAACATACGCATGTATACACTGTCAAAGTGTTGATATTAAAAGTGAAAAAATTAAATATATTATTTTTTTAATATAATTCGTAATTCAGAAATTTGTAGAAGGATATAATTTGCTAAAAATTGATTTTTACGAAATTGAGTAAGTAACATAGGTTAACAAATACAAGATATATATATATACCAAGATAAAATTATTGTTTTGAAAAATAAAAATTGGAGATATTTGATTGTAGAAGAAATTAATGTATTTTTTAAAAACATTTACAAGAAAATAAATTATAAAATAGCAATTGTAATGTAAATAAGGAAATAACATAGGGTAACACATGTGGTAACATATGTGTTACCCGTGTCAAATAGTTGTTTTATAAGTGAAAAAATTAAATATATTATTTTTATTTAATATAATTCATAATTCGTAAAATTGTAGAATGATATAATTTGCTAAAATTGATTTTAATGAAATTGAGGAAGTAACATAGGTTAACAAATGAGCAAGTAACACATAGTAGTAACATATATGTAACAAGTATAAAAATATTTTTTTAAAATGAAAATTTGAAATATTGATTTTAAATAAAAATAATGTATTTTTAAAAAATTTATAAAAGTAGAGAAATGGTAAAATATTGATTTTAATAAAAAAAAATGAGGAAGTAACATGTAGAAACATATATGTTACATGTGTAAAAATGTTGTTTTAAAATTAAAAAAAAATAAAATATTAATTTTAAAGAAAAATAACGTATTTTTAAATAATTATAAAGTATTGATTTTATTACAAATGAGCAAGTAACATAGTAACATATATGTTACTAGTATAAAATGTTGTTTTAAATGAAAATTTGAAATATTGATTTCAAATGAAAATAATGTATTTTTAAAAAATTTATAAAAATAGAGAAATAGTAAAATATTGATTTTAATGAAATATAAGGAAGTAACATATACGTCGCTACTCCGTGTAAAAATGTTGTTTTAAAATAAAAAATTGAAATATTAATTTTAAAGAAATATAACGAATTTTTAAATAATTATAAAATATTGATTTTATCAAGAATGAGCAAGAACACATATTAACATATATATTACTTGGTATAAAATATTTTTTAAAATGAAAAATTGAAATATTGATTTTAAATGAAAATAATGTATTTTTTAAAAATTTATAAAAAGAGAAATGGTAAAATATTGATTTTAATGAAATATGAGGAAGTAACATATATAGTAACATATATGTTACCCATTAAAAATATTATTTTAAAATGAAAAATTGAAATATTGATTTTAAATGAAAATAATGTATTTTTAAAAAATTTATAAAAATCGAGAAATGGTAAAATATTGATTTTAATGAAATATGAGGAAGTAACATATATAGTAACATATATGTTACCCATTAAAAAATATTGTTTTTCAATGAAAAATTAAAATATTAATTTTAAATGAAAATAATATATTTTTTAAAAAATAATAAAATGAGTAAATTATAAAGTATTAATTTCAATGAAAATGATGAAATGACACATGTTACTCGTGAAAATTCAAGTGTAAATTCAAATATTTAATTGAAAGTACACTTATTTTGACCACTAAAATTGCAATTATTTTGGCCACTAAAATCAAAGATTTGGATGACCAAACTTTGAACATGTATAAAGTTGAATTACCTAAGATGCAATTTTTAGAGGACTTAACTGAAAAATAATTGAAAATTTGGGGACCAAAGTGTAAAGATGTAAAAAGTTGAAGGACCTAAGATGCAAATTTTGGAGGACTTAACTGAAAGATAATTAAAAATTTAGGGACTAAAGTGTAAAATTATAAAAGATTAAGGACCTATGATGTAATTTTTCGATGACTTAATTGAAATATAATTTAAAATATAAGAACTAAAGTGAATATTATATAAAGTACATGGATTACCATAAAATAAATAAATGCCACATCATCATGCCAACTCATAATCATAATTTAATTTAAAATAAATGTCATATCATCATCATAATTTAAAATATTGTTTTTAATAAAATGAGGTATTTTTTAAATCAAACCATGAAAATAAGGTATTTTTTGAAAAATTAAAAAAAGAAGTATTTTTCAACTTTTTTACAAAAAGTAGGGCTCTTGTCAACTTTGCCCAACTTTTATTTGTTTATTTGGTTTAGCTTAAATTATAATTTAAATTAATTAAATTTATTTTTTTATTCACAATTTCAAATGATCTATTTCTTATTATTAACTTATTATCATTATATTTTATACAATTTACAATTTATAAATATTTAAAAAATAATTTTTACACTATCTAACACGCACTTAAAATATATCGTATTTTACATATATTTGATAAAATAACAATTTTCTGAAAAATTGACAATATTATTCTTATAAAATAATGTAAATTTTAATTGTATCTTCAATCATATATCAAAATTTCTCTCTATAGGCATATAGAAGTTAAATTTAGACCACTTTTTCCAAAAGTTCGAATAATCTTCATCCTTTTCACTTCATAAACTTTGTTGCAAAAAATTTTAAACCACCCAAAAGCTCATATTCAATGTATGTTTAATATTGCTGAAATTATTTTTTAATTCTTATATTATAAATGGCTTATTTGCACAAATGGTCCCTGACTTTTGCACTTATTGGGTTGAGGACCCATCTTTTCATTTTGGCAGTTTAACCCCTATTTCAAATGTTTTTGGCAGAAATGGTCCTTTCAACAATTTCCATCAAATACCGTGAAATTTGACGGTGGAAGAATTTTTATTTATAAAGACTTATTTGCACAAATGGTCCCTGACTTTTGTAAAGAAAATTTGCAGACAAAAGTCCCTAATATTTTAAAAAGTGTTGAAAAGTCCCATAACCTTCTAATCCTAACACATATGACCCTAAACTTTTGACAATTTTACCCCTAACTTAAATAAATTAAAATAACTCACAAACCTTTTAAAAATACAAATAAGTCCTAAATCTTTTATTTTTTTTCTGATTTACACTTAAAATAATAAAAAAGTGTGTCATCAAGTCCCAAAATTTTTAATTTTGTTCACCAAAATGATATTTAAAATGTGTTTGATTAAAATCGATATTTTTAGTAAAAGTAATTGAAAAATTGTGGGACCATAAAATGCGTGGTTAAAATTAATTATTGACTTTGACTTTAACTTTTTAACAAAATCAAAATTGAAAATAAGCAGGCTCTTAGAGTTCTACAGATTTTGTCCATTAATCTATTATTAATTAACAAAAAATTATACTCACGATCAAAATTTGACCAATTTAAAATTTTAATTTATTTTCATATCAATTACTAGATGTGGTAAAATGGGCCAACCTCGGATAGCCCGATCTTCTGGTCGGGTCAATGGTCTAATAAAAATTGATTAAATAAAAATTAGGTCAATTTAGTCCGATAAAACTAGTCAATTTGGTCCGATAATTTTTTTGTCCAAATCCTCACCCCACACTTCAAACACCCCACCCATCCCTTCCTCCTCCCTCCCTCCCCGTGAAATGTGGCGGCAACGGGGTGGGGTGTTTGAAGTGTGGGGTAGGGACTTGGGCAAAAAAAAAAATTATCGAGCCGACTGATTGGGCTAGTTGTCTTGGACTAAATTAACCTAATTTTATTGAATCAACTTTTATTGGACCAAATAAGCTAGAGACTGTGCTATCTCGGGGTGACCCATCTTGCCACCTCTAGTAGTAATTGATATGAAAAATAAATTAAAATTTTAAATTAGTCAAATTTTGATCATGTACAGATAGTTTTTTTAATTAATTAATGCACCACCTGACAAAAATCTGCAGACTCTAAGAGAAATTGTTTGTTTTCAATTTTGATTTTGTTAAAAACTAAAGTAAAAGTCAACAATTAATTTTAACCACACATTTTGGTCATACAATTTTTCAATCACTTTTCTAAAAAATCTAATTTTAATCAAACACATTTTAAATATCATTTTGGTGAACAAAATTAAAAGTTTTGGGACTTGATGACACACTTTTTATTATTTTAAGTGTAAATCAGAAAAAATAAAAAGATTTAGGACTTATTTGTATTTTTAAAAAGGTTTGTGAGTTATTTTTAATTTATTTAAGTTAGGGGTAAATTGTCAAAAGTTTAGGTCATATGTGTTAGGATTAGAAGGTTATGGGACTTTTCAACACTTTCTAAAATATTAGGGACTTTATCGCAAATTTTTCTTTACAAAAGTCGGGACCATTTGTGCAAATAAGCCTTTAATAAATAAAAATTCTTCCACCATCAAATTTCACGGTAGATTTGGATGGAAATTGTTGAAAAGGACCATTTCGCCAAAAACATTTGAAATAGGGTTAAACCGCTAAAAATGAAAAGATGGGTCCTCAACTGCGCAAAGAAGTGCAAAAGTCGGGACCATTTATGCAAATAAGCCTATTATAAATTGTGAATGAATTTGTAGATAAAACGTAGATTGTAAATTGTTGGTCATATGAAATGTGTGGATAAAATATTTGACTAGTTTATATTAGAAGTAATTGAATTCTATCGGGTTAAATCAATAAATATATTTAATGATGTATGCAATTACAATTAATTTTGGTTGAATTGAAAAAATTTCAATAAAAAACAAGTAATTGGTGAATGAGTATGATGATTAGACACATTCATTCATAATTGGTGAATATAGGGTTGGGCAAAACCCATGGAAACCGACGACAGACGACCTGACCCGACCCGGTCGAAGTCGGGTCGGGTCAATGAAACCGACTTCGGTTTATTAAAAAAAAAAAAAATTTTTTTTGTTCTTCAAACCGCCCAAACCGAAAATCGAACCGACCCGAGTCGGTTCGGGTCATTCGCCGCTTTTTCAATTTTTTGGTTTTTGGTTTGGCTTTGGCCAAACCGATTTTTTGTTCGGTTCGGGTCGGGTTGTGGCCCAACCCGACCCGAACCGACCCACGCCCACCCCTAGGTGAATATGTATGATAAATGGACACATTCATTCAAGATTTAATTTGAACCATCAAATCGCATAAAAATATGAAATTGTGCAATCTAAAGACTCAGATTAATTAAATCAAATGATGTACATATTCATAATGAGGCACACATCCATTCAAAAAGACATTTCAAAACCTATAAATAGGGATCTCCTAAATTCAAATTTTTTTCACACAAAATCAATTCTGAATTAATTGATTTTAAATTCTATATTTCTCTCCAAAATTCTTAAATAATTTCTAAAGGTTTTTTTTTTTTTCAAAAGATCGTTGTTCCTTTTTTTCGAGAAGAGTGGAGTCATTCTTTAGTTCAACTGGCAATGTTGACATAGTGCAATACCGACTTTACGTCTTTTGATCAAGTTAGCACATTTACATGGGATGAAATCTATCTTAAGGTGATATGCTACGGCATACTTCGCTTCATATTTATTCTACATTTCTGTTTTATGTTTTTTTGCAATTGTTACCGTCAATTTTACCAACAGTTTGATCAACTCAAATCATAATTTAAGCACCACCAAACATGTGCTCAGTGCCTGTTTGATTTTGTTAATTTTATAATTTTTAATAAAAGTTGATAAAATATATTATTGAAAAGTTGATAAAAGTTATAAATTTCATAAAATGTATAATTAAAATTAATTGTTAATATTTACTTCAATTTTTTCACAAATTTTTGAATAAATAGTAATAAACATGGATCGACCGTGACTAGACCAAACGTTAGAAAGATGCTTGTAATTCAAATGAGGTCCATACCATTATAATTATATATAAACACTATGCATATATACATACATACACACACAAATCTAAATGAGAAAAAGGTGTCAACAATGGTGAATTTACACTTTCTTTTGACTCATCTGATGTTCTTCTCGTAGAAGACAGTCACCATCCATACCCCACACGTACGATACCACACGAATGCACCAGTCCTTTGTCTCCCCATTACATAAACACCCCTCTACTTTCTAAATATTGCATTTCAAGCCCCAGTTTTTTTTTTTTTTTTTTTTTTTTTTGCCAAATTCAATCATTCCTCGTATCACATTCTCACATTCAAGGACATTGCTATATCCAGCAAAGTTGATCAATTATATTCCTTTAACAACCCCCACCACACATTTTTTTCACCAATATATAAAAACAAAAGAAAATATCTAAATATTCTTTTTTTTACATAAATTTAAATCTTTTTTCTATATCTACGTATCTTTTGGAAAGACGTTTTTTTTTTTTAAACTAGTGGCATCGATTGACATAGTAGTGCACGTAAATTTGGTCACACCAATTTATGAAAATCAATGCTGGAATCTCCTACTTTCAAAAGTGAGATTCTACATCCATAACCTATTTAATATGTGAATAGTGTCCTGTGTGATCGAAATCATCAATATGTAGCATGTTTGGCAGTGTTAAAATTATTTTTAAATGTTTATAAATTGTTGATCATATGAAATGCTTAAATAATAAGTAAATAAAAATCGATCCTATAAAAATTGTTTTTGACTAGCTTAAATCGTGATTTTAAAAAACACGGCGTAGGCAAAGCGTGAACTTCACGCCCGCTTAGGCCTTAGGCGCGCACTTTTTTTGTCAACTATTTTTTTAATTAAAAAGCTTGCGCCTAGACTCGCATATGCAGACCTAGTTGTGCGCTTAATTACGTCTAAGCGCGCCTAATCTTGCTTAGACGCGCGCTTTTTTAGTTAAAAAATTTATTTTTATCTTTTTAAAAATATTTAAAATGATATTAAAAATAAAAAACGCTTTTTTCATGCTTCGCCTCGCTTACTACCTCGCTTAAGCCTCGCTTAAGTTCAAAAAAGCTTACAGAACTTAGCTTCCACACTTAGCCATACTTTATATACTTTTAGAACATTGGCTTAAATTATAATTTCCGTAACAATTCTCTCCAATTTACCTTTACATTTCTATAACAAAAAGATTCAAATTTACAGATTTAAATAGGTTGAAGAATTAGAACTACATGACTTGAAAAATGGTGAAACTAAACCCTAATTTTTGAGATTACCATAATCTTCAAACTTTTAATGACAACAAAGGTTAAATCGTTTAAAATAAGAAAAAAGTCAAATGTATCGTGTAAAATAACAAGAGATCAATCTGTCATTTTTGACTAAATATGTTTCCACATTTGCAAATCAAAGTGATAAAATAATTCATACACAAGCCAGTAACACTTTCTCTCTCTATATTTATTCCCTTCCCCTCTCTCTCTCCCTCTCTTCTCTTATATAGACTTTTACTGCTCTCTTTGGATTCACTCACATTAACACGCAACACTTTTAACATCACTATTATATATATTTATACACAGAGAGAGAGAGAGATCAGTTAAGCTGCTACTTTGTGAACCACCGTGTCCGGCGATGGGCGTTTTGCGCCACCACCACCAATGTAAAATCTCATTTGCTACAATAGCTTTTCTTCTACTTACTTCAGTTTCAGCCCTTGGCATCAACCCTACTCGTCAATTCAGTAAGTAGATTCAAATTTCAGCAACACAGAATTAATCCCTTTTATATTACGTACTGTATTGTTAGTTAATTTATATTCCTTTCTGTATGTATCTAGGTTTTGGAGTGAGGAAGATGAAAGAGGAGGTGGTGGAGCGAGTTCTGACTCGGCGGAGACTCGGCGGCCCAGGATCATCGCCACCCACCTGTAGATCCAAGTGTGGAAAGTGTTTACCGTGTAAACCAGTGCACGTTCCTATTCAACCCGGATTCAGTATGCCATTAGAGTACTATCCAGAAGCTTGGCGCTGCAAGTGTGGCAACAAGCTCTTCATGCCTTAGCACCCACCCCACCACACTCACCCACCCCCACAAAAAATCTTTGTAAACTGGCAATTTACTACTATAATATTAATGCACAAATACAGCGTAGTACATTGTTAGATAACAACTTGTTCAGTGTTCAGACAGACTTTTAATGTTTAACTAATATGATATGATTTTGTCTTAAATATTCCAATTTTACTTTCTTTTATGTGATAGACAAAACAACGTTGGGAATGTAATTTTTAGGTTAGACTCTCGAGAGGGATTATTCCTCTATTTCTCTATTTAAATATATTTTTTTTCTTTTTTTTTTCTTTGGCCTTTTTAGTGTGCATTAATGCAGGAGGTGATGTATTGATACAAAATGAAAAAAATAATATTATTTATATTCATAGTAGTTCACTATTGATAATGAGTTTACGGAGCATTACTCAATTAGAATAATTATTATTTTAATTGAATAATATTATTTATAGTCATCGATTATGAATAATTACTCCAATTAAATAATGTCACGTAAGCTCACTATCGATAGTGATATTTATGAGCAGTAGTGATGAATAACAATCTATATGAATATACATCATACTAATGGCCCGTTTGACAGAGATTATAAACTAGTTTATAAACCAATTTTTGGTTTATTTGACCAATATTAGTTTATTTGAGTTAAAATTGTCGACATTTCATGTTAAAAGTGAGTTGAAAAGTAAAAAATTACGGTTGAAAAAAACCAAAATTGGTTTTTAAGCTTTGTCAAACAAGCTCTAAGTTTGTCCCAATATTTTAAATTGCTTACTCGCATTGTTCTACTATGATTTAGTATATATGAAATAATGTACTTGTGAATATACCTCATGTTTTGTCTAAAAGAACACAACTTTGTGATCGGGAGGTGTCCTAGGTCAAGATCAATTTAAATGTAGCAAGGTCATTTAATCTTTTGATAAGGGGAAAGTCCCAGAAAAAACTCTATCTCGTGTTAGAGGTCCATCGACTGCAGCGGGCCAGTAAATCGAGGATATGCACAAGTAGAGAGACCGAAGAGAGAGCCAACAGCCCAATCCCATGATTGCACCCGTAATATTTCGGTGAAAATCGCCCCACACGAAAATCGAACATGCGTTACCGGAGGATTTCTCTCCATATCACCTCAAACCATACCAACTTATCTATGCCCATGGAGACAAGGTCATTCAATCTTAATGCTATGTGAATAGAACATAAAACATAAGTTCTTGTTTAATTTGGCTAAATTTAAATTATAATTTAAATTAGTCAAATAAATTATTTATTTATATATGGCTCGTAACGTAATATTTACTTATTATTAACATATTTTATAAAATTTATTAATAATAATTACTTAAAAAATAATTTTATATTATATTTAAAAGTTTCCAAAGAAATATTCCTAATTTCCTATATAATATTCATTGGGGCCATATCCCAACAAACCCAAACATCTAGTCAGTATGCCCATTTCCAGACCACATGAAAATAAATAAATAAATAAATAAAAATCTTTGGAAAATGGTAAGCTTTATAAAAGCAATAAAGAGAAATTATTTGAAGTGATATTTGATTTGACAGTGTTGTTGGCTTTATCAGTGTCTTAATTAATTATGAGATTGTATTTATTTATTTATTTTTAAATAAAAAAGTAAAAAGCCCATTTATTGACGCACAAGCCTCAATTTGTTACTTGGGCTGATTTTTGGGCCCTCAGATTAAAACCCATCAATCAAAACAAACTGCCAAATAGAGAAGAGGAAAAGAAAAGACGCCAGCAGCTTACGCGACCATCTTCTCCGGCGGTTATTTGTTACTTCCGGCGGCAGACCAGACGCCTTGGCGATCGGAAACCGTCAACAGGTTATACACTCTTCTTTTCTTTATGTGTCTTTCTTTCATCTGGCTCTGTGATTTTTCCTTTTCTCTTGTTGTACAGTGTGTATTTTTGTTCTTTTATCTGGTTTTAGATTCCTTCTCTTCTACTTATTTTTTTATTTTCCTTTTGTAGTTGTATTGGCTGTGGTTTTTTTTTTTAATTTATATTGGGTTTCTTCTATTTATTTTATTTATTTTTTGTTGTTTTGTTGCCTTCCAGTCGAGTCTGCCTCTCTTTGCTTTTATTTTTTCCTACAAGCTGCTGTAATTGTAAAAGCTGCATTTTTTCATGCTTTTATTTAGTCTTCACCTTCAATAAGTAATTTTTCCCTCTTTTAGTAGATGAATAGAAATCTGTGTCCAAAAATTTTGACTGCTGCTAACCTCTGCCCCAATCCATTTACTTGTACTGATATGTGATGTTTCGTGCTTAAAATTAACTTTTCTAGTACTTGAGTTAAGAAAGGTAAGGTGCTTTGAAGATCATGTTTAGCAAAATAAGTAATTTAAGTGTAAATTTTCCAAGCTATTAGTTCTGTTTTCTGATTGTGGTTTTTTTTCCCCTGAGAAAATACAGACATAAAGCCAAATAATCTATGTTTACATCACATATCTGTAGTCACTGGCTTCCCTAACGTTCCTTGTATCTCCTTTGGCGTTTCCTCTCAATCAATCCTGCCTTAATTGCTAATATGTAATGAACCAATTTTTCATAGTACTTATCAACATCTTTTGCTGATTTTCCAGAATGTTTGGCAGCAATTTTCTGCCTTCTATTGAGCGTACCTTCTGTGATTTCATCAAGAGCCACCTCAAATAGCTTATTTTCGTCATGTGTCCATATTTTAGAAGCTCTAAATTGAAAGCCAGAGATATTAGTATGGGCCATCTTTTCGCCTCTAAGATATTGATACAAGAATTGTCAACTGTTGATATCTTTTTTGTGCAGATGGTTGAAGCCTTATTAGTTCTCATTGTGGTTTATATTCTCATTTTTCTTAATAATCTACCCTTTACAGTTTAGATTATACAGATGGTTGATTCAAGAGTTCTTATTTGATGATTTTTCAGCATATATATTCAGTACTTTCTCAATTTAACTTGTTGGAAAATTGATTGGGAAACACAATTTTTTTTTTCCATTTTTGTTTGGTATACTATGATGTGTGAAATTACTGCAATCGTTTAAGCTTATTTTATTGCAAGGGATATGAGGCACTTACCTTGTTTAATGGACTCTTGAAATTTGCAGGCACATCACGTTGACATCCAATTGCTTGTGACCATTCAAACTACTTTATGAAAATTTAAATACTCATCGTATCGATCAGCCATTGACAATGAAGATGTATGTTATCTCACATATACAGATTTTCCATTTTTTAGCTCTTTATTTGTTAATTGCTGTCTTGTTATGTCAAAGTGACTCGCGGATTTCATACGTCTTTTGTTGTCGGGTATTTGCAGACTCCAATCCAATGCTGGTGTACTTACTAATTGTGAAGTGCTTGAGCTTTTAAAATCTAGAGGTGCCGGGAAAGATCCTACACGTGTTATAGCTGCTGTGGCACCATCTGAATTCAAGGTTGGAGCTTTTTGTTCTTATTGATATCATTGATATTTTCTCATCAAGTAGAGTTGAGGGTTTTATTCATGGCTAATGCGATTTAGTTTGGCTCAGGTTTATGATTATTTAGAACAAACTGTTGCATCCAAGCAAACAATAGAAATCATCCATAAGTTTGTGGAAGATTGTAAGAAGTACGACCTCGCTAATGGTGAGATGCTTAATGTCGTCAACATTAGGCCTTCATCTGCAGTTGAGATAGACCCGGTAATTGCTGTCAAACCATTACTATTATGCTCTTACTTGGATAACATACTATATTTATGTTGTGAATTAATCATTGAAATGTTAGTTTTGTAAAAAAAAAAAAAAAAAAATTGTTAGTGTTAATGTTAGTTTTTATCTTCATTCAAGATCATCGAACATTTCAAATTTAAGAATTCTCAAGATGCCCCCTTAGAGATGCTTTAAAGTGCCTACTGTACATGTTGCCCTTGCTGTGTGTGTGACAAAAGAAAATTTGGTAAAGGTTTGATGGGAGTAATATCTAAGTTGTGTACCGACTGCTAGATTTGATGTGATGCTGAGAGATAAAAATGAATTTAGCAGAAGCTTTGAGAGTGCTAACAATTTCATTTCGCGGTCAGCCTTCCATTTGGATCTTTCACAAATTCCAAATAGGAAGTGGGGAAATGTCAATGCAAGGGACCTTAACTATATTTTGATTGAGAAAATTTTCTACAATATGCCTCAGATCTGCTTGCAAGTTGCAAGCCATCCCTTTCTTGCTTGAACGTGAAAAACAAACACTAATCATTGAGCTGACCATTTTAAAGATGTGATTTCTTTGAATATTGGGAATGCAAGGAGAATCCGGAAATGTCACCAAATAGCATGAAAGACACGAGCGAGATCCAGAAAAATTTCAGTAGAATGTTTACTGATTCTGCTAGGGTTGTGATTTGAAATAGAAAGCATTGATGAATTGGATATTTGTGTGTTCTAGCAATCTAATGTATTGCATTCATTTTTTTCGGAAAAATTTCAGTTTCTACCAATTGTTTCTTTGTGTACTGTCATAAAGTACTTGTATTTTAGTTGTCAAGATACCGGGATTCTTGCAAATTTATTTGTATTTTTTTTTCTCTCTTGTATGGCCCTATACTTGCAGATCATACAGGATTGTGACTCGCGCATGGGAGATAGAATCGACGAGTTTCTAGAGAATGTGGTGCAGGTTTTGCCTCCATATCCATCACAACTGGAGTCTAACGAGGACACTGCTGAGGACAAAGAAGAAACTACTGATGATCAACAAATGGGCGTGAAATAAAAAGAACACCCCAAACCAGTTAACATGTAGGATATAAAGTTAGCTCATAGTTTGAATATAAAGCCATTTTGGCTTTTAATTCCGAATTTGCTTAATTCCCAGAATTCTTTTTTTTGTCTGATAAAAAAATTTTAAGATGTAAATGTACGTGTATTCAACATATGTTTATGAGTGTATGGTTTTCTAGTGTTGAATGGTCGGACAACAGTCACAACATGATCTTTGTGCAAGCATCGTTAAGTTAAAAGTGTGCTTTAACACATTCTATCTGTGGTACAATGGTTTAACATTAACAATTAACATAGTTATGGAAGAGTTCTTTGTCCTCTTGTGCCGTTATTTACTGCTTATAGCCTTGAATAATGAAGAATCGTGATTCTGAAGAACAGGAAGTAGTGGATTTTGCGCAATGTATGGTAAGAAAATTATTATATACGGTGTTATTCCTGTGCTACCGGAGATACCCAGAGCTCTATGTGACACGTTGATAGAATCTGAATTTTTGTGTTTGATTGATGCAGATTTATCTCAGCAAAATGAAGATTAAAGTCCACACAGCAGTAACAAGACAATTGATAGATGATAGGGAAGAATTTGTAATATATGTATTGATGTATTTTCTGCTGTTTGATTACAAAACACTCAATGTAAATGACAAAATGGAATTACAATAGATGAGCTATTCGAGAGGCTCTACTCTCCTATTGCCTTTCATTCTCCAGATCCTGTTGATTTCCTCTTTGCTGCCTTTTATATCTCTCCCTCTTCCAGATTCTTCTTCTGTTGAATGTATGCACATGCAGTTGGTTAAGTCCCTCCAGCCACCACATGGTTTTCCACGTTTGCTTGTGAATTTCCCTTGCTGCCCTCTACCTTCCTGTGCCTCATATAGGTTGTTTTAATCGGGGGCTTATCACACGTAGAGATTTTTGCAATTCCAACGAGCACAATCTCAATGTGTTTTTTTCCCCTCATCAGTCCCAATTGGATTCTCTTGCTCGAAAACTTTTGCTTTTAGCATATAGTTGCATGGACAGGCCTACTGAGGAGCCAATGGCTGAGGCAACTGAAGTGGTTGGTGTCTGAATGAATGCCTCCTAACTTTTCTTCTATTACATCTTATGTCAGCAGGTTTTGTTCGACAGAGACAGGAATATGAAAGTACTTCATATTTTGTATTTTGGAGTAATTAAGGAAGAATTGTTACTTTGAAGAGAGTAGAATACTGTGTTCCTCAGCCATTAGAGAACATGATGTACCCTGCGTTTTGACCTAGCAAGCATGTTGATTTTTGTTTGCATAATTCTGATGTTTTTTCTATTCCTTCTTCATATACTTGGTTCTTATCGGTTGGGGTTATTCATTTTCTATTGGTTCTTGCTCTTCATGTTTTTCTTGAAACATATCTGTAAGTTCGGTGAATTATGTAATGGAAATAAATGAATATTTATGGCTAGGGGTGACATAATCCATGGCTGCTTGACTGCTTTTCTTTTTACCTCCATGTAAATTAAGCAAAAGTTGAATTTGCAATTGCATGCAATTGCAGAACATGTAAATTCATTCCCAATCTTTTCTCAGATATATCAATTTATAACTGTATATACTATGTAGAAAACTTGGACATTGTATGTAGTCAATCATAGATTGCCTTTTATGAAACAAGGTGTTTTTGACAGCTAATAAACATAGTTGTTTATTACAGAATCATGGAGGACGATACAAGGTCGAGGAGCAAGCTCAACCAGCATACAAATAAAAGAACATAACTGATATTACTACAGTAAACATCGAAAGACCTTCCATCAAGATTCACCGTCGAGAAGACTCTTGTCAATGCTTGGGGGTGAGAGAAGGAAAAGAAGGAATAGATTGAAGTATCAACTTACGGCTGCTTCTCATAATGGGAGACATCCCTATGGTGTGAGGAGGCGAGACCCTCTTACTGTTGGGAGATGATGTCTTGATGCAACTGGTAGGAGATGGAGCTTGGAGAAAATCAGGCATTTCGTCTTCAAGAACAGTTTCCAGATGCTTATCAAACCTTGTTGGAGGTTGGAAAAAGCTCGGTTTTCCAAACCCATGGCTGGAGTATGAACCAGAAGAGGAGCCAATGGTAGGAAAAGAAGGTCCAGGCAGTTTGTTCTTCGAGGAGAATGGATGCTGTAAGGATTGTCTAACAGAACAAGAAAATAAAACATTCATTGAAACAACAGTATTGATTAACAAGCTTAGCAATTTGGAAACAAAAATGTTCATTTAATATTACCTTCCTTGTCTTAAAGGTGTTTCAGGAGGGACAGAATCAAGATTCTGCTCCAGATCATTATGGATTGAGGATTTCTGCACACCCTTCTCGGTTGTGTCTGTTTCATCTTCTTCAAATTCAGCTTCTGTGCCTGTTATACAAGAGCCCAACTCAGAAAGGCAAATAAACTTTCATACCATAAAATACCGAGACTCGTGACAAACAAGCATTTAATTGAGTTATGCCCAAGTAGAACCTTAAAACCACTCACCATCCTTTCGACCAAATGCATTCTTACATCCTTCACATCTGCAGTTAACGGAGCATCCAACACCACCCTTCAATAGAAAGATTTTCTGTCAGCTAACAGACTAAAGAAAAGCCTGCAAAATCAGGAAAAATGAAAAGAAACCTGATAGCATTCACAATATTTCTTCAGGCAACCAGATTTTTTGCAGTTGCATCCTCTCTTATGTCGAGCTGAAGCAGGAGTTTTGCTGGACTCATCCTGCAATGAATAATTAAACAGAATATTTAAATGCACGTTGTCAAAATTGACGGGAACAATCAAGAAAAACAGAAAAGCAGAAAGGTAGAAAAGAGATGAAGCTACAGTGCGATCTAATGGCTCAGATTAAATTTTGAATGAATGTGTTCATTCATCGTACCCATTCACCAATTACGTATTTTTTATTGGAAACTTTCTCAACTCACCCAAAATTAATTGTAATGGATAAAATTCAATTAATTTCAACACATGAAAGCACCAGGTGAGCAGAACACAAGTCCAGAATTCATGACTAACCCCGGTTTCAGATGGATATTCCGAGCTCCTAATCACTTTGGGAGCAAAAGCAAGCGGATTTCTTGATTCAATCTGTTTGCGAGTTGCAAGGACAGTGTCCTCATGGACAGGCTTGTTGAAGCAATCAATACAAGCACATGGCTCCACACAGTAGACACCAGCAGCGAAGCATTCACAGTAACTGCATTAAGAAGTTTAATTGATTAGAAGCATTGTCAGAAGCCATAAACGGTCTTCCATCCACATAATGCAGCGAACCCTGGAATCCAGGTTTCCATGAACCACAGAAAATTGTTAGGGGTTTATTATCTATTTATCAATTACCAAGGCAGGGCAATTAACTTAAACAAAGTTGATGACAGCCAAAAACTCTTGGATAATAGGGGTAAAAGAACAAGAGAACAGAAGTTAGAGAGAGAGAGAATATTTGTGAAGATGAGCCCGTCAATGTTTAAGCATCTCAAGAACTTCACATCTACCAAATAATAAATACTGACTTCTTAAGACTGAAGAACAAGGAAATAACAAGACAGGCAGCGCATGGGAGAGTGCAATCACTATTGAGTAAGGCCCATAAAGTATCATAGCTTTACCCCATGGGAAGTCATACAGAAAATACAAGGGAGAAGTCCAATCATAATTGAATAGGGCCAATAGAGTGTATATTTACACCATGGCAAGACACAGAAAAATACAATAACTTACAGTTTCAAGCATTTTGATTTCTTGCAGTTACATCGCTTACAGGCTTCACCATCTCCCGCTTGTTCCAACCTACGTCTGAGAATTCAATTCATGTTATAAGTTTGAAAAAGGTTAAATGCCAAGAAAACTAATTCTACAGTAAAGAAGACATGCCTCTTCTTCTTTGGACTACTCTGATTGATCTCTTCATTGACCATATATCCAGATGCCTGGCAGGCATCATCTTCCGCAGGAACACCATTTTCAACAGCACCAATTTCTCTTTCTGAGTTAACAGCCAAAGTATTGTTTAACAGTTCTTGACCAGTGGTCGGTGGTAGAAAATTGGCATTTGGGCTTGGTCCAATCAATAATCTTCCAGAACCTAAAGCTTCATGCTTGACAAATTTGTAGTCCTTTGGAGTTGTTGCTAGAGCATTTAAGTGCAAACCAATGCCAGGTAAAACGCGATGTGAAGAATCATTTCCAGTCTTTGTATGGAGTAGTTGCTCGTTGCTGGTGGAAGTATTGCCATCGGATTGCAGAAACACAGAAGAATCGGAAACTGAATTCTCATGAAAACACTTTCTGCGGGATCCCACCATCTCAAAAACCAGACAGCGTCTTCTCATGCCACGGTACAAACCAGAAACAGGCTACAAAGACAGAATGAAAATTACTTTGTGAAATAGAATATAGTAAGTCATCTCAAAACCATATAGAAATCTCATGTATATACACATGCAAAAATCAAACATATATACACATACGTGTTCTTCACGAAACGAATTACTCGTCTTTATAAACAAATGGCTGTGTAGTTTCTATCTTGCTGCAAGTAAATGCTGAAATAAACTGCAATTCTAACCTCATTATCCACTTCCTCAATAGGAATGCTCATAGAAGAACCAGAAATTATGTCATGGGTTTCAGCAATTTCCTTCAGCTCACTTCCTTCTCCAGGTTGAGTACATTGATTTTCTATTTCGCTTTCCTCTTCAGCTTTTTCACCAGAACCTGCTACACAGAAAGAGTACGTATTCTGCATGTCATTGCTAATACTGGAGTATAAACTTTTTCCAGGATCAACTGATTTCTTGTAAGACTCTGTGTCATTTGGTGATTCAAAAATTAATTGATCCGGAGCATCAGAAATCAAACTCTCCCAATCACATCCTGTAGCTTCTTTATTTTGATCAATTTGGCTTACCCCATCCAGATCCACTCCACTTCCAAATAAACCCATTTGAGAGGCCTCTTGTACAAATGGAATAAGTGCTGACGAAGTGCAAGCATATTCAGCCATGTGTTTGGTTTTAAGGCCACAGCTAGGTGTTAAGCTGGAGCCAGGACTACTGCAATCATACTTGAAGTTCTGTTCAAACTCGACTACAAGCTTCGAACATTCAAAAGATGGCTCACCAGCTACTTGACCAACAGAATTCGGTTGATCAAGATTTGCCTGATGTTCATCTAATTCATTACTGGCACCAACAATCTCCTTACTTGTATCGACTGTATTAACATCGTCAGAAGCAAATTCAGGCTTTGATGGATCTGGGAGCTGATGCCTGAAAAGAAGACAAAAAGAGTATGCTCGTAATTGATGCAGACCAAAGTGACACAAATTATATTTACAGAGCTCATCAATAAATAGTCACATTACCTCCTCAGAAATCTCGATTCCTTTAGTGAACTAAGGTGGGGGGAAGTGAAAACAGATGGAAGCGATGCAAAACTAAGAGGATTGATCGTCTGAGTGATGTGTATGGACTTAACTGGCTTGATGGGGGAAAGACTGTTGAGAAAATTAAAGACAGGGGAGTCCTGCATGGAAGGGGAAAACCCATCATCATTGAAGTGGGAAAAGCTAGAAAAAAAGAATGTACCAAGAAAACCCACAACTTAAATACCAAAAGCAATTTTGTGGTGGATGAATCTGCAAAACCCAGATATTTATGAAGAGAAAACCATACAAAAATATTCACCTAAAAGCGGAAAAATGATGTGCTAACATAAATACAGCAACAATTTTCATACAGGTAGGTTTTACACTCATAATTTCACGTTGATGAGCACTTTCACATGGTAAAAGAGTGAATATGGCGCAATAAACAAATAATACAAAGACGTGCACATTGAATTCAAAAGGTAAATAGAAATTAAAACATATTGATAAACGTGTTCCATTTCTTCACCCGCTAAATTGGTGCACAAGTGCGAATCGGTCAACTACTACTAATAATATGATCAAAAAACTTTTACTCGTCTTAAAAAAAGCTTCACATCGATCCTCTAAACTATTATTTCTCCGGATACAGAAAATAAACGAAAAAATGTACTACTATGAATCACTTAAGAGTAAATCCCCAAACAATGTCATTAAACAGCAAATTTTAATTTTGCAAAAACCATTAATTAGAACTTTGTACCTGAATACAAATGTGAACAAGGCCAGAAAAGCAAATAAACCATAAAACTCAATTGTTTAAGCATTTTATTGAGAACAAGAAGAAAAATTGACACAATTGGTGTGAAATTGGCTGCAGTACAAGAAGGTAAAAAAGAAGAACAAATTCAACAAATTAATAAAACCCATCTAAAGAAACTTACCAAGTGCCCAAAATACCTGAAAAATAAAGATTAATCAACAATTTCTAATTATAACAACATTGAGAAAGAAAACAGAATCCATTCCCTCAAAAAGATTTCTGGGAAGCTATAGTCTACAACAAATCAAATAACAAAGTCAAAGATCAAATGACAAACCATGCCACCAAATTACTCTCAATCAAAATTTGCAAACCCTCAAAACACACATTCACCAAAAACCAAATCAAAAAAGATCCAAATATATGAGGAAGCTTTTGCTAGAAATTCTGAAACCCCCTTCTCAATTTTTTCCCCAGTGACCAAGCACCACCAATCTAGATCAAATAAGCCCCAAAAATACATCTTTAATAGAATCAATCAAAACCTTACTTTCCAAACCATTTTCAAGAAGGTAAACCCCAGAAATCCAAGATCAAGTAAGAAAGAGGTCAAAAGACATTTTTGATAAAATTTATCAAAACCCAATTCTAAAACCATTTATGGTATCCAAACACCAACATATCCAAGGTCAATTCATACAAAAAAGAAAAGAAAACCCATAACACAAAAAGGAAAAAAATAAATAAAATGAAGAAGATAAAGATGCAGACTTTGGATTTCAGGAACCAAATTGTACCTCGAATTTGTTGGTGGAGGTTGTGACTTGGCTATTCTTGCTCCTCTCTGGAGTGTCCATCACCACTACTCCTTTCCCCTTTGCAACACAACTCTCATTCCCCTCCTCTTTATTTTCCTCCTCGGGAATGTCTCCCCCCACCCTCATCTCTTTTCTGTATGTATATTTCTGTCTCTATATATGTATGCATCCGTTTATCACTTGCTCATGGACCTGTTATCTGGATAATACTCACACACACACAAGGAGAGACACATACTTTATTTTCCCCCTCTCAAGTGCGGAAAAAACAAGACATGGGGTCAAGATAGATGCAAATGAAATTCAAGAAGGAGCGGGAAACGGAGTCAGTAGTGAGTGAGTGTGTAGTGAGAGAAAGCCATTGGAGTTTTCTCGTGCTGACAAAAAGAAATAGTATATGAGACCCCACCACCCACCAAAACACACACAGCTGTTTTGATATGTGTGTGTAATGAAAATTATAAATACAAATGAGAGGGAAAACAAAGTTGACATTTTTACCAAAAACTGTTCACCTTTTCAAGAATTATCTTTAATCATCTCTTAATTTTTCTTAATTATGAGCAAATGCTAAATTGACTTTGTCAACAAAACTCATTTCCGTTCCAAAAATTTCTATGACACAATCTGCTTTTAAATTTCGGTTATTATTTCTTGCGGGTTTCTTTAAGTGTCAGTTTTATTTTGAGATATGTATATCTCTTGAATTATTAAGGTCTAATTTCAATTAATCAAATAATCATGGCCTTTTAATACTAATTAATCCCTCTTTATTGCTCATTATCTGTAAATCATCAACTTTTTTATTTTTATTTTTCTATTCTTCTTGGCTCTTATATTAACAAATTTTATTTATTCGGATGAAAAGTTAATTATTCGGATCACGATCTATGAATGCATGTCGTGACACTATAAAAAAAATATTATTCAAGTAATAAAAAAATAAGTTGACGAAAGATAACAAAAAATTTATATCGATACTGTATTTTATCAACTCTTATTTAGTTCTAATAACAATACAATCTTAAAGAGTTGAAAGATATATGAGTTCGGGAAAAAAGATCTCATTAAAATAGAATAGTTGTTTGTCATTTCGTCTAACATTAAAGTTTACTCTTCATGATCTCGTTTTCACGGTTTAGACTTCTATCGAGTCATTTTTTGGACTTTTTTTTTTTAGGCATTTCATTGTTTAGGACATGGATTAATTGGATTGATTGTGTTTTATTAATTACTTTGTTGTTAGGCTATAATATATCTTAATTTGTATGATTATCATTTAGTAAATGGAAAACCATTAAATCTGTCTTGATATATGGTGAATGCAACATTTGTTAACAAAATTAATTATTTTTCCAGTGCATGCATCTATAAATAGTCATTTAGAGAAATAAATCATTTTGATTATAAATTATGGATTTTCTTGATTTGAAAACTATATATTAATCGTGATTTTCTTTTCATAGTAGGAATGTAGTCGTTGTCCAATGTGAGACACATATTAACAAACACAACGTCTACAAAAAGACATATTATAATTTTTGTTTTTGAGTAAAACCATTAATTATTTTAACATTATCAATAACAAAATAGAAATGAATGTAAATAAAAATTCATAACAAGTTATCACAAATAATCGATGAATCACAACTACAGAACATTGAAGGTGTAGCTAGAACTTTAAGCATGTTTGGCTTACTTCGTTTGGTTCAAGGACGTATTTCTCAAAAAAGAAATGCAACTTTATGAGATGGTGTCACATGACGAGGAACTGGCCGTTGGATGACGGGTTTGATTGTTTTTTTATTGGGTACTAAGGGGTCAATTTTGAACAACAATTCTCATCTCTCTCTCTCTCTCTCTCTCTCTACATTATTGATCATTTACTCTAAGTGAATATTTGTAATATATATGATATTAGGTTTTTAGAAAGATGAATAAACAATGACTTCATTTAGATTTAACGTTCATGAGAGATAGTTTATGGAGAATTTGTGTAATTTTGTATTGTAAAATCTTGATTTGTGCCTAGTTATTCAAACAAATATCATTTGGTAGATTTTCGGGAATGAGTAGAGTACATCGTGTTTCGGGTGAAAATTTTCTTGTGTTTCTTTACTTTATTATTATATTTTAATTTGGATCTATGTGGTGAAAACCATTACAAATCCAGCCGATAAGATAAATTGAACTTTATTAGATAATATTTAAAAAAAAAAAAAACTCTCATTCGTATCGTTGTCAATTTATATTTACGTTGCCTAAAAAAAACGTCCCTTATATTTAAGGTCAACCGATGAATACTTGATTCCTTGTACATGTTGACATTCAAGATCCAAAGGTGTATAATAAATGTTTTGGCGTGTAACCGATTTTAAAGGGCAGGTTGGAGCCACCCGATGGGACCGAGGGTCCATTACTCCCAATGGCCCCCCTAGACATTGATGCTACCAATAATAAACAAAATTCTCGTGATTCTTACTCAATAGAAATTTATTGTCACACCACACCTTATTAATGCCAATTAGTATATTTATTATGTGACAATTGCTGATAAGAAATTAATATTATTGTTGAAACAATCTATATGAATAAAAATTGGTGTAAAAATTAAATTGTCACGGAACCCACATGACGAATTCATAAATTTGTAAATTAGTAAATTGTGATACGTAAACAAAAATATGAATGAATTAAGTTTATTAACATTAGTACGTGCACGTCACTTTAAAACTTGAAGTTGGCGTTGTGTTAAGTTTGAATGTGCATTTTTAAGATTTTCGAGATAAAAATACGTTGCTAAATTTTGTCACGTGCTACTTCTCGGTAAAATATTAAACTAATCACGTTTTTCATGCTCGTACAAACTTCTATTACCCACTTTCTGATATCATTGAGTTTTGATCTCTACATCCCTAGAATTTTCTTACACAAATTCGGAGTCGACCTCAATTCCTATCAGCATATGTTTTGCCTCCTCTTATGCTGACCCCATCTTCTCGTCGTAGGCATATCCTCGGCTCTACCTCATTCGCGATCTTTACAGCTGTTGGTGGCCAATCAGTTTATGTTACAATGTTTCTATTCGATCTTTTTGTAAACTTTAATCAACTCAGATCTAATGGGTTCTCTTTTCTTTTTTTCTTTTTTTTAACCAATGATCTAACTTGTCCATTCGAATATGTGAGTGCTACGATATAAACAAATTATATACGTCTCAAACATGTATAGTAACCGTATTGACCTTTTGATTTGATTCATTTCCTTGTCAACAAGCAAAGTAAAATGAAACATAGTACCAACACAGAAAATCAAAAACTGTAAATAAAAATGATCTAACCTACCAACTTTTTTGATTTCTTCTTTAACTTTTTTACTTTGACAAAGACTTTGTTCTAACAAGATGTGGTCCTCTAATAAAAGGGACCGTGGTGGCGTGGTCCCTTCTGTCACGTGATACCTCGCCCTCTATTTCCAACACCCCCCTCTTAAAAATAGCAAGTTTCTTTCACTGTATTTTTAAACATTTGTGCATAATTTGTTTGTACTTTTCCAGCTCCCCACATTCTCTGGAAGAGCAATTTCATGAGCTATCATAATGTCTACGCCATGCGAGGTCTAGCACGTGACAGACCATCTCGTTTCGATTTTTTTTTTTTCTTAGTGTATGTACTATTCAATTCAATATAATACTATATATCAAACATTTCTTATAAATTGTATAAAAAAATTTTATTTTTGATGTGTGCAATTTTTTTTTTTTTTTTTTTTAAGTAGTAGTCCCCTCTCTAAAAATTCCGACCACCATTATATATAAAGAACACGACAAACTATTTTACTTTGATACAATACATATTGAATTGAAACTATTGGCTCTAATATTTTGCCGCTTGTATCTTTTCTTTAATTACATCAAATTCTAGACGTTCCACCTACCGAAAATACCCTAATGAAGGACACCGTATCATTTAGCATTATAGAGGACAACGAACAAGTTTAACTTATTTTTTTTCGTAAACACGTCTATAATAACATTCAATACAACTTATCAAACACGATATAAGAGTATCATAATTATTGACTAATAGGAGTATAAAGTAATATTAAAAAACTCGTAAAAAATAAGTTTCAAATAATGAGATTGGTCAAGTTTTTTGGGAAACTCAATGAGGGCAACAATAATTTGTACAAAAAAGTAAAAACTAAGATAATCACTAGTTATTCTTAAAGTCACAAAAAGAAAAGATTACTGTCCAAAGCTGGCTAGCTTGATGTTCTTCAATTTATTTTATGACCAACTCCAATGATGGTCTGATCCATAAAATGAAAATGTCTTCACTCCTAAACACTTTTTTGTTGAGAACCAGATTCTATTCAATATAAAATACATCAAAGTTGACTACCTTCATAAACCCTAATTTTTAATATGGTTTGATTTGATTACAATTTACAATAGACAAAACAAAATTAATTAATGTTCTTTGTTATTCACTCCAAGACATAAAGGGCCAGTTTAGGTGCATATTTTTTTGTGTAATCAAGGATAGGAAAATGGGTTTTTGTCTTCACTTTGTTTTCTTTTATGGGAATTGGGAAAAATTGTTTTTGTTTAAGGTATAGTCCAATTTTAGTCCAAACATAAGAAGGAGGTGTAATCACCAAACCTTGTCTCACTATTGCATTTTTCTATTTGTCCTAAACTGGTTAATTAGACTAATAAAATCAGACGTCGTCTATGCTTGTTCGATTCTTGTATATAAGAATTATTACCACGAGTCAACTTGGGATTTTTTTATAAGACTACACTGTATAGTTATCATAATTTATGAATTAAGTTAAAAGTTATTGTCAAAAGTTTTTATTTAGTATTATTTAGCCCACACATTTAATTCAATTATTGAATGGTCGAGCTTTGTTTGTACTATATTTGAAAACATATTTATAGTTAATGAGGTGTCTATTACAAGTCAATTTACTCAAAAATCAAAAAATAATTGCTCACCAAATTTGGTGATGATATTTTGCACTTTTTTACCTTAATTCAAGGTACAAACATTTTACTAGATTCAATGATTAAGACTAGCTAAATTAGAGAAAAGTTAAATTGAACGCTATGAGTGTTCAACTGTGAAATTCGAGTTTGATTATCTTTCTTTTAATGTGTGGCAAAAAAAAAAAAAATTTAATTTATAATATTATTCGTTTTTTCTATTCAACTAGACCTATCAAAATTGTCGTTTAAGTCATATTACACTAAAATTAACCAAAAAAAATGTGTTCACAACATGTAAACTTGTATGATGTGTGACATTGATAAGCACATATCTCGCACATCAAACAACACACTAAAATAAAATTTGTAATTTAGTTAATTAGTAAAATAATCATTAACAAGCAATCAAACAAGATATTAGGATGTTAGAAGAACGTGATTATGCTTTACGAATTATCTAGCAAGATGAATAGTATAATACCGCATAGTATTAAAGAGGCAACCTTGTTGTACATATATTTGTATACCACATCTTTGTATAGATTTGTAGTTAATTAGCTAATTATTGCACTCGACTAATCATTAACAAGCAACGAAAGAAGATTAGTAGGATATTAGATGAATGTCATTATGCACTAAGACATATTTGATAAGATGAAGTGTATAACATCGAAAAATATTAATTATTAACACAACAAAAATTAAAATCTTATTATTACGGTGTTAAATTCAATCTTATCCCGACTACATACCAAATATGCTCTAAACTCATTGGACAAATAATTGATGTATAATTATCTTTATAATTGTAAAATTCGCATATAATTAAAAGCAATATACAGTTTGTTTGTATAGTTTATTTAATAAATTGAAAGTACAAATTTATTAATAAATTATTATACGTTACACGCAAGGCATATTTTTTTGTGTAATCAAGGCTAGGAAATTGAGTTTTTGTCCTGGCTTTGTTTTATTTTATGGGAATTGGTAAAAGAAAGTTATTGTTTAAGCCTTTAAGGTATAGTCCAAACATATATAAGAAGTTAGTGTAATCACTAAATCTTGTCTCACTACAGCATTTTTCTATTTGTCTAAATTTAAAAATCATGAACACAGTGAGACATGATTTTTCTAAAAAGCAGGGTACATATATTTCGATAGTGTTTCTAAAGTATCATTGAGCGTTAGAAATTTAAAAAATATATATAAATAGAATATGTCATGTGGTTTGTCGGACTTTTGTCTTGTAGTATTCAAATAGTATCGGTATTACTATACAACATGTGATGAACACGGATACGCCAATTTAATAGGGGTGTTCGTGTTTTGTAGGTCTAAACTTATCGATTAGACTAATAAAGTATTTAAGCTTAGTAGATTGGTAAAAGAGTTTTGAGATTGGTAACTCGTCTTGTTGTGATAGGAAGAACAATGGAGAGCCTATTCTTTATTTTAATGGAATGTTAAGTTGGAAAAAAATTAGAAAATTGTGCCAAGTTTGAGCATGATTTTGCATGGGACCCACTTTCTATTTGATGAAAATAAGAGTTTATTCATGTTCTCCTCTGCGAGAATATCGAAATCTTGTATTTACTTGCCAAAAATGATACTTTGGTGAATAAGAAAATTGAGGCTCAAAAATAGAGTTAAAAATTGTTGAAGGGAAAGAATTTAGTTTTATTCTACATCGAAAAAATAGAAAAACTTGGATTGTATATATATGGCCACACTTATTGAAAATATAATCATGTGTAGCATAGAAGTGCTCTCTTGCACGTGTCCACAAGGGGAGCAAATCATAGACCGATTAACACTTCGGGATGAGGAGGTCAAGGGTCATTTGGTAGCCTATACAAGGGGTATGAACTTCCACAATCAAACATACAAAATTCAATTTTCTACTCCTTTTTTGTTCCAAATATTCCATTCAAGTGTTCTTGGTGATTCTGTTTTGGCAGTAGCTCAAATCGCTGTTTTAGCAGTTTCGTGTTAACAGTTCCTCCATTGTATCTTGGGAAACAAATGCTAATTGTCCTCAATAACCTATGGTAGGGGAACGAATCTGTTTTATGGAAATTGTGTTTGCACAGACATTGGTTTGCAGTTTCATGTATACTGTTATTGTTTATCATTTTCTTTTTTTTGCAGTTTACTTGTTCTGTTTCATGTTATCTTTTAGTATAATAATTTGTACTTTAACACGTTTAATTTAAATCTTGTAGTAACATGTTATAAGCAATACGTTAAATTGAACTCGTTAATTGATGAATTATGTTCATAAATTTTCTTTAAATCTATTCAGTCGTGTTCAGTTCATACATTTTATTCAATTATTGAATGGCCTAGTTTTTATTTGTTTATACTATGTTTATAATGTTTAATTTGTTTGTACTTGGTTAAAAAATATACTTTGTGACACTTATGCACAATATACTTCACAAGGTGTCTGTTCCCTGTCAATTTACTCAAAAAGCAAATAATAATTGCCCATCAAATTTGGTGATGATATTTTCTACTTTTTTATCTTAATTTAAGGTCCAAACATTATACTAGATTTTATAAAGCAAATTTTGAGTTTTATTATTATTATTATTATTATTATTATTATTATTATTATTATTATTATTGTGGTAAAAAAAAAAATTACTATTTCATTCAAAGTACTATTCAATCAGATATATCAAATTTGCACTTTAAATTCAATTATATTACATTAAAATTAACAAAAAAATTGTGTACAACCTTTAAATTTGTATCAAACGTGACTTGTTATAAGCACATATCTTGCACAATTGCACTGCAACATGCATTAGACAAGGGCTAAAAGAAACACTTCTTTAAATATATAATTTAGCTATAACTATTGCACCTATGCAATCATTAACAAGTAACTAGAGAAGATTAGTACGATCTTAGAAGAGCGTGATTATATGCTAATAAAGCTGGTAAATGGGCCAAATGGGCTAGTTCTACCCATAATTGGACGGATTACATAAAAGATTGGATTAGGCTAACCCTGACCCAATTTTACATGAACTGGTATTTACTAAGTAAACTCAGCCCGATTTTGGGTCACATGACTAATGAGTCAGTCCAACTTACATTTTTAACTTATTTTTTCAAAATAATTACTTATAATTTTTTTTAAAAAAAATCCACCACCATCATCCACCACCACCCCATTTGAGAATCCGACAACCAGGGGAGAGAAATCCCTCCTTCTGGTCGCGAGACTAGAGAGAAATCTCCTGGTTTCGCTGCGAATAGAGAGGAGAAATCCCCATATTTGTTGCGACAGGGAGGGAGATTTCTCTCTCTCTTGTTTCCGGTCGTGGCAACCGGAAACAGGGAGGAAAAATCTCCCGGTTTTCAAAACGAGGGGGGGGAGAAAACCTTCCCATTTGCAGCCACATTGGTGGGGTGGGGATTTGGGCAAAAAAAAAAAAATTATCGGGCTAGCTTGGTTTCAATTTGATTGACTCGGTGGATTAATTGTATCGGACTAAATTGACTCAATTTTTTATTGGATCAACCCAATCCAGAGACTGGGCTATCTAGACTAGCCCACTTTGCCACCTCTATGTGTTAAGATAAATTTTATAGTACTACGCAATATTAAAAAAAGAAAAATCGGCATCAAACAACAGACTTTTACACACTTTGGATATATTGTATTATAGTTAATTATTGCATTCAAGTAATTATTAAAAAAAAAAAAAAATTTAGTAGGATGCTAGTGTGTGTTGACAACTTATCAAATTCATAAGGTGAGAATTGTATAACATCGAACAATGTTAAATTACTAAAAAACAAAAGTTAAAATCTTATTCATTGTAGTATTAAGTTCAATATAATGCAAGTACATACCAAACATGTTTATAGACTCGTAAGACTAAATACAAACTCAGTGTAGGAATATAAATCAGTCTTATTATCTTTATAATTGTAATTTGCATATGGTAATTAAAAGCAATATACACTGTGTATTGTTTGTTTAACAATTTGAAGGTACAAATTTATTAATAAATGGGTTAAGTTTCAAAGAAATTACAAAATAGTTATTCAAGTTACAAAGTTTCATCATTGGTCACTAAAGTATGCTAATGTGTTCACCGACGATCACCCTGTTAAATTCCTAGCGTGAATTAATGAACTGTTACCGTTAAGTGTTCATGTAACACACAATCGATCGACATTTAAAAAAAAATGACGCCACATGGACTTATTGTACTAATAAAAATAAATTTAGACCACAAAAAGATGCACCTAAAATATGAAGACATAGCTGCAATTTTTAAAAAATATTTAAATTAGATCTCCTAACCATTTTGCACAAGCCGATTTAATCAATTGGGGAGAAAATTAGGGTTTGAGATTGCTTTTTGTGAAGATTAGATAGTGCAAATGGTTTGAAGATCTGATTTAGATATTGTCCAGAAATTACAGCTAAATTTTCATGTTTTATGTGTATCATTTGTAGTACGAATTTATTATTTTTAGTACATCAAGTCCACGTGACGTCAATTTTTATTAAATATCGATCGATTGTGTGCCAAGTGGACATATAACGAAGATACACCGTCAATTTATTTTAATAGAGTGAACGCATTAGTATACTTTAGTGACCGGTGCTAAAACTTTGTAACTTCAGTTATCGTTTTATAATTTTGCTGAAATTTTAGTGACTGCCATCCACAATATTGTTGACTTTAAATATGTTCGAAAAATAAAGAATTTTTTTTTTCGGATTTTAAAAAAAGGTCATATTTTAATAGTCAGGATGGAAAAATAACATCATTTTAGTTTTCGACTTACTAAAATGCACTTCTTTTTTAAAATAAACAAAACGAAATGTGTGATATACTTTTTTATTGCTCGTTTTTCTATTCTATTTTTATATACATACAAATAAATGTAAATTAAAAAAGAAATGCTTCTACATATTCACAATAAGATCGCGTCTCTCCTCTTTTTTTTCCTTAACCATCTATTTTATGAGAACGATGTCTTTCAATGAATAAAGAAAAGAACATCAATTTTAAATTATAGAAATTTAAATAAATTTTGTAAAAATTTTTTAAAAGAATATTAATTTTTATTTTCCTTAGCTACTTTGGTCCTATTTAAGACATTTCCTCACTTTTTTTTTTCGTAGGTCAAATTTAGAGCCCTTGTCAAACCGACAATTAAGGAGGTTTTTATACTATCATTCACCCTAAAATCTTATTTATGTCTATATGTAAAAAATTGTCCAAAATCACTTCTTCTTTCCCATATCTCCTCCTTCAAACCCATTCTCTTCAAATCCAGTGCCGAATTTGTCTTCAACATTTTTAGATTCCGTCTCCTACATCAATTCATCACCCTTGAAGAACGTTCTCGAAGTGAGCCTTCATTATCACCCTTGGAGATCGACCTCGAAGTCTTAATTGATTGGTGATATTGAGTTCATTGAATTTGAATTCTATACGGTCGGATTCTATGTAAGCGGTATATACTAGTACTAGTAATATATATATATATATATATATATATTTTTTTTCTTTTATCGCTCCAAAAAAATAAAATAAAATTCTAACATTTATCCTATTACCCGGGTTTAAAGATCCGACATCTAATAACCCGGAACGTATATTCAGTCAACCCGTAGTCACCCCACTAGCACACTAGTTGCACATTTATAGGGCATTTTTTTTCACTGGTTTTTTTAATTATTTCTCATTTAATGGATCTGGGCCTGCAAATATACACTATACATACACATTGCTGATATAAATACTTTGTAATAGATATTTATGATTCTTGATTATACAGTAGTTGAGATTTCAGGGGCTGAAGGAAAAAACCAGAGAGAAAATGGACTACAACAATGACAGGTGAATTCAGTTTCTTGAATCTTAAGCTGATTTTTGTCTTTGTTTTTTAGTTTGATTACTGGGATTTTTTTTTATCATATTTTTGGTGAATGCATATTATTTTAATTATTTTAAAAAATTGTTTTTGGATTATGGAAAATGAAAATGCTGATATGTTTAATGGGTTGTGCTTAATTTTGTATTCTGCTTACTGGTTTTGCCTTGTTCTGCTTCAATTTGATCAACAAATTAACATTTTTTTTTAATTCTAATTTTCTCTCTCTAATGATGTAGAAATAAACTGTTATCCTTCTTTTAAAAATGCCTGCCAATTTTTCTGTTTTTAATGACTGGATTTGATCTGTTTTAGTACTTAATCTGGAGACTGGAGTCATTCTCTTCTTGAGATTGAGTTATTTAGATTTTTTTTTCCTTTTTGCCGGATCTGCATTTTTTAATCTCTAATACTGTCTGGGTGCTATCTAATTCACCTTACCAAACATGGCACCAGTGTTTTCCATGTGTTGTTTGGATTTGTCACTTTGGAATTTTAAGTCACATTAAGCTTAACAAATCGAATGAATTTTGTGTGTGAAATTGTTACAGTCATACGTGGGATTGGCAAAGTCAGGATTACTGTCTTGAAGAAAATACAAGCACAGGTGAGTCTTATGGCTATTTTCAATCTACCCTTTGTAATTATTTTGTTTGAATGAGGTTATTGATCTTGAACTTGTCTTGATATGTTGGGCAGATATATCGAAATGCCTAATGAATGGAATAAACGAAAACGAAGATCTCTATTACATGTTTGACGATGAAACTACCCCAGTTAAGGCTTGTGGAGATTTTGCGTATCAAGTAACTAGTTTTGGTAGGCTATTACTTTCTTAAACATATGTTGTCGCTATCTGTTTTTCTCTTCCTTTTCGATTATTTGTCGATCTTTTCTGAAAGAATATACTTTTGCAAATTAGTGTTTTCTCTTGAAACTGACTTTGTGAAAGAGGAACAAATACATCTTCTCATAGGCACCTAAAGGTTAACATTAACATATTACTTCTATACTGGAATGAGTGATTTGGAATTCATACATAGTTACTACTTGTCATTTCATTGCACGAACTGCAGAAATTACAGACAAAGAGTTGGAGAAACGTGTGGAACCTTCTTCACAAGTAAAAAGGCGGCGAATGCTACAGTTTGAGTCTGAAGTTTTGGATGCATCTCTTTGCAACGACGAGGCATTTTTAAGATCAAAGGTTGGTGTTCTTTTCTTTTGTACATTGTCATGTCTAGCATTATGAAATTCACCATCAGCTTGAACGTTCATAGATAATAATTAGACTTGTTTTTATTTCTATGATTAGGAAACACCAGAGTCTCTTGAAGTGGCTCCATCTGAAATGTCACAGTGGGTTGGCAGATTTACAGGTCTGTTCTTGCAAATTCTATTTGGATATTGGTAGGGACTATAGTTACGTAGAGGAATACTAATAATAATTCCTCATACTTTTCTAGAAGACACGTACGCATCCAGTAATGAGTGCTTGGACCCGTCTTCTGAAGGATGGCTTGCCGATTGCTTTAATGATTCGGAGATGCAAAATAATTCCGAGGATGTGTACGTTTTTTTTTTTTTTCTTTCTGTTTCAATTTTACTCGTTTTCTCATAGAAAATTATTTTCCTGACTAGCTTATTGTGTACAGTGCTTCTGGGGTATCTGATGTTCAGATTGATATCACAGGTATGTGAAAGTAGTCTTTTGCCGTCGTTAAATTTTTCGACATCTTCTATGTTGTCATCGTTTAATAAAAAATGTACTACTGCAGAGCTTCTTGACATCCCTCCTGAATATGAAGCTAATGCAGTCCAAAAACTTCCTGTTCGCCCTAATAAAAACATTGTTTTCAAAGGTATTTGTTTTACTTTTTCCTTATTATTGTTAATTATGATATGAATAATTGCCATTTATAAAACTCAGTATTCAACCTTAACTATTACGTGCACGATTTCTTTTCTTAATTAATCAGGTCGAAAATCATACATGCAGTCTCCTTCTAAATTAGCCTCTTCTGTTGTCTATCCATTTGCCTTCATTAAACCGTGTGGCATGCATGGAGATGTGACTCTGAAAGACATAAACCAGAGGATACATACTCCATCAGAATCCGATGAAAATAGTGAAGATCATGCAGTTTCTTATCCTACATCTGCTATTTCTGGGAAGCCTGTTGTCGGGAAAACTAAAATTCGAACCGAAGGTGGAAAAGGCAGCATTACAATTACAAGAACCAAAGGGTAACTAGATCGGCACTTTGGAGATGCTACTACTCGTTATGGGGTGGGAAGAAACCTAGTATTGAAGCTAACTTTAAGGTCAAATCTTGTTCTGGTGTTCATTATGTTTCCAAGTAGTGTTTCCAGGTGACCTTAATACAAGATCCAAAAATTATTTTGTTTTCATTAAGGATCTTGACCTCTAGTAGATCCTCTAATTTCCTTCAATTTTAATGTACAAAGCTTGTATTTATTCGGTCTTTTCTTTGCTCAGGTGATTGTAATCCCGTGTCGTGTATTTTGTATAATGTGTTGGGACTTGAAGATTATGATCTTAATATCCCATTTCAAACGTACATTTGATGGTTTCAAGAGCTTTTTTTTTACCACATCGACTCTATGTCTGTCATTTTTTACTTGGAACGATATAAAACTAACTCGAGTTCTCAAGTATAGTTCGTTAGTGCATGAAACTAACTCGAGTTCTCTTTATATGTTTATACAGGATTCAACTATATGTAATGTGCACATGTGTATTAATAATATAAGTCTAGTTGGAATCGAAATTCCAAAGATTTTAAAACCTATAATTATAAAAGAATTCTAATTTGATTAGAATCCTTTATGGAGTGGACCAAATTTATGATGCACCCGAAGGTCGTGGAAGGAGAACAAAAAGATGGTGGCCAGTCAACAAGTTCCACCGGTCAATGTTTTCTTTTGATGATATGCTGCCACGTGGCCTAAATAATGTGACTAGGGCGTGCCACGTAAACCGTGGGCAGGAAAACAAGACTAATGATTTGAATACTAATAGGCTGTAATTAGCAATACGCACCTTACCCAAAAAAATTGTAAATAAAATAGTATTAGTTGGCTCAGAAAATATTTTGCTTTTTTTTTTTGATCGAAAAAAAAAAAAAAATATTTTGCTTTTTAATTTTACAGGGTCGGGCCCATTGCCAAATTTAGTGAAAATTACATCATATACTTGATTTTTTAGAAGGGTAAATTCAGGGTCAGTTACTGTTTGGGTACTTATGGGTTCTAAAGTCATATACTTAAAATTTAATTCAATTAAAATCATATTTTAGAGCTAAAAGACCAACATACCCTTAATTGTAAAAAACGCGGATTTTGAGTGGTGATACTGTTTTACGGTGATACTGTTTTGTTGTGACATCTTGTTAAACCTATGATTTTGTACTACTAATGAAATATTTTAAGAACAATAGTATTCTCTTGTTTATTCTCTCTCGATTAATTCTTCTACCTACCATTAAACACCTTATAAATTTATACTTATCTATCCAATGAGAATCTATGTCCTAATTGAATCTCAAACATATTCAAATTCAAGAGAAAAATTAGAAACATTGTTTATAGTTTTAGATGAGAACCCTTTGCATGACTTCCCATTAACTTGAGAATGATTGTCAGTTCTTCTTTCTTCATTTTAGCATTGCTCTGAAGTATGTGTTTGCTTTTAAGGGACTCAGATACTTTGGAAGAGCTTTAATTTGCAGCAAAATGATGCACATTTATCCCTGATAATGTTTTAAAGAATTTGTGATACTGTTTTGAAAAAAAAAATTAAAAATTGTCATTTTAAGCTAAAGAGACGACTTCAAATAGGTAAAATCCATCATAGGCAGTAGCATAGCTACTGGTCTTGACCGTCTCATTGAGACCATTCCGAAAACATATTATAATAAAAATTCTGAGCACGTGTGCAAATTCTATAATCATTTCTATTGTGATACTATTTTTTGTGATACTATTTTGCATAATACAAGATCAAACAACACACATGACTATGATATCACGCTTAAATCTTTGATCTTTGTTTAATTAGTCATATGTTTTGTTTGATCATCAGATTATATACAAAACAAGATCATAGATTAAAACATGGATTAAAATAATATCAATTTATATTAATGCACATTACCTAAACAAAACATTATCATAGATTAAAACCAAGACATTCAAATAGTATCACTTATTCAAACATTGCCATAATTAAACAATATCAAAGATCACATAGATTCAAACAGTATCACAGGATAAAAACAGTATCATAGATTAAAACGGTATCAAAATATACTAATTACATAAACAAAATAATATCATGGATTAAAACAGTATCATAGATTAAAACTAAGACATTCAAACAATATCACATGTTCAAACATTGCCATAATTAAACAGTATCAAAAATCACATATATATATTCAAACAGTATCACATGATTAAAACAGTATCATGGATTAAAACATGTTTCAAATGATAGTGAAATATTATGACAAAGTTTCAATCTATTAAACATTGCCATAATTAAACAGTATCATATATTAAAACTAAGACATTAAAATAGTATCATGGATTAAAACTAACTAAGACATTCAAACATTAGATGATGGAATATTCAAGCTCCTATTTACAACAATTATATGTCCATTTATATTGTGATACTGTTTTATGTGATACTGTTTTGTATAATATAGTATCAAATAACATACCATGACTAAACATTAGATGATGGAACATTCAATCTCTTATTTACAGCAATTAGATGGTGGAGCATTCAAGCTTCTATTTATATAAGATAGTAGAGTATTCAAGTTCATATTTACAGCATTCAAGCTCATATATACAACATTCTATGCCCATTTCTGTTGTGATACTGTTTTATATAATACAATATCAAGTTGTTATTCTATAATATAGTATCAACAACAGATGTTACCTCATTGTTTATATAACTGGAAAATGCTCATTGTTTACATAAATGCTAAAATACTCAACCCAGATACTCAACCCATGTTAATCATATTGGTCAGCCTCTCTTGCAGCATGGATAAATCAATGCTAACTGTTAAAACATTAAGAATAGAGTACAACCACAGAAGATGAAGAAATAAAAAAGCATACAAACCAAAGATAAGGATTCAAACACTATGACCAAAGTCCATAAAACGTTATCCACTACGGATATTTCAAGCCACCGGAAGCTTGGCTGCTCCACTGTGACGTGAAGTTCGAGAAATTGATTTCCGGCCACCTGAAAGCTGACCAGTACCACCTCTCTATACACATGTCTGAAAAAGTCTCTTATTGTAGTAACTTGTCATTTATTTTTGTAGTTTCACAGCTAACAAAATCTTCACCAAAAAAACTGCCTAAAAAGTGATCCAAAATCTTCACCAAAAAAACTGCCTAAAAAGTGACACCGTGCCTTAGAAGCACTCGCCGGAGGTTACCGGAGGTGGAAGCGGTTGTCGCCGGAGGTGGAGGCGTGCTGGAGGTCGCCGGAGGTGGAAGAGGTTGTCGCCGGAGGTCGCCGGAGATGGAGGTGGTTGTCGCCGGAGGTGGAGGAGGTTGTCGTCGGAGGTCGCCGGAGGTTGTCGCCGAAGGTGGAGGAGGTTTGTGGAGTTGGAAGATTGGGTCAATGAAAAATATGGTTAAAATGGGTGATTTTGGAATTAATATAAAATATTGATGTGAAGTATGACTTAATCACAATTTAAAAAAAAGTTTTGACATAATTTGAAACAAGTCACGTGGAGATGACTTATTGACAATTTTTCCTTTTTAGAATTAATTATAATATTTTGAATATTATCATGTCATCTTAAAAATATTGTATATTATTTTATATTTTATTATTCATCTGTCTCACAAAGATAGACTCCTTTTTTTTCCCCACACATATTAATAAATCTCATTTAATGTAAGAATAATTATATTCACACTACACTGTTTTATTATTCACGCCACGTTTTAATTACAATAAAAGTCCCACAACATTTGATATTTGAGCACTTATGTCTCTAATTTTTTTCATTGTATTTTTTTCATTAACTTTCATTTAGTTTTCACATTTTGTCTTCGATGAAGATTTTTGTCTAAATATTCTGCTAATATGAATTGAAATAATGGAAAATATTTTGTCAAACTTACGTATTTGTTATTTATTTTAATTATGTAAAAATATTAGAGGCAAAAAAATTTTTTACGCTTTCCTAATTAACTTTTTGGATAAAAATCATCATCAAAGACAAATATAAAACATGCAAATTAATAGGTTGATAATAAAAATTTGCTAAAGAAGTTAAGAATCATAAATACAAAAGTGACCAATAGTTAGAGACTTTTATCGCAATTAGAATGTAGTGTACTTAACAAATAATGGTGTGGTAATATAAATACCCTTAATGTAATTGAAATTATAAAAATTTCACACACTTTTTTTGTTATGCCCCCATTTAATATTAGTCATTCATGAATCTAATAAATTTAAATGCTCATTAAGTTACAATTGGAATGCAAATGAAATTGAATTGCATTATATTGAAATAATAATGAAATCAATTGTTGACTTTGTTATTGGGGGATGAGTGTTTCTAGGCAATGTGAAATTTATTGACTGTCTACTTGAATAAATGTGTGAATAAATTTATGTAATTTTCCATTATAATTGAAATATGTTAAGTTTATTTGAATTGATAATAATGTAAATTAAATAAAGGTATATTAGGAAAAAGAAAAATTTAATATACTCTCTATAAAGTAAGGAAAAAGAAAAATTTAATATACTCTCTATAAAGTAAGTGACCTATAATTTGAGAGAGATAAATGAAGAAAACAAGCACATCTTTATGGGATGGGGGAGTAATATATTAATTAAAATAATTTGATAAATATGAAAATCAGTTTTATCAACGTGCCTACAATATCGCTCTCAAAATCCAAGATGAATCCCTAAATTGCAATCATTTTTCCATTTTGAATAGAGCCTCGAAACTGCAGGTATCTTTAGTATAACTTAATTTTCATTCATTCTGTAATTGCGAAAATCCTAAAACCATAGTTATCAAACTCGGCCTGAACATCAACCCGGACAAGGAGGTGGGTCACCGGGTTGTTAGTTGAACTGATGATTCGGTGGTTGAACCGATGGGTCAATTCATGTCTAATCGATAAGTCTATTTTTGTTAAATATAACATAAAAGCATGAATTATTACACTCTAATAAACATTATATTAATTTTGTTACTAACTATCACCCTACAAGTCCAAATCAAACAAAAAACTACATATATAGTAGAAAATCATCACCATCACGAATGTATTTAGCAAAATAAGTATGAGACTACTAGTATTATCAACTAATTCTTGTAAAAAAATAACATAAATTATTATACTTCATTACATTAAAATTTTATTAATAGAGTGGAGAAGAAATTGGTGCATCTTTTAGGTAAAATAGGGTAATAAAAAAAATGAAAAATTTCATTATGCAATGACCCGGACGGGTCGCCGGGTTACGGGTTACCGGATTAGTTAAAAAATCAACGGTTTTTCTGGGTTACAAACGGTTCGATTGTTAGGCGGTCCAATTAAGAGAACCGGACCAATTGGGGCACCGGGTTTGATAACTATGCCTAAAACATATTGAACTCTATTTTCGTTTTCGTCAGGGGGTTGAAACTTAGAAATCAAAGAACAAAAATTGCAGTAATAGATACTCCAAATTGAAGGGTTATCCGGTCCATAAATAAAGTTGAGTCACTGATTGTGATGAAGAAAAATGTTATTTGTTTGCATACGCCAAGCGGCGCTCGCACATCTCGTTCGAAGTTGAAAAATATGTCGTTGGCTTAAGAAAATCGGCCTGATTGTGAAGATTTCAGTCGTCGGCGAATTCCCAAAAAATTAAAGTTCTGATACAATGAAATCAGATAATTGTGAATTTATGTGTTACAATTGATAGTAACATATGTATAATGATGTGTAACAATTGTAATTTTATTTGTTACAATTGATAGTAGCATATGTATCACAAATTGTAATAAATGTGCTTATGTGTGATTTCTCATTCTGGCTATATTATCTCAACTGATTATGTAGGATTATTGACATTTTGTCACAAATGTTATATATCACGACGTGCTACAACTATTATTACCATGAACTATTTATAGCACAAACTGTTACAAATGTGATCTTGTTGAGATTTTTATATTTTTCTATATTATGTTAACTGATTATGTTGTGATAGTCTGAGACAGATTGTATGTAACATGAAGTGATACAAAATATTATATATCATAAAGTGCTACAGATATTATTATTACAAACTTTTCTATATGTAGCACGAACGGTTACCAATGTGTTGTTGAGATTTTTTATTCTTGCCATGTTCTATGTAATTTACCAATGCATTCTGTCTATTAAAGTCTACATGACAGATAAAATAGATGGACTTTCAATCCATGTGGTACTACGTCTATTAAATAGACAGTCAAATTAAAAATTAATCTCCAATAGTTTTTGTCTAAAATTAATATTATCGCTTATGTAACATTAATTTTTTTTAAATTGGTGGGCCATTAATTTTTATTTTCCTCGTCCGACTTTTTTTAAAATAAAATACTGAGTTGGATTTAAATTTGAAATTTAGACAAACTTCTAGACAGAGTCCTCGTCAATATGCATTGGAAAAAGTTTTTTTATAACTCCGTCTATTTGTGCTTATGTGGCACGTCTAAAAAGCAATAGAAGGAGTGCATTGAAGATGCTCTTATAAGTGGTTAATGGTCGAGATTTTTTTTTTTTTTTTGTCAAAAAAGAATTTTTTTTCCCAAACAGATATATCAAAGTTATATTTGGATGGTTGAAACAATTATCTAATAATTTAAAATTATGCCATATTGAAATACAATAATTTTCTATTAATTAGCTTTCACTAATAGTATAAAATATAATTAAAAAATAGCATTACTAATTAAAAAAAAAAAGACTGATCCAGTCGAATTTATAGTACATATATTGTCTTGTAATTATTTTTAAATAGTAATTTATTTTTGTAAAATTCCCCGAAATTTACCTCCTCGAGAACCAAAAATTACTCTCTCAAAGGATAAAATGCAGTTTGTAACTCAACTTCGCTCCAAATTAAAATACAGTTGGTAACTCAACTTCATTCCAAATTTCAACTTGGTCATTTATCTTCCAAACTTTCCGATTTAGTCCCTTAACTTACATTTTAATTTCAAATTTTGTCAACGTCTGTGCTAGTTGAATTAATGAAAAATCACACGTGGATAATGGCACGGATGATGAGACATACTTCTCTGTTAAAAAATAAATCAAATTTATAACCAAGAAAAAGAAAAGGATTTTTTTTTTTTTGAAAAGATCATTAAATATTAGCTTCTTGCAAAGACATTCCAAAAGTTGGCAATATTTCGAGCTACATACGAATTTTACATTCAATCGTGAGTCGAGCTTCAACATAAATAGTTATTTCATACACAATTTACTAATCAAATCTTTAATATTAAAATTTTTTTGCATCAAAGTGTTACATGTTTTTCCACGATTTTGAGAAGGTGGGTTGAATTCTCCATCCAAAGCAATCTTATCATCCCGACATTCAATTGAGCAAAATGCTTGAAGGTCACTGCACAAAATTATGTAATTCTTTGTTAGTAATTAGAATGCTTTCAAATTTCAATTTAAGAATAATCAAAATCAATAAGTAATTATACATATGAATATAGAACTTTTTTATTTCATACAGAGACTAAATTTAAAACTGTGATCGCTTGTTTCAATATTTCATATGTTAATTATGAAAATTAAGAATGTTGTATAAAAACATGTCATCTTTCTAAGATTAATATATAAGTTGAAAATAACGCTGGAGAGAAAACTGTACTTACCCATACATGTATCTGTCATCATTCCAATGAATTTTCTTCTTGCACAAGGCACATATATCAAGAAAATTTTTTCTCCGCTCTTTGATTCTATCTTCTTTACTCTCACGCGGTGACGAACTCAATGTAAAGATACTCTTTCGAGACTTCTCCGCCGCCTTTGCTGGCTGTGTATTAGCCATAGACACCTTATTGATAATTGCAATATCGACTTTTTTTATCATCGGAGTTTGAATGGATTTCGAGGTATTGCAATGACTTACGGATACAATTGCGTGCTTCCTTTCAGTAGGCCAAACGAGATTCATGAGTAAATCGACACAACCACCCAAGCCCAACGACCGGACTAAACGAATTTGTTTTGACAACATATTCGAAGGTTGAAACAGACTATATTAATTCTTGAAGTACAATGAAATTAAGAATTTTTTTTGCTAATGTTTGTATATAAATATATATATTGTGGATTGTAAGCTTATATAAGTTGAGTGAAGTGAAAATTCAGGTAATTAATACCTAATTGGAATTTCCTAATTCTATTCCGTTTCCTAATTGTAATCTAATTCCTTTTATTTGCTGATGAAATAGGCCGATATTGCCTTAGTTGATTAGGATTTGGTTTTTATTATTATTTTTTAAGGTTTTAATTAAAAATTGTTTTTAATTAATTAAGGACACTCGTACACTAATATCGAAAGATATCAAAACAATTTTCTCATTTTCTTTCAACAAATGAAGGCACACTCACCCATCAAATACTTATTTGAAAGCACCCTAACATCCAATCCAACTAGGATTGGACCGCTTTGTTTAAAAAAAATATAATGAAACGAAAAGTCTGCTTTAATTGTTAATATTGTTGTTGTCTAATTGGACTCGACTTGACTTTGTCAACATATTTTTTAAATAAAGAAGACCAATTGACATTACAGTTACTCGACTGGATGGAGTTGCATAATAATTTTACAAAAATAAAAATAAAAATTATTGTCAACTTTTATAAATTGTTTACTTTTCTAGCTGTTACGTTGCCTTATTCAACATGTTCTTCTAAATGAATAAACAAACTTATAATCCTCTATCTAATTGGGTTGAATGTTTTGTTTAGTTCTGTTGAGATCGAAGCCAAGTTATTTTATTGTGTTTCAGCTTTAACACTTTACTTTTTGAGGATATAATGAACCAAAAAAAAAAAAAAAAAATCAAAAGATGTACAATGTCATAATAGTTAGGGCAACACGAAAAGGTACATCACATCAATTGTTAATATATCATTTTGGACACATTATAGATATCCATAAGAATTAGGTAGTTCGATCATTTTTTTTTTTGACACCTAGGATCCCAGTTTTTATGTCAGACTAATTTCTGAACCTCCAAGACTTTTGCCCCTAGAACTTTGGAGGAGGTAAATCGTAGGTTATACCTCAACTGGTTCTCAGGTTCTTCTCATCTGATTGTACACTTCTACGCACAAGGAGCTGTCTTCAAAGTGATTGCTCCATACCGAATAAAATCCAGCCGCATGTTTCTACCAGGATTCGAACTCCCATCATGCCGCTGGAAGCAAGCCTTATGCTGATTGTTCCACTCAGTTAAGCTATGCCTCGGGAGGCGTAGATCGATAATCTTTAATGTATATTATGGATTATTATATAAATGATATGAATATTGAAAAATTTATGATCTACGTTGCATTGATGTCTAATAAATAGTTATGGTCTTCAATGCATTCTATGGGTTGTTGTGTAGGTGTCTTTTATTTTCTTAAAATCACATTAAATCTGTATATAAAATTTAAATTTTGTTGAATCAGCACGTCTAATTGAGTTTCTGATTCTAGACGGAACTTTAGACAATGTCTATTTTTTATTTCGCTACATCAACTTGACGGAATCGTTATCAAGTTGCATTGGAGATATATATATATTTTAAAATACAATCTATTTTACTTGTATAACACAATTTTGTTAAAACAATTCATGATTGCATTGGAGATGCTCTAAGTTCATGTTCTATGGTGCTTAAAAAGAATTATTACTTCTTAGTAAATAAGTATTATAAAAATAAAAGTTTTTATTAGCTGAAGTCGACTAATAAATAATAATAAGTTAGTAATAACCACTGTTCTAAAAAATTTGTCTAAACTTCGCATATGTTTCGCCTAGTCCCGAAATTTGGACTCAACGCCTAACCACATTTCACGCATCGCTTTCGTTTTATTTTTATTTTTTTCTTGTCTAAGTCTTGATTAAGCTCGAAAAGTTTGAAGCTTAAACTCGACGCCTTACTACGCTCTACACTATTTAAAATATTGATAAAAGTTACTTTGAAAATGATGTAGCCATAAGTGACTCTACCGACCTATTTGAATCAGATATGACCCGGGAGCCCAATTCCCAAGTAACATCTTACCCAATAACTCAAAAACAGGTCTACTTGCCCGACCCGTCTCCATGACATGCGATTCTTGCATTCTTGTTCTTCAAGAAGCTTTCTCTCAGTTCTCTTTTAACACTGGTCAAGCAAAACCCCAAATTTAAGAAAATAAAGATAAAGGGCTTGTTTGGTAGAGGTTTTTTGGGGGAAAAAATGGTTTTTTTTTTTTTGTTACTTTTTGATTTTTCAATTTTTTTTTTAGGTGTAAAAAGAGTTTGAAAAGTTAAAAATTTAAGACAAAAAAATGGATTTTTGGGAGAAAAACTCTACCCAACGTGCTCAAAGCAAAGCAAAGAAAAAACCAGATGATAGATCCCAATTAGAAGGAGAAAAAAAGTAATTTTCGAGTGCAAAAGGGAAAAAAATGGAGAGTGTATTTGGACTAGTGGGCAAAGATTTCGCAGTAGTGGTGGCGGACTCATCGGCGGTGCATAGCATCCTCGTACACAAGACCAATGAGGATAAGATCATGCTCCTTGACTCCCACAAGCTCATGGGCGCCTCCGGTGAAACCGGTGACCGGTATAACACTCTTTTTCAAATACTTGCATGTGTGTGTGTGTGTGTGTGTGTAGATACACATGGAAATTGAATTGTTTTGTAATTTGAGGTGTTTGTTGATTGGATTTATTTTAATTTTTTGTTATGCTTTTCTCTTTGTGGGTTTTTATTTATTTGTGTTTATGGAAGATTAATTCTTGGTGGACTGCAATGATGCTTTGCATAGATGCACATAAATTATGCAAGTGAAATGTGTGAGATTTGCATACTTCAATTGGGATTTATTTCTTGTCTTGAAGCCCCCCGGGCTCTGTGTATTGGTTTTTTTTTTTTTTTAATGGTTATTATGGGTATGATTTCGATGAATACCATGTAATACTATAGTAGTTAAACAAAATATACATTGTGTGTGTGTTATGTACATGTGTGAAGAACTGATACTTTTTATTTGAGATTGTGTACTAGTTGTCAATGGGTTCATTTTCTTTCTGGGTTTTCACTAATCAAACTTATATGATGGACAAAATTTTATTGATATGTGGTATTCTCTGAAGAAAACTTAATTCTTTGAGTGCTTAATTGTATATTACATATACGTGATAGTATATAATAAGAATGATTTCAGCAAGGGGTTTGATTTTTGTTGTTCTTTGGTTTAAGTTAGTATTTTATTCTGTTTGTCATTTTCGGGTGCAGTGGCTAAACTTGTAATACTTGCACCATCTTCATGCATTTTATAGAAATGTTTTGAATTGATATGGCGTTGATGATTAAATTTATTTGTAAGTTTGCTTTCTTTCTGGGTTTTCATTTTTTTGTTTCAATGATGGCTAAATTTTGTGAAGATAGTTGCATATATATAATGTATGAACACATGTATATGATTTGAACCATTTTAGCAACGAGGTTCTTGGGTGCAATTCAGTGTATTTATAGATAAACAGATATTTAGATTTTGTTCGACTACATTTAAATTGTTTTACACTGGATGGTTTCTACTCTGATGGAAAATGTTATTCCTAGATAAACTGATTTTCTTATTCGTTATTTGGTGTTTGGTTGATGCAATGATAACTTTTTTATTCTTCTAAGAAATGGAAAAATGAAAAAAAAAAAAAGAAGAATATTGAACACCCTTAAAAAAGGCATTTCATATCTAGAAGTCCAAAGAATTTTAAACTTTATGGAGAATTGACTTATTTTTTATGCCACAAAACTGAGTCTTTTGGCCGGAGAGTTGTTAGACTTTATGTGGCCCACGTGATAAGTTATTGGATTTGAAATATGTATTATGGATAGTATCTAATATATAATTAATTAGAAAATTATTGTTGAAGTTGATTTTTATTATAACTCTATTTTCATGAAAAATAGAATTATGGTCTAACTAGGGAATTGGTCATCTCTCTACTTATAAAAGGACTTGTTATTCCATCAATTTATTCATGCTATTATGTGAGAGGCAAATGGAGAGAAACACAATTTCTATAAAATTAAACTACATATATTAAAGTGTGTTTAGAGATATCGCTCAATGGAGATTTAAGAGATTTAAGATACAGAATAAAAATCGTTTCCTATAGATGAATGTACGTTCTTGTTACTCTACATTTGTTATTGAAAATGAAGAAATTTAAGATCTTGGAATTTATGTTCATGTAAATTGAACAAATAAAAATTAACATGTATGTGGTATCAGACCTAATGGTCCTCAAGAGCAAGTTAATGCTCTTATTCTTTTCTTAATCCATTGGACAACTTATGTTCTAATAATATCACATTATGATCGACTTATGTTCTCATGTTATCAGCATCATTATGTAATATATTAAAATAATAATGTGTTACGTCAAATTTTAATATAATTACTGAATGTGATTTTTTGAAATTTTTTATTCAACTACAAACGTAGAAGTTCAATTGTAATTTATTCTCCTAATTTGAATGGCTTTGTTCCATTAACAATTTATGCATAAATGGCCAACATGGAAATAGTGAATTAATTTATTGCTTATTGATTGAGAACTGAGATTCTAAATGAAAAGAAATAAAGAATCCCTATATGGTCCAAATTTAGATGTCTACAGTATTATTTTGGTGTTAGTTACCCTAATGCTATGCGACTTAGATTAAATAAAGAAGCCTATAGTGTCTCTCTTCAGAAATTTGGACAAGGCCCATTATTATGTAAAACCTCAAATAAAGAATTGAAAGATCAAGGGATTGAACCCATAGTCAAAATAATAAAAGATTTGACATCTTCCATTAGGCAATAAGAGTCTTTTGATAAGCACAAGAATTATTAGCATTTATTTGGAGCTTGGAAAGATAGCTACATGAAGACTTGAACTCGCTCATCGCTACATAATTTATTCTACAGACTAGGTTGTAATGGTCATTATATGACACTCACATATATATAAATATATAAGATACGACTACAATACAAAACGATATATATAAATTTGATTGTAATGTATGAAATTTATGTTTCATGTGGTTATACATATTACCGAATTAAGTGTTTATGTTAATTTATGAGATTTTCTTTTATCATTCAATTTAAGATATTCATATTATATGTACGTAGTATCAAAGTGACCAAACTAGAATGTTTCATGAATATCTAGTTGTTTAATAAGGAAAAATTATTGTACATGTACCTTATGAAATCTTTACTATTCAATTCAAAGATATTCATGTTATATATAGTTTATTAGTCACCAAAGTGGCCAAACTAGAATGGTTCATGAATATGTAATTGTTTAATAAATCAATATTAATGCATATTGAACTTTTATTACTCAATTGGAGATATTCATTTATGTATAGTTTGTTAGCCACCAAAGTGGCCAAACTAGAATGTTTCAAGAATGTCAAATTGTTTAATGAAGTTTAGTATGTTGTACCCTTTCCTATAGATGCTTATTAATGATACATAGTACAGGGGTAGCACGTTTGTTAATCATAGAAATATTTTGTCACCAAAGGTGGATCAACAATCATATGATTAATCAACATGACTGGATAATTGATATTTCTTAATTGGTCATTTTATATATCTAAAGATAATAGAATGTACTCACTTGCGAAATAACATAGTTGCCCATTAAAGATAGAAAGCACCGTAATGGTTATTAATTGTGTATCGTAGTATCTACCCAAAGAAAAACTTTGATATATATTTATTGTCTATTTGAATCTAATTTATCTCAAAGCATTGGCATATAGAGCACCTAGTTTATTGTATCAATTCAAGTTTCTCTTCATTATTATGCTTTATCTATTTTGATGATTAATAAATTAAAATTTCTTAGATTAGCATAAGCAAGTCTAATTTCCTTTAGGTGTTTTGGATCTTGATCTAGATTTGCTATTTGAGAAATTTATTGCTATCAATAATAGAAGCAAGTAAAGAAGAAAAGATTTTTCTATAAAGTTTGGAAAAGATCGAACAATTGAATTTTGAGAATTAGCAAGCAATAATATTTGAATTGTTTAGAATCTGAACGGTTGATAAGTCTCTCGCTTTATGGTTAACTTTATCACTATGAAATTTGATGGTACATGTAGCATGTATGAATATGTCCTAGAGATAACTTGTATAAAAACAAAGTTTGAAACCTTAAAGATGAAAGTTGATAATTCTTTTTTTAGTTTAGTTTATTATGAACTCTTTGCCTCCTTAGCACATGTCATTATAAATTCACTATGACACACTATAAGGACTAAGTGGAATGTAAGTGAGACTAACATTGTTTAAGAGGAGATAGGACTTAAGCGAAAATGAATTAATTATGTTAAATTCATCACTCCAGTTGAAAATAGACTTGGTTAAAGACAAAAGAAAGAAATTACCACTCAAGATAAAGAATGAGCTTTTTAAAGTTATTGAGATTCAAAATAAGGAATGCAATTATATAAGTGTTAGTTATGGACACTATTTGAAAGATTGCTATAAATGTAAGATAATGGTTTAAAAATAATGGTAAGCCTAGTGCATTTAAAGGTTTTGAACCATATTTAATTGGAGTTCCTTATACTTGGTGGATGAATTATGAAACTATAATTTATGTTTTCAACATAATGTAGGGATTCTCTTCAACCAAAATCTTAAAGACAATGATGTTTTTGGTCCTTTTTGATATACCAAAGATTTGGTGGACAAAGAAATTTCATTACATTTATAAATAATTTTCAAGTTATAGTTATTTATGTATGTTGCATGATATAACTCAAGCAATGGACATACTTGAAGTGTATATCAATGAAGTACAAAGGCAACTAGATAGAAATGTGAAAATCATACAGTCTGATAAAAGTGGTGAACATTAGGAAAGTAATACTTAGATCCATTTGCTAAATTCCTCAATACACTATGCCAGGTACGTTATAGCAGAATAGTGTAGCTGAAAAACATAATTGTATTTTGATGGATATCGTTAGGAATATGTTAAGTAATTCATCTTTATTCTTATTATTGTGGATGCATGTTTTAAAAATCGCTATTTATATATTGAACCGGATTCCTAGTAAGGCAGTTCCAAAGATATATTTTGGATTGTGGAAAGAAAACAAACTTGCATGTTAGGGGATTCCAAACGGAAGCTGTGATTTAAAATCCACATTAATAAAATTGAATTTTAGAATGAATAATGGTTACTTTATTGGTTGCTCTGAACAAATCCAAAAAGTATAGGTTTTATTGTCCAAACCATAGTCCAATAATTGTTAAAATCGGAAATGCTAGGTTCATTAAGAATTGTGATATTAGTGGGATTGCGAAACCAAAAAATGTGGATATTGAATAAGGGTAGAGATTTATTTACCTAAAACTTCTAACATTGTTGTTCTTAAAATACCGTTGTTGAACGATCTAACGATGGTGATCAACTACTCCATGAAGAAATCATATATAATGAACCTAATATAGAACAATCACAATGAATAGCATTAAGAAAATCCCACACGAAAATAAGACAAGCTATTCTTAATGATTATCCGGCACATCTACAAGAATCAAATTATGGATCCAATTTCATTTTCACAAGCTATAGAATGAAATGATTCTGCTAAATGAATTGATACTATGGACAAGATAAGGTCTAGAACACCGTTAATAGCCTCAATGATGGAAAAGAGTTGTAAATGGGTCTTTAAGACTAAACGTGACTCTAATAGAAATATTGAACGATATGAAGTTAAAACTATCTTCTAAAAATTTTACTCAAAAGGAAAGAATTGATTATAAAGAGGATCTCTCTTCATTTTCAAAGAAAGACTCATTTAGGATCATTATGGCACTAGTAGCACATTTTAATTTGGAGCTACATCAAATGGATGTGAAAATAGCTTTTTAAAACAAGAGTTTAGATAAAGGAAATTTATATAGACCAACCTCAGGGCTTCTCAGTTAAAGAAAAGGACCACACGGTATGTAAACTTGAGAAACCAGTATAGAGACTTAAACAAACTTCCAAATAAGTATATTTTAATTTTGATGATAGTATAACTTTCTTTAGATTTAAAAAAAATATTGTCCATCGGTGTATTTATCTGAAGGTCAATGGGATCAAATTATTTTGCTTGTGTATGTTGATATTTTGCTTGCTTAGTGATCTCGATTTGTCCCATCCCATCAAAGATAGGGGATAAATATAGTCTCATGCAATTGAGTGAAAACGTATGGAGAAACATTATGTATACATTTGTTGTAGGAAGCTTAATGTATGCTAAAACTTATATTATATCACATTCATTATTGCGGATGGCTTGACAATGGATTACCCACATTTAGCTATTTATTCCTATTATGTGAAGTAATAATCTTTTGTGAAAGTAGATAAGAGTCTGTCATTACTTCATCCATTATGGACGTTGAATTTGTAGCATTCTTTGAGACTACAAATAAACATTATCGTTGCAGAATTTTATTTTAGGACTTGGAGTTGTCGACTCTAATGCAAGTCGCTGAAAATTATTGTGATTCTGCAATTGTCATTTTCTCCAAGAACGACAAGTATTTTAACGGTGCTAATACTTTGTCATCAAAAGGGAGTTCAGAAACAAAGAATGTCAAATAAACAAATAAGTACCAACTTATGATTAGGGATCTATTACTAAATGGCTACCACCAAAGGTTATTAATGGACATGAGAATAGCAAGAATCTTGATAGAAGTGGTTAATGTTTTTCTTATGATGTTCATTGACATTGTGAGATCATTAATGATAATTGAATTGTTTCTGATTTATTTTCTATTTACTAATATCTATGTACATGTATGAGATGGATAATGATGACAACACGGATAGTCTTTGACAAAGACATTACGGAACCATCACGTATACTTCTCACTTATAGACCAAGTTTTTTAAGTTGCTAATATTGTGGTACATGGAAGAAATTATATCGATCTAATGATATAGAACCGCTATGACTCATATTTTTAGTTTAGTCAATTTTTGGTGATCATGATGATTGTCCATATGAATGCGCGCATAATGGTAATATATTATTAAATCATAAACGCATATTGTCATAAGGGAGTGGGAGAATGTTAGACTTTATGTTGCCCACATGATAAGTTATTTGATTTGATAATATGTTTTATGGATAATATCTAATAGTTAATTAATTAGATAATTATTGGAGAAGTTGATTTCCATAATAACTTTATGTTAGTGGAAAATAGAATTGCGGCCTAATTAAGAAATTAGTCATCTCTCTACCTATAAAAGAACATGTTATTCCATCAATTTATTCATGCTATTATGTGAGGCAAAGGGAGGGAAACAATTTCCATACAATTAAACGACATATATTAAAATGTGTTTGGAGATTGGAGATATGCAATTAAATCGCTCAAACGAGATTTAAGAGATTTAAGATACAGAATTAAAGATCGTTTTCTATAGATGAAGGTATGTTCTTGTTACACCGTATTTGTTTGTGAATATCATATCTTGGAATTTATGTTCATGTTATTGTTCATGAAAATTGAACAAATAAAACTAACACTCTCTACAGAAAATGTTGTCTTTGAACTAAAATAGCCTAAACTATGTATGTCTACACATACATTAAAAAAAACTGGAAAATTACTGCTATCCAAACATTAATGATTCGCTCACTTTAATAATTACTAAGCTTATTTTCTCAGGCTCCATCTTCCTACCTATTCCAGTTTTCATCTATTTTTCTTTCTTTGTATGCTTTTTTCTCACTAGTTTCTTGAGAATAGGTTTTGATTTCTCTGATTACACTGCCAATTATATAATCAAGAATAGGTGTTCAAGAATTTCTTATGGGAATAAAAAAAGCCTTTTGCCTATTAAATGAATTTTCATCCTCAATGGCATGCTTCAATGACCTGAAACTCATTCCTTAGTTGCAGTAAAAATATAATTTATTTCAAACATTATGAAAATTAGAATCTCTTGGAAAGGAAAAGACTACGACTGTCATTATGCAAACTCTATTTAGATGGGCAGAACCTCCTTTAGACTCAAAGTTAAGAGGTGGGAGGGAGGAGGGGTTAACTAGAAGCTTTCTGGTAGAACTTTTGCTTGGAGCTTTTGTCATATTTGCAGATCTCAAAGAAACTTCTTATAACGAATGATTGCTAACTTGGATTAAGGGTGTTTTGGTCTAAAGACTCTAAACACAATATTTTATCAACTCCATTATAGCGAACTTACATGGCTAACCTTTTTAGTGATAGAGTATTAGAAGTTGTCATTTTGAGGTTTTATGCAAACAATAAATTGTTTAGACTTTTTAGATACGAAATGTTTGTAAGGACTTTTTAGTACTTTTCCCGAAACAAGTGCTGATTTTATAGTGGAGGAAGATAGTAATGTATGGTTGTGGTGGGTGGACGTGATGTGCCTGGAATGGTATGCCAAACACTGAAAATTGTGTGAAATTTTGCTGAAACAATTGGAGCCATAATGCTTTCATTTTGGTAATTTCTTCAAGTTTCTATGTTTTTGTGTTCATTTTTGAAGTATGATTTTCTTTGGCTGACACATGAAGGGGTAATTATCACATTTTTTGCGAACTACTTGTTTATAATCATGCAGGGTTTTAAAAACTATAGGGTGTTCTCAAGTAATTTTAAAATCAAAAGGCAATAGTATATTTTTTAAACCACAAGGGATAATTTGCAAATAACTCTTGATTAAGGTTATATTATCTCTGGTTTCTTGTTTCTTTATGTCTATGATGGATTAGGTCATGCTATAATATTTACCCACATATTATGTGTAATGCTAAATTGGGTTTCTTTTTATGCTAACGATATTTGCTTTACGGGTTTTCATTCGTAATACTCAAGATTTTCAAATTGTGCTACAATTTTCCTTTGCAGGCCTGCTCATCATGTTGTCTGAGGCTCAATTCCTTTGTGCCTGTTTTAATGTGATTTCATTTAATTTCTTGGGAAATTATGTTAGGGCTCAGTTTACAGAGTACATACAGAAGAATGTGGCCTTGTAACAATTTCGAAATGGCATTCCTTTGACAACTGCTGCTGCCGCAAACTTTACTCGAGGCGAGCTCGCCACGGCCTTGCGGAAGGTATATCGTCAGGGGTTATGTTCCATCATTTTACTTGTTTGAAGATAAGTTTTAGACTTTTTAATCTTTTTCGTGGTTTGTCTATTGTGATGATATCTTTTTGGGCTTACCCGAAAAAAGAAGATATTATTTATTTGGTTTTTTTATTTTTTTTTGTCGGATTATGAAATGCCTAAAGTAGGGAATGATGTTATAAAGTAATTTTGCATAGTAGTTGTAGTAGAATATTCTATATCGAGCTTGTTGAAATGTGTTGTGTAAGTTCCATTAAGTACATTTGTTTTCTTGCGTGGTGTACTCAGAAAAATATATAGAAGTACGACACGGGCGTCAGAAATGAAGATAATCGTCTGTATCTATTACTACGGAGATGCTAATTTGTTTGTGGTCTTCAAAATCCATATATGGTAAATATCATTCTAGCTGGCTACGACAAGGAAACGGGCCCTTCCCTCTACTTTGTCGACTATATCGCTTCCCTGCACAAGCTTGATAAGGCAACATTTGGTTATGGTTCCTGTTTCGCACTCTCCATGATGGATAGGCACTACCGTAGCGACATGACAGTTGAAGAAGCTGTTGATTTGGTTGACAAAGTCATAATGGAAATACGATTAAAATTCGGTCGTGGCTCCACCCAACTTTGTGATAAAAATTGTTGACAAGGACGGGGTGGAATATGCTTGACGTGAATCTATCAAGGATGCCTCGGCTTGTTGCATCATGAGGGCTTTTCAAGCTTGTTACTAGTTTTTCAAGCTTTAAATTTTAGTCGATCTAATTAAAAATCATATGGTTGTTGAAATCTTCAAATCTTGGATCGCGTTTTGTGATTGAATTCTTGCAGTTTAATGAAATTTATTCTTATTCTTATTTTTACCTTGGTGCAATGAAATTTTGTATTCAACCGTAATTATTCTTGGTGATAATCTAATCGTAAACATACACAAGAAATACATGATGAGATTCTCATGAGCGCATTTTCTTTGTTGCAAGATTTTCTTTGTTGGAGTCCTGCTTGGCCCAAATATATATATATATATATATATTTAACAAACAATTTTTTTTTTTTTTTTTGTATGAAAATTTTATGTTTTTAATATATTAGCTCGGTCTAAAATTTATTTTAGCTTCTGTCTGATTTGTCCCTGCTCAAGAGAATATAAATAATGAGTTATTGGAGTCAGATTTTGTAGTTCATGGTACCAAGCAAAAGGTGATTGTTTGAGAACATATTGTGCTTTGCAAGCTTGCATACAAAATTCAGGTGTATATTAATGAACCTTGGTGTGTGGTTGTACCATGAAGACCCCTCTAGATTGTTGACCATGTAGCAAGACATTGTTTACGTCATGTTGGCAAAGTGTCTAATTATGAGACAATGCAAGACAGAGAACAATATGAAAAGTGGTTGGTTTGACTACTGGATTGAATGTGTCATGATACTCTAGTCGTTGATGAAACCCGGTTAAGCTATTAAACGAGTTTTGTATTGTTTATTGAACCATCTATATTGCACTTCACACGTAAAATCTAATTGTAATCAACAAAATTCTGCTGGATGTAATCAAGAATATTGTGATGCTTTAGCCATACATGTAAGAATCCTATGGTAATAGTTAGGGCTGGGCATTTAACCCGCGGCCTGAACAACCGACCCGGCCCAACCCGACAAAATCGGGTTGGGTCGGGTTTTGCCTTCTTCTTGGGTCGGGTCGGGTAGTTTTAGGTTTAAAATTATATGGGCCGGTTCGGTTAGCAAATAGTGGAAAGCCGAGATTAAAACATTTAAAAAAAAAGAAGCAAAGATCAAAAGCAAATCGGAGATCAAAAATCGATTGTGAGATCCGTGAAGAACCCTATCCTCATCGCGTCATCACCTCAACGCCGAAGAAGAAGATTGAATGCTGGAGAAATAGGGTAAGGAAATACAGCAAATCGGAGCTTCCGTGACTGCAATGGACCCCCGAGCTCCATCAACACTTTGTTCAAGCTGTTCAACATCTTGGTGGAAAACACAGTAAGTTTCAACTCCATCAACACTTTAGATTCCTTTAGATTGCTAATTACTTGGGTTTTATTATAAAATGAGGTATGTATACTGAATTGGGTTTCAATGAATTGGTGGAAAACAATGCGTGATTTTTATTAATTAATTTCTATCTTTTATCGAGCATCTTCGATCTTGGAGCTGACTATCAAGATCTGGTTTCTGCACCAGAAGATTTCTGTACTATGAGATAGGTGGGATTGAGTTAAGGAATTGAAGAAGGAAATGATTTTATGCAGGCAGCGTTATATTGCCATCACGAGTTTTGTAAGAACCAAAAATTGAATTGGGTTAAGGAATTGAAGAAGGGAAACCAAAAATTTCTTAGAGATCTAAATAAATTTCATTGCTAATTTAGACTTTCTGTAAGAACCCTAGTCTTGTTGCAATGGTTTTTGTTTTAGGTTCTTCTTTAGCAATCTTTAGCAATTTTTGTAAGAACCCTAGTCTTGTTGCTAATTTTTTTTCCTCTATATAATATGCAGATGGTTATGGAATCTAGTTCAAGAACGACAATTTCTTGTTTCTAATATGTAAAGATTTAATCTGTTTATTGTTTTCAGATCTGGGCAGTTGTGAAAACGGTGAAATAGGCAAGTGGGCTTGTGTGATTCTGTGTTATGATTGATCGAAATGTCAGATAATAATGTAGGAGAAGGCTTTTTAGCTGGGGAAGATGGAGACTCAAAGGGGGTATCCCCTGCCGGGTCCCCTATTGGTACCGCTGAGAGTGCTGATAATTCAGTTAATCAGGTGCTCACTGTAAATTCTTCCATGTCAATTCTGTATTTTACTGGAAATATGTGATTTTTATTTTTTGCTTCTCACTTTTAGGGTGAAGCTGTGGCTTCATGGATATATGCATTCTAATTGCTTAGTGGACGTGGACTGTGTTTGTCTGCGGTTAGACAGATGTGAATATTCATATTTTGTAAATCATTTTTGCCTCAATTTTGGTAGAATGTTTCAATGATTTTCTTGAAACTGGAAATGTTAAATGAGTTCTCAGATGGGCGAGGCCCCATCAAAAGTGGAGCTTTCTTGCTGTTCATACGACAAAAACTACAATTATATATGTTTTGAATGAAAATATTGTCAAACAATCCTGTGAATCTGGCTGTAGTTTTGACTGCGTAGAATTGTAGATTGCTTATGTCTCAGTATATTTTTGATTTTGAGAGGTTCTAGAACCATTCATCTAGCTGTTTTGAAGGAATATGTACTGGAACTAATTGATAATCATATGATACTGGAATAGTGGTGTGATGGTTAGATTTGATGTCCTTATCCTTGAATTTCTGGATAATCGTAGATCTATGGGGACCTCATAGATCAGCTAAAGAATCGTAAGAAATGAGACTGTTGTTGATTGGGTGTTTTCTGTGCCATATAAAACTAGAATTTGACAGGAATGATATGGAAATCATGTTTCATTGCATGGTTATTGACTTATTGTCCCTGAAATAATTCTCATTTCTCCCACCTCACAGGATTTTTTCTTAAGTGCCTTTTCTCCACCTTTTTCTTTTGAATATTTTGAACTCTGAAATTTTATACTTCTGGCACAGATTACATGTATTACTTTTGTTGAATAACTTCAATCAGTTTTTTATGTTGGGATGACTGTAATAATTTTTATTGTTGGATGACTGTAATAATTTTTAATGATTTTTAATGTTGGATGACTGTAATAATTTTTAATGTTGGATTACTGTAATATTTTATTTTAATTCCACTTTTAGTGTTTGATGGTAATCTTGATTTATTTGGGATGTGAAAATGTATTTTTCTATTTAGGCTCTATTATTATTTGTTAATGTAAGAAATAGGATGAGAAGGCCCAAAAAAAAAAAACCATTATTGCCAAATGAGAAGTCTTATTTACATAGAATTCAACCCATTTCAAGAGACGACCGTTGGAGTGTTTTTTGGCACTCAATTGAAAGGAAAAGATTCATTGACAGTAATTTGAGAAAGAAAATATTAGAAATGAAGGATGAAATTTGGGCAGGAGTGATGGACTCCAAGCAGTGGGGGGGAAAAAAAAAAAAAAATTTGGGCTTAAAATCCGATCCGAACCGACCCAAATTGGGTCGGATCGGGTCAGTTTTTTACCGACCCGGGTCGGGTCGGTTTCAGATCTGGGCCAAATGGTCCAGATCGGATCGGGTCGGGTGGGTCCAAAATTGGGCCCAACCCAACCCAATGCCCACCCCTAGTAATAGTTAGCCATCTAGAAGGGGCATCTAAAGAAGATGATTCAAAGCATCTAAAGAAATTAAAGGTTCTTATCGTCTTTGTTAGTTGTTGATTCAACAAGGAAAATATTCATACAGACTCTATACAAATTGAGTTTAGCAATTAATATGAGTAATATAATGACTAATTAGCATTACATATTGGGTTCAAAAAGATTAATGGGTACATTAAGAAATTACTAAAAAAACATAATAGTTTTACTAATTGTTCCGACAAACTAGAAATATAAAATATTAACAACTCCAAGAGTTTCAGATTCACGATCTTCATTCGCCTAGTGTTCTACGAGAGTTGCTCAATCTCTTACTAAAATGTCAATAATACAACAAAAGAAAATCACGTCCTTCACCTTGAAAATTTGACAAATCAATACTCACGACCCACCTGTACAATTTCAACAATAAATAAAAGAAAAAAAAAATTAGTTTGTGTTGCTGTCAATTCTATACAAGTATTGAAACCCTTTTTAAATTTGATTTTTCTTTTAGTTAATTTGTACATAACCCAAGCTCTTAATTATAGTTTCGACGACCTTCGATCTCTATTCGAAAAGTTTAATTTTGCATAAAATCATTTGAATGTCTTACATGATACCATGAAGACAAATCGCATCGGTTCACCTCCAACTTTTAACAAATTCTAAGTCCCACCTGCTTCTACAAATTGAAAGGAAAATAAGTTAGTAGTGTATATATATTCATGTTAACCTTCCATAATTAGTAATAGAAATTATTTAAACATACTAACTAACCAGAAGCGGAAAATTTTGATAAATGATAATAATAATAAATAAAATAAATGAAAAGTAAAATATACTTACAACAACACCAAATCCTTATTGAATTCTATCTAAGTTTATCAGTACTTTCGGAATATGAGAAATCTTTGGCCACTCAGAATTTTCATGACGGCATTGTTCCTCCAACAGCGGACAAGACCAGATATTTAACGTTGTTAATTTGGTGAGTCGTTGCATAGCTTCTTTAGAGGGCAGATGCCTAAGCTTTTCACACCAATATAGCCTTAATTCATCAAGAGATGACAAATTCCCTAACCAATCTGGCAGTTCTTCAATTCCAAAATTAAATATCCAAAATTTTTTCAGGAAAGTGAGATTCTCAAGCTGATATGGCAGAGAGACCCAATCTGCCCGACCATATAAACTTAATATCTGAACTGATTTTATGTGTCTCCAGATGCCTTCGAGAGTATCTGAATTTGAGAAACCCCCAATCGACAATTCCCTTAAGCTGTTAAGCCATACCATCCCACTCAATTCAGGAAACGAAGTGAGATTCTCGCAGTTATACACTCCTAGACACTGTAGAGACGTACAAGACTCGAGCATCTCACTCGGCAGGTTGCTCAGCCTCTTGCAATTAGAAATTTGCAATCTTCGAAGGGAAGAGAAGCCTTTTTGTCCACTTGGATATGGAATTAATTGCAGATTTTTACAACCATCTATTTCCAATTCCTCAAGAGACTCAAGGCTGCTTAGACCATCGGGTAATTCCGTCAATTCATCAGAATCAGTAATCCACAGCCTTTTAAGAGAAGCTCCGCAGCCCAACAAGTGGGGAATATAAGCCAACTTGTTACACTTATATAAATACAAATATGCAAGATTTTGATTTTTGTAAAATAGGTCATCAACAAGACAAGTGAGCTCTGATATCCTCTCGATTGAGAGCTGAACCAGAGAAGTTAAATTACATCTGGATATGATGTTTGATGGCAAATCACTATCCACACCAGCAATGAACAATTCTTTGAGGCACGGGAAATGATTTGGAGCAGTCGTCAATTTGCAACAATTATCAATCCTCAAAAAATTAAGGCAAGGAAATACCTGCACTCCTTGTACTTCTGCCCACTCTGTTAGGTTCGTCATTCTCTCTATTTTTAGAACTTTAAGTGACGGGAATGATACTTGTGTGTCCTGGCCATCGTTTCTACTAGTTGAGCTGCAATCACTCACACCATAGAATGACAACCCTATTGATCTTATGTTAGTAAGACCTTCCAATTTTAGATACTTGAGGAGTGGTAGGTGGCCAAGCATTGGGATTTTTTCACAATTGTAACAGTTTTTTAACTCAATCTTGATCAACTTATCAAGTTTCAACATCTTCATAGTCCACAACGGAAAGTTTTTACCTCTAAATCCATCAATCACTATGCTCCTTAAATTTGGGTGAGGTTGGAGTCCTTTGAGCACGCTCTCGTCGTGGATATTACTTTCAAAAACATTTTTGTTACTCGTGTCACTTTCCGAGACACTCTCATCATTGGTGTTGCCCTCATTTGTTTTTCTCCAACAAAACTTCAACTCTATTATATTTGTCTTTTCATCCAAATTTGCCTTCTTTGCTTCTACTTCGTTCTTCACAAGTTGAAGATTGCGTATATCTATTTTGCCTTTAAGATTCTTCAAGTGACCCAACTCTTCTATTCGACATCCTTCCTTGTCACCCACATTAAAAAATTGTAAGGTTTGAAGACAAGACAACCTTCTAATATGAGGTGGCATGGGAAAATCTTCATCTGGACAAAAATAGAGATGTCTCAAACTAGTCAAGTCTTGTATCTTCTCTGGAAGCTGTTCAAGGGAGCAATCATTAATGTTGAAAGTTTGCAAGTTGTAAAGCTTGCAGATAGAACCAGGAAATGTCTTGATGTCATAATTGTCCGACACATCAAGACATCTTAAATGTATCAACTTGCCAATTGAGGTTGGAAAATCTTTTATTCTTGCATCGCATAGAACCAGAGTACGCAAGTGCTTGAAGTCTGTCAAATTTTTGCACGGTACACTGCTTTTTGAGACCAATGTCCGTACATAACTTGCTTTCTCTTTTGTGATCTCCGGTGCGCTTTCTTCAAGTATTGTAAGGTGTCTTACTTGAGGAATGTCATCTCGAGTGTGATCCTTCTCAATAGTAAACATTTTCGATTTTGAAACTGAGCTTGAAAGATCGTGCACAAGATCGTGCATTTTGCAGAATTTGATATTGCCATACTTGTCCTTTACGGGCTCTTGCAAGAAGGAGCTTTGCAACAGAATGTTAAAAAACTTGTTGCCTTCAGTCTCCATATCAAATCCTTGATTATTTGTAAGAAATCCTTCGGCCATCCACAGCTGGATTAACCATTCTCTCTTTATCTCTTCATCTTTGGGAAATATTGAACAATAGGCAAAACATTCTTTAAGAGATGAAGAAGGTAAACGATCAAAGCTTATCTTTAGGACTTGTTTCACGCTATTCTGATCTCCTTCAATATTTGAAGGCCCAATCTTTTGAATTGATTCCCAATCATCTATTTCCTTTCCTCTTAGAACTGCCCCCATCATATTTGCAGCTAATGGTGAACCTCTACATTGTTGAGCAATCTCCTTTCCAATGGTTTGAAAAAGCTCTGGTACATCTCCACCTTCAAATGCCTTTGCCTTGATTATGGACCAGCAATCATCCTCTGATAATTTTTCCAAGTTATACCAATTGTGCGGGTTGACAATCGAGGCCACGCTTTCATTACGTGTGGTGACAATAATGACATTTCCTTTGTTCGGGTTGACTCCCATTAGAGCATTTTTTAAATCATCCCATTCTCCTCGTTCTTCATTCCACAAATCATCAAGAACAAGCAAGCATCTTTTGTATTTCAATTTCTCCCGAAGCGTGTCCATGACAGCTTGTCTACTATCTCCATGGGAAGTTTCTTTTAGTGATACCAGAATGCTTTTTAAGATCGTAAGAACATCAAAATTTTCTGATACGCATACCCAAATTCTTTCATCGAAATGTGTCTCTGTGTGCGGATGATTAAAGATACGGCGAGCTAAAGTTGTTTTGCCAATCCCTCCCATTCCAACAATGGGAAGGACTGAAAAAACATCGTCGATTTCGCCGGTTATCTGCTCCACAAATTTTGATTCGTCATTTTGTCTTCCAACAAAAACTGGATCTGCAGTTATGGCATCAGTTTCCTTGACCTGAGGCAGAGCGGGAGCAAATTCTGCAACTCTCCTCAAGAAGCCATGACGATCAGCTTCGTCATTAATCCTCTTCAAGTTGACATTTATGATGTTGATTTTGTGAGCCATATTCCATCGGAATGCCATAGGGGAATAGAAAGAGAAATATAAGCACACCTTTGGTTTCATCTGGTTCTGGATCTGGACGGTACGACGCAAATTTTCATATTTGATCTCATCCAAAACGTACTCAGCATCATAAGCAACATCTTCAAGTTTCATGAGCCAGAGTTTAACAGCGTCGTCATTAACTTGGCGCCTGTCAGCATCTTTTAAGACTGCCTTGATTGAAAGCAATGAATCAGTTAAGTTTGCTAAGTCTTGCTTAAAACCCCACACGAGATTGAACTCTTCGGTGGTGATTGCAAGCAACTTCTCCAGTGTAACTTCAATGGTGGCACTAATCACAGGATCCATTTTCTTGCTTTGAAATGATAGATTTCAGGGGGGGAGAGAGAGAGAGATTTGGAGTTGTTTGTGGTTTGGTATTAGAACAGATGTGAGATCATATTGAAGGAGAAAGTAATTATTTTATTTAAAAAATGGAAATTTATTATAAATAATTCAATAAAATATCATTTGCAGAAATTAATTTCTCCAATTCACATGAAGGAGTGGAAATTGAATTCAATTTTTATTAATGAATTGCTTAGCTGTGCTCAACTGCTCAATTGACTTTGGCAATTTTATAAAAAATAATTTATCGTGTTACAATTTTGTATTTAAAAAATAATAAAAAGAAAAAAGAAAAATTACAAATATGTCATTATAAATAATACGTAACTTTAATTTAGTAACATGAGACAATAACTTATAAAAAATAAGTGAAAATATATATCAATTAATCAAATTAAACTGTCAATATTTCATTTAACCGAATTTTCCATTGGCTAAAATCTTAGATCAAATTATATTCAATTTAACATATTAAATTTGTCGTTAAAATTAAAAGTAATACCATTTTTAATCAAAAGATGTATTCATGTTGTCAAAATTAAAACTTAATCAAGTGGGAATTTATTACCAATAATCGAAGAATGTATTTGAGAGTAATTAATTAGTCTTTTGTTCGTGGTTTGGTATTAGAACAGATGAGAGATCAATCATATTCAAGGAGAAAATAATTATTTTATTTAAAAAGTGGAAATTTATTAAAAATAATTAAACAAAATATCATTTGCAGAAATTAATTTCTCTAATTCACATGAAGGAATGGAAATTGAATTCAATTTTTATTAATGAATTGCTTAGATGTGCTCAATTGACGTTGTCGATTTTATAAAAAGTAACTTATCGTATTATAATTTTGTGTTTAAAAATAATAAAATAAAAAGAAAGATTACAAATATATCATTATAAATAATAAGTATTTTATTCATCTTACAAGTAACTTTAATTTAAGAACATTAGACAAGAATTTATCGAAAATAAGTGAGAATATATATATCAATTAATCAAATTAAAATTAACTAACTTTGTCGTTAACTAAAATTTTCGATTAAATTATATTCAATTTAACATATTAAATTTGTCGTCAAAATTAAAAGTAATACCAGTTTTAATCAAAAGATGTTAGAGAGAGAGAGAGAGAGAGAGATAATTGTGGACTGGTTGGATCAAAAGTGAGAAACTGTTGATACGGTCCACCACTAAAATGTTTATTGTTGTTTGGTGGAGAATTTTAGTTAGCATTTTAGTGGTGGGACAGTAAAGTTGGGAAAACAAATTTGAAATGTTTTATCACTAAATTATTGACATTTTACTATTACAATTTTTAGATTTCAAAATTTTAATTGCACAGTTCATAAGCCAAAAATTTTGACACCTCAAAATTTTAATGGATATGGAATTTTAAAAAATTTATTAAGGTATAATAGTCTAAAAATATTTTTCTATTTAAGCCTCTTTTTTAATGACTTGTGATTGGTAAAATTTCATTATCGACGAGTTCGTAGGCAATTAATAGTAAAATAAGTGAAAAATGATATCTTTTGATTTTCACTTAAATTTAATTAATTCTAGCTTAAATTGAATACACACAATAACTAGTTATTGACTGATTGTTGATTTATGAATCTATGATAAAATTAACTATTTGAATAAAATGAAAGTGTCGATTATTGAAGAAAAAATCCAATAAACAAGCTATAAATGCTAAAAATCCAACTCCACTATTAGTATATATTTTAATCCTTAAAATCGCACTTAACATATTTTCATATATAACCCAAAAGATTTATGTTGTGGGACAGTCCCACAACTAAAATGTTTATTGTGTTTGGTGGAGAATTCTTACTCAACATTTTAGAGTCCGTTTGGTGTAGTTTAGTCCAACTTTCCATCTAATTAGTCCAACTTTTTTTCGTCTTGCGTATTAAATGTATTTTAAAATAACGTTTTTTGACCAACTGTCACATACGATGTTGCATATAAGATCTCTCAAGTTGCATTTTCCCACTACTCTTTTCAACATATCTTCTAACCTTGTGCATAAATAATCTTTAAATTTTTTCCAAATATTGCTTTTAAGTTCGATTAAAAAACGAATTTTGTTTGATCAAATACATTGTGATAGAGAATATATTTTTTGTGAGCACTAGAAGAAATAAAAATGTCTAGAAGAAACAACGTAAACTTGTTAGAGTCTATGGTTGAAGATATTATTGGCACAAAAATTATGCTAGAATTGAAACAAAGAGTCTAATGAATGAACAAAACCGAAACTAATCGAAATAACTTAGGAATTAACCATTTTCTAACCTTTATATTATTTCTCGCTTATACACCTTAATATTTGTTTCGGACAGAGATTTAAAAATTTCATGACAAGCAAAATCCAAAATGTGATCTAACACAAAGCGAAAAGTTTAGGGTGAATTAAAGGAGCCTCTAGGTAGATAATTTAAAAACAACTCGTATTTCGGCTTAGACATTCTATTGGAGTTGTAGGAATGATTCAACATGGTTTCAAATGAATTTTTCCCATGTCCGGTTTCTTGGATTTGAGATTATTAAACAATTTATGGGTTAAGAGAAGTGAAAATCATCCATTTCGACTTTGGGTTCTTGGATTAACCTTCCGCTCCTCAACCGATACCTTCTTTATTGTCTCAACAAGTTGTAATCACGGTTGCAACTCCAGCTTGTGTGATGCCAAGGCGTGAAAGCTGTCATGAAGATTCCATTAATGTGCATCTCTTAGCTGTATAGTCGAGCTACATCTGTTATTTGTGGACAATCTGACATCACCAAGTTCGTTAGTAATGGACAACCTTCACCTACTGTCGCCATTGCCCTGTTTCCCATGTTCTGTGAAATACAAAGTAAATGTTGATGAGTATAGACTAATGAAGAGGCATGAAAAAAATGTTAATGTGAAGTCAAAACACTCAATCACTGATGAGATACTAGGTTTCAACGTCCATCAGTACTAAAAATTAACCAGAATATTAGTGTTTTTGGAAGGGCTTTTTTCAAAGTCTAAAAGCACTTTTGTTCTTCTAAAAAAGTACTTTTGGTTATATTTATAACTGTTTGATTAAAGTCAACAACCACTTTTTGACTAAATAAACCTTTTAAAAAAACTGTTTTAGAAAAGTCCAAAATTTGAGATTATCTAAAAAGCTCTAATTGAACTTTTACGAGAAGTTGTAATTAACATTTAATGAACTTAAAAATTAACAAAATTATCATTAATACATCAAAAAAGTTATTAATTTATTTACCATATTAATTACTTAATCAAATTGTCACTTCATAATTTTATTAGACAAGAGCTTATCGAAAGTAAGTGAATATATCCTACTTATATTAAGAGTGTGGATATTTGGTTTACTATTTAAAATGGTCAACCAAAGTTCTTTCCTATCTATTTTGGTTTAAAAATTTGCAAAATAATCATAAAAAACCAAAGATGAATTCATCCTAATTAAATATGATATTTGTTTAGGTTTTTGAAATAATGGTATGTAAATTGTAATTTTAGAAATTAGGTTTATGTGAATAAATTCAATATTTTAAAGTTTTTTATTATTTTTTTATAGAGACTTAATGGAACGTGAAATACATATGTAATTCTTGAAAATATAGCATGTGAAGTGTAATTTACACTTTTTATACGAAAAACTAGAGTCTTGCTTCAGAATTTGCACGTATAATATTCTCCAAAGTAACGTCAATGAATAGAATTTAAATCATACCTACATTAAAAGTGTGGATATTTAGTTTACTATTCAAATTGGTCAACCAAAGTTGTTTCCTACTTATCTCTATATTAAAAGTGTGGATATTTGGTTTGCTATTCAAAATGGCCAACCAAAGTTATTTCCTACCTAATTTGGTTTAAAAAATTTGCAAAATAATTATAAGAAACCAAAGATGAATTCATCCTAATTAAATATGATATTTGTTCACGTGAAATAATGGTATGTAAATTGTAATTTTAGAAATTAGGTTTATGTGAATAAATTCAATATTTTAAAGTTTTTTTATTATTTTTATAGAGACTTAATGGAACGTGAAATACATATGTAATTCTTGAAAATATAGCACGTAAAGTGTAATTTACACTCTTTATACGAAGAACTAGATAGTGCTTCGTAAATTTGCACGTGTAATATATATTTTCCAAAGTAACGTCAATGAATAGAATTTAAAATACATTTTGAAATCCAAACCAACTTATGTAAAATAAAATTTTAGAGGAAATTCATATGCATCGTTACACCGAGTACAAGTTGTATTATACTTTTTACACTTTTGTAACCCATTTTTGCCACAATCTTTAACTTGCATCAAATACATACAACTTCACTAACATGCTTAATTAACAACTGTAAAGTGATTTATTTACTTTTAAAAATTATGTTGTTTTACGAATTTTAATTCGACCATGAAACAACTTCATCAATTAACTTATTGATTATCTCCAGAGCTTCATCTAAACAAGAAAGAAGATTTTTATGTACTTTTTATTTTGCCACTAAACATTCTAATAATTGAATTGGTACACTTACCGAAGAAGCCTAATTTGCCATTCTTGAAAATCTAAATCTTTGATGATGTAAACTCAATTCAACCATATCTTTATTTTTTATTTAAGTTAATTAAAAAAAAATTGAAATTAATATGCAGATGTTGTTGTAGATAATTATGTCAAGAGTCTTATTCTAGAGCAAATGTGAAATTTCTTAATGCAAAAGTATTTAACTTTCTTTACGTAATTAAAATATTATAGAAGGAATAAACTCAGGCTTTAAGAAGAAATGAAAATTTGGAGAAAATGGTACTTAAAAATAGTGACTTTTATGAAATAAATTGAATTCAATTTCATCATATGTTTGAGTCATCTATGGTAATAAAATTTAATAAATCAGATTTTAAGTTATAAACATGCTATTTAAGTTTCAATCGCATAATTTGTTAATATTTAATTTTTGTTGGTATTTCTCAAAGCTACTAGTCTTTTTATTTAATTTATTGTGTTTTGTTGAAAGTTTTAGTCAACATTTTAGTGTTTGTAGAGGTCCCACCACTAAAATATTTATTGTGTTTGGTGGTGCGACTTGATCTTTATAATTTATTGTATTTGGTGGAAAATTTTAGTCAACATTTTAGTGATAGTATGGTCCCACCACTAAAATGTTTATTGTGTTTGGTGGTACGTCTCAATCTTATCAATTCATCGTGTTTGGTGGAGAATTTTAATTAACATTTTAGTAGTGACACAGTAAAATCGGAACAATATATTTGAAATGTTTTATTACTAAAATATTGACATCTCTTTGTTACAATTTTGAGATATCAAAATTTTAGTGGCACAATTCATAAGATAAAAATTTTGACATTTCAAATTTTAATAATGTGTCAATATTTTAGCTTTGAAATAGCAAAGAGGATACACCGGAATAGATGTGAACTCCTTTTTAATGACTTACGATCGGTAAAATTCCGCAAACGCACAAGTTCGTTGGCAATTAATAGTAAAATAAGTAAAAAAATGATATCATCTTCACGTATACTTTGATTTTCATTTAAATTCAATTAATTCTAGCTTAAATTGAATACACACAATAACTATTTGATAGATTGTTAATTTATGACAATGCTGAAATTAACGATTTGAACAAAATGAAAGTATCGATTATTGGAGAAAAAAATCAAATAGACAAGCTAAAAATCAAGTAGACAAACTATATATGCTAGGAATCTAACTCCACAATTACTATCTATTTTAATCCCTAAAATCGCACTTCTAATTTAACCTATATTTAATTTGTCGATCGATAATCTTAAGTTATCTAATAATCTCTTGTGAATAAAATTAAACATATTTTTATATACGACCCAAAATATTTATGTTGTACTTTAAAATGAAGGGCATATATTATTCGTACTTTTATATATGTTATTTTTTAGCTTATTTAAAAATATAATGGACAAATAAATTTTTTTACGCCATTTTAAAAGACTTTTTCGACTGATAGCATCATCGATGATAAGATGTATAAATTAATCGAAATTTGAAGATAAGAATGCGACAAAAAAAAAAAAAACGTGGCAATATAATCACCATATTCTGTAATATTTTGCATACCATATTTCAAATATTATAATATCAATATTTATCACACTATAAAAATTATTATAAATATTAAATACTAAATCGCCATAAAGTACGACCCCTCATCTAAATAAACATTTAACCAAACTAGTGAAATTGCAAAATTATAAAAATATTTCAACAATTCATGAAAAGAAGTCATAACAGGAAATAAGCAATTTTTAATTTAACATATAATCTTCGATCTAATTATATTCAATTTAACTTATTAAATTTATCGTCAAAATTAAAAGTAATATCAGTTTTAATAAAAAGATGTATTCATTTTAGTCCCCAACCACTAAAATGTTCAACATATGTCTCAAACATATTGGTGAACCTTTTTTTTTAATGCTACACGTGTAAAAGGTATAACTTCAAGCGTCAAGAATTTATTCTTGACTATTGTATTTTGATGAAGCTTAATAGATTTTAACATAAGTTGTTTTTCTTTCATTTACGCAATTCTCTTAAAGCAATATTTTATAAAATAACAATTTTTTTATCACAAGCAAAAATTGCTTGGATGAAAATAATAAATATTTGGTTTAAAGTCGAAAAGTACTTTCTAACTAAAGAGCTCTATATTCAGCTTATTCAAAAGCTAAAACCTAAAGTGGTAAAGGACTATTCAAATCTTAAATAAATTTTGAAAAACCAGCCGAAGGAGAGGTTGCACTCATGATAATGTCATTAGCAATGTGGTCATATAATTTTTAGCACTCATGATAAAGTGTTAATTCCAAAAAAAAAAAAAAACTCATTAGTTTTTTTTTAATTTAAAAAAAAGTATTAGACCTATTTGCACATTTTGTAATGATTAGGAATCCACATACAATTTCTTCTAATTAAAACTAAGGGCATATTTGTCATAAGGACCAATTTTGCACCAAAACACATAGGTTAAGAATTTGTTTGCTAAAAAATATACGTTAGAGACCAATTCCACACTAAGGGCAAAGGTTGGGAACCATTTGTGCCAAAATCCCTAATTAAAATTTGAAAAACCAGCCAAAGGAGAGGTTGAACTCATGATAACGTCATTAACAATGTGATCATATAATTTTTTTTAAGCAAACAATAGGTTATTGGACAAACTCATACATAGAAATATGCATTAAAGGTGTGTTTGATGCACTGATTTAGACCATCTCAAAGATCAAAAAATATTATCCGTTTGAATTCACTATAATACCATTTACCTACTACTATCTATTCTAATCTTATATTAAATTTTTTATACGGTCTAATACGGTACATTACACACAACCTAAATATTGTGCTAAAAGATCGTGATGTTCATCCTTGCATTTTATGATGCACATGAAATTCCATTCCAACAGACAAAACTATACATCTAGGAACCAAAGTACGTGTTTAGCGGTGTTAAAATTATTTAGGTTAATCAAAGGAGCCTCGAGATAAGATAATTTAAAACTAGTTCATATTTCGGCTTAGACATTCTATTGGAGTTGTAGGAATGACTCAACATGATTTAAAATGAATTTGTCCCATGTCTGATATGTTGGATTCGAGATACTTAAACAAATTATGGGTCAAGAGAAGTGAAAAGAAGATGGAGCCAGCTCGACGTTGGGTCCTCGGGCTAACCTTCCTCTCCTCAACCGATACCTTCTTTATTGTCGAACAAGTTTTAATCACGGTTGCAACTCCATCTTGTATGATGCCACGGCAGTGAAGCTGTCGCAAGATTCAAGCAATGTGTATCTCTTAGCTATATAGCCAAGACCAAAATCTATTATTTGTGGACAAGTCCCTTAGTAATGGACAACCTTCACCAATTGCCGTCACTGCCCTGTTCCCCACGTTCTATAAAATAGAAAGTATGCTGATGAGTATAGACTAATAAAGAGGCATGAAAATAATGTTATAATCAATTTCTCATTCATTTATAGACATGTTAATGTGAAGTCATAGCTCTCAATAACTGATGAGATACCAGGTTTCAATGTCCATCAGTTCTAAAAAATAACCAGAATATATCAAAAAAAAAAGTACATTCATATGTACGTGTTTCATCATGCGCGTGGGTGTCTATATGAATGTCCATAGTTTAAATGGATAAGGTTACGAAGTACTTTTCCATGTTATTGACTTAATTCTTACGTTACCCACATAATTGTACGGATGGTTGGGGCACGGCTGGGGGCCTCCCAACCCCGTCTTGTCAGGGATTTTTGGGAGCGGGGACGAGATTAAAATGTCTCAATTTACCGCCTCGTTTACATATTTACTTATTTTATTTTTATGTACGATTGAAATTTAAACACAAAAATTAAGAGTCACGACAGGTTTAGGGTGGGGACCATGTTCCACATCCCCGTAGGGCTTCTCTCGCAGGACGGGGGCAGGGAATTTTTCGATCCCTACATAATTGCAAACAGAGCTTGGCTCCAAAATGAGAATATCGTTGTGTCTACCATCTTATCTACAACATGAGTGCCCATATATATGTAAATATGCATTCATATTTCATTGCTATTGAAATTATACCTTAACTGAAACTCTGTATATTGACACAAGTGTTATTTCACACAAGAATATGTAGAGGAAATGCTTATCTTCAATCCCTGTCTTGAATACGTTAAGATTCGTTATTCACATTTTACCAAGTCATGGTATCCCATTTATGGTGGGTCCACAATCAATTTTGTAAGGTAGGTCTTGAACTAGAGTCATTCAGTCTCAAAATTCTTGGAAATGTCGCGCTAAAAGATCACAGTCTTCTTTCCTAGCCTTTGAATGTGTTAAATTTAATAACTCCAGCATCAATAAAATCTTCCAGAACAATACCAAGTTAATGCAAGTATGTACAATATACTCTCGGGCGGGGGAGAGTGAGAGAGAGAGAGAGACCTCCTACGTTCAAGTAACTAAGTCGAGGGCAACCTCTAGGCTCTAGCAATAGCAATTATTCCACCGTCCCCTCTTTGGCAACAGCGATTTATATCCAAAGGCAACAAGAAGAAATCTTGACTTATTGAAATTAGTGCCGCGTCCCAACCCTGTTAATTAAACAGCACATGATTTAAGAAACAATTCAAGAATGAGAAAGTAATTTTGATATATCCATGAACAAGACAGAGGATCAAGGACACATACTATCAACATTAATTAGGCTAGAAAGCGAACTGAGAACGATATGGATTCTACCTCAAACAGAAAGTATAGAAGTGTTACTTTTGTGAATGATAAGTGCGTTTATGCACTTATTTTGGTATTTGAATTAATCTTTATGTCGTCATATAGTTGATTTTCTACTTATCTAGTATATTATTGTTTTATTTCAGCTTTTGGACGCGTTTGTAAACAATTGGAGAAGAATGGACTAAAAGAGCAATAATTTGACGAAATCGACGAGTAAGTTGAGTTTTGAAGTGAATATCAAGAGTCAAACATTTGAGGATGAGGAAGAAGGAAAATCAATAAGTTTAAGGTGTTTTGGAGTGACAACGAAGAGTTTAATCAATGGATCAAACACCAGGAAAGCTAAAAAGAACCGAATTGGGAAACTACCCACCAAGCATGTGGAGAAATTAGAGTACAAATTTTGATATTAAAATATTCACAAGGCAAATGATATACCATTGGAAATATAATGGAATTACGAGTCCAACACTTTTACAGATCCCAATTTGGAGTTTCCTACAAGAAGTTATGGCCGTTTGAAAATCACCGCCAGAAAATAAGGCTGGGCGATCGCTTGGAGCTTATATTTAGCGAGCGCCCAGTACAATTTTTCGCCAACAGAGAGCAAAAAACGTGCTGGGCGATCGCCGGGAATGTCCTGGGCGATCTCCTGTGCCAATTTCGTCTCGATTTTGTATTTTTTTTGATTTTCTTTCCTTTTTAGTTCTAATTTCTTTTCCTAACTCTTGGCCCACGAAATTTGTAATCTTTTGGGATATTTTGGGGTACAACTAGGGTAGTATAAATATGAGTTATATTCTCATATCAAGTGTTGGATTTTTTGGGGAGCAAATCAAGAGAAGACATCAAGAGAACAAGAGATCAAGACCTCCTCGACTATCAAGATTTCTTCGAAGATTTCTTCTCATTCAATCCATGCCGGGTTTTATTAATTCTTGTTTTTCTAGTTTAATCATGTTCTTCTAGTTTTCTTTAGCCAAGGTAGACGATGAAATCTTATTTTAATTAAGTGACTATTTTGTTATTCGTTTAATTCCTTTTTAGAGCTTTAACGTTTATGGTTCGTTCTTGATTAGATTAATTAAATAAAATTTCTTTCATCTTAAATATCATGTATTTTTGATAGTTAGAGATTGATTTAATTAATTCATGCTTGGTGCTTAAACATGTCTATTAATTTCTTTTGATTCTTCGGGATCTTTTAATTCAAATTGGGATACATAGAATGCTTAGGAGAACTTTGATTCTTTGTTTTCTTTCAATTGAACTTGATACGGGGAACGCTTAAGTAATTTATGTTTGAAGCTTAAGAGGAGCCTATATTTGATTTTCTTCTTCTGGACTTAATTGATAAATCTTTAGGGTCGACAAGAGATTGAGTTCGTATTGTCATATGTGTTTTCTTGGGAATTAATGAATGATTGGATGGTTGCTAAGTTAGATAATGGTGGATTCGAAACTTTGGTTTTTTACACAACTTGAATTCTCAATTCATCTGTTTAGCATATTTCTTTAGTCTTTTCGTTAAACAATTTCAACAACAAAACTCTTCAACTCAACTAGCCTAGAATAACAGTTAATTTGGATTAAATTACACCTTCCTCATAGCAGTCTCTGTGGGATCGACCTCATTTTTACTTATTTATATTCCAATAGATTCGTACACTTGCGAGTTAATTAAAATTTGACATCAGTGAACACATTTGACTATTGTGTTTTTGTTCACATTCGAAAACACTTGGATTTGCGTGGTACTTGTTTTTGTTCACATTCTAAAAATCACTTGGATTACTCTTGTGAAAATAATGATTATATCTGGGTAAAAATGAAGATTCCAAATGCAATACAATAGAAATACACACAAAAGAGCATTAAACAATTTATCTCGAATAAAATTAAACATATTCATAAGTATGACTCGACTGTATCTCTATGACGAATACAAATACAAATGAAAGCATTAAACCTCTATGGATAATTAAAGATCACCTAAAGCATAGCGATATATTTCTATCCCCTATCGGATTTTAAGATAATTAAAATAGCGTCTGGCATGCTTTCGATCTTTCGATAGTAAAACAAACCACAACAATCATACAATTATTACGTATATAATTGTAGATGCAAATAAATTAAAATTAATTATTCAAAACAATATTGAAATAAATTGTCAAAAATCAAGTCTCAAGATGAAAGAATTTAAACGACAAGTTTCATCACAATCCTAACACTAATTAAAGTAGGCTAGCATACTAATAGAAGAAAATATGGAATTCATTACCCAGCGACGAAGAAAACTCGAAAAGGATGACGTCTTGTTCTTGATCTTCGTTCAGCTCTTCAAGAAAGCAATTATTGATCTCCGGTTTATGTTTTGTGTCGTATTTTTCTCAATAAAACTCAACAACCGTTTATGAGTTAATAACTCATATTTATACTATCCTAATGGTGCCCCCAAAAGATAACAAAAAGACCTAAAAATCGTAGGTTAAAACGTTTCCTAATCAAAATAGAATTAAAAGGAAACAAAATCAAAAGAAAATCCATAAGCCGATTTTTGCCTAGCGATCGCCCGAGCAATTCGTGCGATTGCCCAAGCGAGCCAATGTTAATTTTACTGTTATGTTGTTTTGGTCCTCCACTTTGGTTCTTAGTCAATTTGGTCTTTCAACTTTTCACAACCTCCAAGTTGGTCCTTCAACTTTGGATCTTGGTCATTTTAGTCCTCAAGCTTTCTATTTTATCTTCTTTAGTCCTTCGACTTTCAATTGAGAGCAATTGGATCCTCATACTTTCGAAATATCTTCCGATTTATTGCTCTTTTCATCCATTCTTCTTCAATTTCTTACACACACGAGTCCAAAGTTGAAATAGAAAGGAAAATACAATAGATTAAGTATAAATTCAATAAAATAAAGGAATAAAACTTAGTTTAAATGTCTAAATAAGTGCACAAAATATACTTATCAAACACCTCCAAACTAGACATTTGCTCGTCCTCGAACAAAGATAAAATTAAACTACAAATTTAAACTAAGCTAAAAGAATTAATAATGATTGAGTTAATGTTAAATTTCTTACCATATACCTCAATTTTGAAAATAAAGCAACACTTTTAGAAATATATTAAACAACACAACAACTAAATTTTTACTTATCCGATGCTCGACCTTTTGTAAGTGTGTGAATAGCTAAAAATTGAACCTACACTTATATTAGACAACAACCAATATTGTGTTGTTGATATTTTTTTACAATCCCGATATTCCTTACACCTCTCGTAAATTACACATTTCTAATACTTTTCTCTTCAAATCCGAGGTGTTCTAGTAAATTTGGTTCCTACTGATTAACACAATGCTTTTTTCAAATTAAGTGGTAAAAATTAGAAACTTGTACTCTTAGAACTAGGATGGTGTGATTTCTAAATTCTCATCTTCAGTCTTTTAGGTTCTAACCTAGCAATCCTTACCGAGCACTTTAACTCTTTTTATTTTATTTAACCAATATAACCGATCTTACATCCTGTGCAATTATTCACTTTTACAAGCTTTCTGTGTGACTCATGTAGCGAACTTTGAACCGATGACTCCCAAGTCAGATGACCATAGGGCACCATGTTTTAAAATACTATAACATACTTAATTGCTCGAGTCCCACAGGCTAATAGAGAAGTGAAGACGTAAATTTTTTTTATGACCCATATAGCGAGCTTTGGACCGATGACTCCTAAGTCAGATGACCATAGAGCACCAAGTTTTAAGATACCCTAATAAAGTTTAATTGCTCGAGTAAGATATTTTATTTTATTTTATTAGCGGTGAGTAGTGCTCGGTTTAGATTCCTTGACTATAACCTATTCAACCAAAGATGAGACCCGAACACTCAAACCATCAAAATTCTCAAAACACAAGTAATAACTTTAACACCCCCAAATTGTTCTCAAAACAGTTTGGTTACCACCTTAAGGATTTAGGAACAGAATTTTTCATAATGATACTAAGTCAACAATATCAACTTATACACTCAAGTCATGTTCCAAATAAATGATAAGTCAATATTGGCTATGTGTTTCATTAATCAGGTCTAACATGGATAAGTATTAAAATAAAAGCACGAGTTCAAGTGTTGTCTAATATTGTACTAAAAATGTACTCGATTTTCAAACAAATATCATCATTGGCAGTAAAATATTCAACAACAACTAGATTTTTTTTTTAATTAGTTGAGTTATACAGACTCGAGTGATAAGCGAATTCAAAAGCAGCCATATCCTGATACTTAACCGAATTTCAATGAAAATATTACATTGTCTCCAATGTAAGCAAATTAGAACAAAATTAAAGGAAGAAAAAAATTAGGTACTTCCTAGGGGTAAAGGAGGAGAAGAGGGTCGTGGGCGATCGGATGGTCCATCGAAGTAGATCCGTGGTGAAGAGCGCTGGGACGGAGGTCGATAGATGATGGTATAAATTTCGTCCATGCGCCACGCAAAATGGAGCATTCAACAATTGACATCGTCATATGAGAAATTGATAGTCTCTTTGCTCCCCTCTAAAGCGCAATGTTGGACTCGTCAATGAGTCCAAGACAATACGTATATGGTCAACGGTCTTGTTGCATGGCGGTATGTCTGTTGAATTGAACTCAAAACTCGACCTGTTTGGATAATTGGATGAAAATTTGACGCAAGAGGCGATCGGCCCTCATGAATCGGTATTGGAGCCGGATTGTCGCTCCTCGTCGCCATAGGATTGCCCAATGTCTGCATTTTTTAATAGGTGGTTCGGGAGTCTCGGGCTCTTCATGAAGAAGTAATGGCACTCTTTTTGCTAGGCAAAGTGCACTAATTAGACAAGGAAACATGGAGGATTGGCTAGACGCACATTGTGATGCAAAATCAACAATAAATCGGAAGATGTGATTCCCCAAGTCAATTTTGTGCCCATTTGCAAGATGATATAAGAACTGGGCCCGAGATTCATTGAAGTCCGTGCGGTGGGAGGAAGGATCGATGTTGTGACACACAAAAACATGGAAGATACATAGGCTCTCTGTCAACTGGTTATGTAGGAATTTGGGTCCAAGAAGAGGCCAAGCATCTACTCATCCATAGAGTAATTTTTAGACAATATATAAATTAGATTCCCAAACTATTTTGCACAGCCTGATTTAACCAATTGGGGAGAAAATTAGGGTTTGAGATTGTTTTTTGTGAAATAGATTGTGCAAGTAGTTTGGGGATTTGATTTAGATATTGCCCAGAAATTACTACTAAATCTTCATGTTTTATGTATATTATTTGTGGTACGAATTTATTATTTTTAGTACATTAAGTCCTTGTGACGTCAATTTTTATTAAATATCGTTTGATTGTGTGCCAAGTGGACACATAACGGAGATACGCCATCAATTCATTTCAATAGAGTGAACGTATTAGTATATTTCAGTGGTCAGTGTTGAAACTTTATAACTTCAGTGATTGTTTTGTAATTTTGCTAAAGTTTCAGTGACCATCATCCACAATATTGTTGACTTTAAACATGTTCGGAAAATAAAGAAGTTTTTATTTTTTGGGTTTTAAAAAAAGGTCCTATTTTAATACTCAAGATGGAAAAATAACATCATTTTAGTTTTCAACTTATTAAAATGCACTTCTTGTTTAAAATAAACAAAACAAAATGTGTGAATATAAACTTTTTATCGCTCATTTTTTTATTCTATTTTTATATACATACAAATAAATTCAAATTAAAAAAGAAATGTTTCTCGAACACGTATTCACAATGTGATTTTTTCTCTCATCCTCTTCTCCTTACCATCTATTTTATGAGAACACTGCCTTTTTTTTTCCAAAAAAATAAAATAAAATTCTAACATTTATCCTATTACCCGGGTTTAAAGACCCGACATCTAATAACCCGGAACGTATATTCAGTCAACCCGTAGTCACCCCACTAGCACACTATTTGCACATTTATAGGGCATTTTTGTTCACTGGTTTTTTAATTATTTCTCATTTAATGGATCTGGGCCTACAAATATACACTATACATACACATTGCTGATATAAATATTTTGTAATAGATATTTATGATTCTTGATTATACAGTAGTTGAGATTTCAGTGGCTGAAGGAAAAAACCAGAGAGAAAATGGACTACAACAATGACAGGTGAGTTCAGTTTCTTGAATCTTAAACTGATTTTTGTCTTTGTTTTTAAGTTTGATTACTGGGATTTTTTATTTCTATTTCTATTTTTATTTTTTTATCATATTTTTGGTGAATGCATATTATTTTTAATTATTTTAAAAAATTGTTTTTGAATTATGGAAAATGAAAAGGGCTAAATTAATGAATGGCCACCGATCTTTATTTAGGTTACTACTTACTCACCCTTCTTTAAAAGGTAACCCAATACTCACCCAACTTATCAAACGTTTTCTCATCCAACACTCTTAAGCAAAACGTTAATCAATTCGAACGAAAGTGGTCACGTGGCGAATGGAATGTCCAGATGGCAATAACACAGCGTTAAGTTGGCCACCTCAGCAAAACGCCACTTTTCCACACACGATTTTGAACAAATCTTACCCATTTCTATTCTTCACTTCTGCGATCTATGCCAAAATAAAAAGCCCCAAATTGGAAATCCCCAAAATCGCCCAAGAACCCTAATTGTTGCCCAAAAATCATTTTGTTTTCATTAAAGATCTTGACCTCTAGTAGATCTTCTAATTTCCTTCAATTTTAATGTACAAAGCTTGTATTTATTCGGTCTTTTCTTTGCTCAGGGGATTGTAATCCCGTGTCGTGTATTTTGTATAATGTGTTGGGACTTGAAGATTATGATCTTAATATCCCATTTTAAACATACATTTGATGGTTTCAAGCTTTTTTTTTTTTTTTTATTTTATCACATTGACTCTATGTCATCGCTATTTTTCTTGGAACGATATGTAAACTAACTCGAATTTCGAAAGATACTGTTATCGTATTTAAACTAACATTCTCTTTGTATGTTTATACAGGATTCAACTATATGTAATGTGCACATATGTATTAATAATATAAGTCTAGTTGGAATCGAAATTCCAAAGATTTTAAAACCTTTAATTATAAAATGGTCTGCAGAAATGAATTCTAATTTGATTAGAATCCTTTATGGAGTGGACCAAATTTATGATGCACCCAAAGGTCGTGGAAGGAGAACAAAAAGATGGTGGCCAGTCAACAAGTTCCACCGGTCAATGTTTTCTTTTGATGATATGCTGCCACGTGGCATAAATAATGTGACTAGGGCGTGCCACGTAAACCGTGGGCAGGAAAACAAGACTAATGATTTGAATACTAATAGGCTGTAATTAGCAATACGTACCTTACCCAAAAAAAAATTGCAAGTAAAATAGTATTAGTCGGCTCAGAAAATATTTTGCATTTTTAATTTTACAGGGTCGGGCCCATTGCCAAATTTAGTGAAAATTGCAGTACATGCTTGACTTTTTAGAATTAATTATAATATTTTGAACATTGTCTTTTAATCTTAAAAATATTGTATATTATTTTATATTTCATCATTCATCCGTCCCACAAAAATAGACTCGTTTCTTTTTTCACACAAATTAAGAAATTTCATTTAATATAAGGGTAAATATATTCACAATATACTTTTTATTATTCACACTACGTTTTAATTGCAATAAAAGTCCCATAACATTTGATATTTAAGCACTTGTGTCTCTAATTGTTTTCATTGTATTTTTATCATTAACTTTCATTTAGTTTTCACATCTTGTCTTCGATGAAGATTTTTGTCTAAATAGATTTCTGCTAATGTGCATTGAAATAATGGAAAAATATTTTGTCAAACTTACGTATTTGTTATTTATTTTAATTATGTAAAAATATTAGAGGCAAAAATTTTTTTACACCATCCTAATTAACTTTTTGGATAAAAATCATCATCAAAGACAAATATAAGACATGCAAATTAATATGTTGATAATAAAAATTTGCTAAAAAAGTTGAGAGTCATAAATACAAAAGTGACCAATAGTTAGAGACTTTTATTGCAATTAGAATATAGTGTACTTAACAAATAATGTTGTGGTAATATAATTACCTTTAATGTAATTGAAATTATAAATTTTTCACACACTTTTTCTGTGATGCCCCATTTAATATTAGTCATTCATGAATTTAATAAATTTAAATGCTCATTAAGTTACAATTGGAATGCAAACAAAATTGAATTGCATTATATTGAAACAATAATGAAATCAATTGTTGACTTTATTATTGGGGGATGAGTATTTCTTGGCAATGTGGAATGCCTACTTGAGTAAATGTGAATAAATTTATGTAATTTTCCATTATAATTGGAATATGTTAAGTTTATTTGAGTTGATAATAATGTAAATTAAATAAAGGTATATTAGGAAAAAAAAAAATTTAATACACTCTCTATAAAGTAAGTGGCCTATAATTTGGGACAAATAAATAAGTAAAATAAGCTTATCTTTGTGGGACTGAGGGAGTAATATATTAAATTAAAGTAATTTGATAAATATGAAAATTAGTTTTATCAACATTCCTACAATATCGCTCTCAAAATCTAAAATGAATCCCTAAATTGCAATCATTTTTCTTTTTTGAATAGAGCCCAAAAACTGCAGGTATCTTTAGTTTAACTTAATTTTCATCCATTATGTAATTGCGAAACCCTAAAACACATTGAACTCTATTGTCGTTTTCGTCAGGGGGTTGAAGCTTAGAAATCAAAGAACAAAAATTGCAGTAATGTATACTCCAAATTGAAGGGTTATCCGATCCATAAATAAAGTTGAGTCGCCGATTGTGATGAAGAAAAATGTTATTTGTTTGCATATGCCAAGCGGTGTTCGCACATCTCGTTCGAAGTTGAAAAATATGTCGTTGGCTTAAGAAAATCGGCATGATTGCGAAGATTTCATTGTCGGTGAATTCCTAAAAATCAAAGTTCTAATACAATGAAATTAGATAATTGTAGATTTGTGTGTTACAATTGATAGTATCATATATATAATGATGTGTAACAATTGTAAATTTATTTGTTATAATTGATAGTAGCATATGTATCACATAATAAATGTGCTTATGTGTGATTTCTGATTCTTGCTATATTATTTCAACTGATTATGTAGAATTATTGACATTTTGCCACAAATGTTATAAATCACGACGTACTACAACTGTTATTACCATAAACTATTTATATCACGAACTGTTATAAATGTGATCTTGTTGAGATTTTTATATTTTTCCATGTTATGTTAACTGATTACGTTATGATAGTCTGAGACAAATTGTATGTAACATGAAGTGATACAAAATGTTATATATCATAAAGTGTTGCAGATATTATTATCACGAATTTTACTATATGTAGCACGAACGGTTACCAATGTGTTGTTGAAATTTTTTATTCTTGCCATGTTATGTGTAACTTACCAATGCACTATGTCTATTAAAATATACATTCAGATAAAATAGAAGGATTTATACATATAGTATTATAATAGGTCAAATAAAAAATTAATCTCCAATACTTTTCGTCTAAAATTAATATTATCGCTTATGTAACATTATTTTTTTTTAAATTGGCTGGTCTTTAATTTTTATTTCACTCGTTCGACTTTTTTTAAAATAAAATATTGAGTTGGATTTAAATTTGAAATTTAGACAGACTTTAGACGGAGTTTTTTTTTGGTGTGCCACATCGGTTAGACAGAGTCCTCATCAATATGGATTGAAAATAGTTTTTTTTATAATTCCGTTTATTTGTGCTTATGTGGCACGTTTAAAAAGCAATATACTGGAGTACATTGAAGATGATTTAATAAGTGGTTAATGATCGAGATATATTTTTTTTTTTGTAAAAAGAGAGATTGTTTTTTCAAACAGATATATCAAAGTTATATTTGGATAGTTGAAACAATTATCTCATAATAAAAATTATACAATATTGAATTACAATAATTTTCTATTAATTAGCTTTAGTAATAGTATAAAATATAATTAAAAATAGCATTACTAATTACTAAAAAAAAAAAAAGACGGATCCAGTCGAATTTAAACATAAATGTTTTCTTGAATTTTTAAAATAATTTATTTTGTAAAAATGAAGTTTGCCTCCTCGAGAACCTCAACTCTCTCAAACGAATAAAATACAGTTGGTAACTCAACTTCATTCCAAATTTCAACTTGGTCATTTATCTTCCAAACTTTCCGATTTAGTCCCTTAACTTACATTTTAATTTCAAATTTTGTCAACGTCTGTGCTAGTTGAATTAATGAAAAATCACACGTGGATAATGGCATGGATGATGAGACATACTTCTCTGTTAAAAAATAAATCAAATTTATAACCAAGAAAAAGAAAAGGAATTTTGTTTTTTGAAAAGATTATTAAATATTAGCTTCTTGCAAAGACATTCCAAAATTTGGCAATATTTCGAGCTACATACGAAATTTACATTCAATCGTGAGTCGAGCTTCAACATAAATAGTTATTTCATACACAATTTACTAATCAAACCTTTAATATTAAATTTTTTTTTTGCATCAAAGTGTTACATGTTTTTCCTCGATCTTGAGAAGGTGGGTTGAATTCTCCGTCCAAAGCAATCTTATCATCCCGACATTCAATTGAGCAAAATGCTTGAAGGTCACTGCACAAAATTATATAATTCTTTGTTATTAATTAGAATGCTTTCAAATTTCAATTTAAGAATAATCAAAATCAATAAGTAATTATACATATGAATTTAGAACTTTTTTATTTCATGCAGAGACTAAATTTAAAACTGTGATCGCTTGTTTCAATATTTCATATGTTAATTATGAAAATTAAGAATGTCGTATAAAAACATGTCATCTTTCTAAGATTAATATATAAGTTAAAAAGAACACTAGAGAGAAAACTGTACTTACCCATACATGTATCTATCATCATTCCAATGAATTTGCTTCTTGCACAAGGCACATATATCAAGAAAATTTTTGCTCCGCTCTTTGATTCTATCTTCTTTACTCTCACGCGGTGGCGAACTCAATATAAAGATACTCTTTCGAGACTTCTCCGCCGCCTTTGCTGGCTGTGTATCCGCCATAGACACCTTATTGACAATTGCAATATTGACTTTTTTTTATCATCGGAGTTCGAATGGATTTCGAGGTATTGGAATGACTTAAGGATACAGTTGCGTGCTTCCTTTTAGTAGGCCAAACGAGATTCATGAGTAAATCGACACAACCATTTAAGTCCAACGACTGAACTAAACGAATTTGTTTTGACACCATATTCGATTGTTGAAGCCCACTATATTAATTCTTGAAGTACAATGAAATTAAGGATTTTTTTTGCTAATGTTTGTATATAAAAAAATATATTGTGGATTGTAATCTTATATAGGTTGAGTGAAGTGAAAATTCAGGTAATTAATACCTAATTGGAATTTCCTAATTCTATTCCGTTTCCTAATTGGAATCTAATTCCTTTTATTTGATGATGAAATAGGCCGATATTGCCTTAGTTGATTAGGATTAGGATTTGGTTTTTATTTTTATTTTTTAAGGTTTTAATTACAAATTGTTTTTAATTAATTAAGGACACTTGTACACTAATATCGAAAGATATCAAAACAGTTTTCTCATTTTCTTTCAACAAATGAAGACACACTCACCCATCAAATACTTATTTGAAAGCACCCTAACATCCAATCCAACTAGGATTGGACTGCTTTGTTTAAAAAAAATAAATAATGAAATGAGAAGTCTACTTTGATTGCTAATACTGTTGTTGTCTAATTGGAGTCGACCTGACTTTGTCAACATATTTTTTAAATCTGTATATATAATTTAAATTTTGTTTAATCAACACGTCTAATTGAGTTTTTGATTCTAGACGGAACTTTAGACAATGTCTATTTTTCTTTGTCACATCAACTTGACGGAATCCTTATCACGTTGCATTAGAGATGTATTTTTTTTTAAAAAAAAAATACAATCTATTTTACTTGTATAACACAATTTTGTTAAAACAATTTATGATTGCATTGGAGATGCTCTAAGTTCATGTTCTATGGTGCTTAAAAAGAATTATTACTTCTTAGTAAATAAGTATTATAAAAATAAAAGTTTTTGTTAGCTGAAGTCGACTAATAAATAATAATAAGTTAGTAATAATCACTGTTCTAAAAAGTTTGTTTAAACTTCGCATATGTTTCGCCTAGACGTGAAATTTGGCCTCCACGCCTAATCACACCTCATTCATCGCCTTCGTTTTATTTTTGTTTTACTCTTGTCTAAGCCTCGCTTAAACTCGAAAAGTTTGAAACTTAAACTTGACACCTAGCTACGCTCTACGCTTTTTAGAACATTGATAAAAGTTACTTTGAAAATGATTTAGCCATAAGTGACTCTACCGACCTATTTGAATCGGATATGACCCGGGAGCCTAATTCCGAAGTAACATCTTACCCAAAAACTCAAAAACAGGTCTACTTGCCCGACCCGTCTCCATGACATGCGATTCTTGCATTCTTGTCTTCAAGAAGCTCTCTCAGTTCTCTTTTAACACTGGTCAAGCAAAACCCCAAATTTAAGAAAATAAAGATAAATCAAAGCAAAGAAAAAACCAGATGGTAGATCCCAATTAGAAGGAGAAAAAAAGTAATTTTCGAGTGCAAAAGGGAAAAAAATGGAGAGTGTATTTGGACTAGTGGGCAAAGATTTCGCAGTAGTGGTGGCGGACTCATCGGCGGTGCATAGCATCCTCGTACACAAGACCAATGAGGATAAGATCATGCTCCTTGACTCCGACAAGCTCATGGGCGCCTCCAGTGAAACCGGTGACCGGTATAACACTCTTTTTCAAATACTTGCATGTGTGTGTGTGTGTGTGTAGATACACATGGAAATTGAATTGTTTTGTAATTTGAGGTGTTTGTTGATTGGATTTATTTTAATTTTTTGTTATGCTTTTCTCTTTGTGGGTTTTTATTTATTTGTGTTTATGGAAGATTAATTCTTGGTGGACTGCAATGATGCTTTGCATATATGCACATAAATTATGCAAGTGAAATGTGTGGGATTTGCATACTTTAATTGGGATTTATTTCTTGTCTTGAAGCCCCCGGGCTCTGTGTATTGGTTTTTTTTTTTTTTTTTTAATGGTTATTATGGGTATGATTTCGATGAATACATTGTAATACTATAGTAGTTAAACAAAATATACATTTTGTGTGTGTTATGTACATGTGTGAAGAACTGATACTTTTTATTTGAGATTGTGTACTAGTTGTCAATGGGTTCATTTTCTTTCTGGGTTTTCACTAATCAAACTTATATGATGGACAAAATTTTATTGATATGTGGTATTCTCTGAAGAAAACTAAATTCTTTGAGTGCTTAATTGTATATTACATATACGTGATAGTATATAATAAGAATGATTTGAGCAAGGGGTTTGATTTTTGTTGTTCTTTGGTTTAAGTTAGTATTTTATTCTGTTTGTCATTTTCGGGTGCAGTGGCTAAACTTGTAATACTTGCACCATCTTCATGAATTTTATAGAAATGTTTTGAATTGATATGGTGTTGATGATTAAATTTATTTGTAAGTTTGCTTTCTTTCTGGGTTTTCATTTATTTGTTTCAGTGATGGCTAAATTTTGTGAAGATAGTTGCATATATATAATGTATGAACACATGTATATGATTTGAACCATTTTAGCAACGAGGTTCTTGGGTGCAATTCAGTGTATTTATAGATAAACAGATATTTAGATTTTGTTCGACTACATTTAAATTGTTTTACACTGGATGGTTTCTACTCTGATGGAAAATGTTATTCCTAGATAAACTGATTTTCTTATTCGTTCTTTGGTGTTTGGTTGATGCAATGATAACTTTTTTATTCTTCTAAGAAATGGAAAAATGAAAAAAAAAAAAAAAAAAAAAAGAAGAAGAATATTGAACACCCTTAAAAAAGGCATTTCCCATCTAGAAGTCCAAAGAATTTTTAAACTTTATGGAGAATTGACTTATTTTTTATGCCACAAAACTGAGTCTTTTGGCCGGAGAGTTGTTAGACTTTATGTGGCTCACATGATAAGTTATTGGATTTGAAATATGTTTTATGAATAGGATCTAATATATAATTAATTAGAAAATTATTGGAGAAGTTGATTTTTATTATAACTCTATTTTGATGAAAAATAGAATTATGGTCTAACTAGGGAATTGGTCATCTCTCTACCTATAAAAGGACATGTTATTCCATCAATTTATTCATGCTATTATGTGAGAGGCAAAGGGAGAGAAACACAATTTCCATAAAATTAAACTACATATATTAAAGTGTGTTTGGAGATTGGAGATATGCAATTAAATCGCTCAATGGAGATTCAAGAGATTTAAGATACAGTAATAAAAACCGTTTCCTATGGATGAAGGTACGTTCTTGTTACTCCACATTTGTTTTTGAAAATCATGAAGTTTAAGATCTTGGAATTTATGTTCATGTAAATTGAACAAATAAAAATTAACATGTGGTATCAGACCTAATGGTCCTCAAGAGCAAGTTAATGCTCTTATTCTTTTCTTAATCCATTGGACAACTTATATTCTAATAATATCACATTATGATCGACTTATGTTCTCATGTTATCAGCATCATTATGTAATATATTAAAATAATAATGTGTTACGTCAAATTTTAATATAATTACCGAATGTGATTGTTTGAAATTTTTTATTCAACCACAAACATAGAAGTTCAATTGTAATTTATTCTTGTAACACTAGCGCAGTGTATTAAGTGGTGATGATTTGAATGGCTTTATTCCATTAACAATTTATGCATAAATGGCCAACATGGAAATAGTGAATTAATTTATTGCTTATTGATTGAGAACTGAGATTCTAAATGAAAAGAAATAAAGAATCCCTATATGGTCCAAATTTAGATTTCTACATTATTATTTTGGTGTTAGTTACCCTAATGCTATGCGACTTAGCCTAAATAAAGAAGCCTATAATTTTGGTATTGAGTGTCTCGCTTCGGAAATTTGGACAAGGCCCATTATTATGTAAAACCTCAAATAAAGAATTGAAAGATCAGGGGATTGAACCTATAGTCAGAATAATAAAAGATTTGACATCTTCCATTAGGCAATAAGAGTCTTTTGATAAGCACAAGAATTATTAGCATTTATTTGGAGCTTGGAAAGATAGCTACATGAAGACTTGAACTCGCTCATCGCTACATAATTTATTCTACAAACTAGGTTTGTAATGGTCATTATATGACACTCACAGATATATATAAGATACGACTACAATACAAAACGATATATATAAATTTGATTGTAATGTATGAAATTTATGTTTCATGTGGATATACATATTACCGAATTAAGTGTTTATGTTAATTTATGAAATTTTTTTTTATCATTCAATTTAAGATATTCATATTATATTATATGTATGTAGTATCAAAGTGACCAAACTAGAATGTTTCATGAATATCTAGTTGTTTAATAAGGAAAAATTATTGTATATGTACCTTATGAAATCTTTATTATTCAATTCAAAGATATTCATGTTATGTATATAGTTTATTAGTCACTAAAGTGGCCAAACTAGAATGGTTCATGAATATGTAATTGTTTAATAAATCAATATTAATGCATATTGAACTTTTATTACTCAATTGGAGATATTCATTTATGTATAGTTTGTTAGCCACCAAAGTGGCCAAACTAGAATGTTTCAAGAATGTCAAATTGTTTAATAAAGTTAGTATGTTGTACCCTTTCCTATAGATGCTTATTAATGATACATAGTACAGGGGTAACACGTTTGTTAATCATAGAGATATTTTGTCACCAAAAGTGGATCAACAATTATATGATTAATCAACATGATTGGATAATTGATATTTCTTAATTGGTCATTTTATATATCGAAAGATAATAGAATGTACTCACTTGAGAAATAACATAGTTGCCCATTAAAGATAGAAAGCATCGTAATGGTTATTAATTGTGTATCGTAGTATCTATCCAAAGGAAAGCTTCGATATATATTTATTGTCTATTTGAATCTAATTTATCTCAAAGCATTGGCATATAGAGCACCTAGTTTATTGTATCAATTCAAGTTTCTCTTCATTATTATGTTTCATCTGTTTTGATGATTAATAAATTAAATTTTTTTAGATTAGCGTAAGCAAGTCTAATTTCCCTTAGGTGTTTTGGATCTTGATCTAGACTTGCTATCTGAGAAATTTATTGCTATTATTGATAGAAGCAGTAAAGAAGAAAAGATTTTTCTAGAAAGTTTGGAAAAGATCGAACAATTGAATTTTGAGAATTAGCAAGCAATAATATTTGAATTGTTTAGAATCTGAACGGTTGATAAGTCTCTCGCTTTATGGTTAACTTTATCACCATGAAATTTGATGGTACACGTAGCATGAATGAATATGTCCTAGAGATAACTAATATAAAAACAAAGTTTGAAATCTTAAAGATGAAAGTTGATAATTCTTTTTTTAGTTTAGTTCATTATGAACTCTTTGCCTCCTTAGCACATGTCATTATAAATTCACTATAACACACTATAAGGACTAAGTGGAATGTAAGTGAGACTAACATTGTTTAAGAGGAGATAGGACTTAAGCGACAATGAATTAATTATGTTAAATTCATCACTCCAGTTGAAAATAGACTTGGTTAAAGACAAAAGAAAGAAATTATCACTCAAGATAAAGAATGAGCTTTTTAAAGTTATTGAGATTCAAAATAAGGAATGTAATTATATAAGTGTTAGTTATGGACACTATTTGAAAGATTGCTATAAATGTAAGATATGGTTTAAAAATAATGGTAAGCCTAGTGCCTTTGAATGTTTTGAACCATATTTAACTGGAGTTCCTTATAATACTTGGTGGATGAATTATGAAACTATAATTTATGTTTTCAACATAATGTAGGGATTCTCTTCAACCAAAATCTTAAAGACATTGATGTTTTTGGTCCTTTTTGATATACCAAAGATTTGGTGGACAAAGATATTTCATCACATTTATAAATAATTTTCAAGTTATAGTTATTTATGTATATTGCATGATATAACTCAAGCAATGGACATACTTGAAGTATATATCAATGAAGTATAAAGGCAACTAGATAGAAATGTGAAAATCATATAGTCTGATAAAAGTGGTGAACATTAGGAAAGTAATACTTAGATCCATTTGCTAAATTCTTCAATACACTATGTCAGGTACGTTATAGCAGAATAGAGTAGCTGAAAGACATAATTGTATTCTGATGGATATCGTTTGGAGTATGTTAAGTAATTCATCTTTATTCTTATTATTGTGGATGCATGTTTTAAAAATCGCTATTTATATATTGAACCGGATTCCTAGTAAGGCAGTTCCAAAGATATATTTTGGATTGTGGAAAGAAAACAAATTTGCATGTTTGGGGATTCCAAACGGAAGCTGTGATTTAAAATCCACATTAATAAAATTGAATTTTAGAATGAATAATGGTTACTTTATTGGTTGCTCTGAACAAATCCAAAAGGTATAGGTTTTATTGTCCTAACCATAGTCCAATAATTGTTGAAATCGAAATGTTAGGTTCATTAAGAATTGTGATATTAGTGGGAGTGCGGAACAAAAAAATGTGGATATTGAATAAGGGTAGAGATTCATTTACCTAAAACTTCTAATATTGTTGTTCTTAAAATACCGTTGTTGAACGACCTAACGATGGTGATCAACTACTCCATGAAGAAATCACAAACAATGAACCTAATATAGAACAATCACAATGAATAGCATTAAGAAAATCCCACACAAAAATAAGACAAGCTATTCTTAATGATTATCCGGCACATCTACAAGAATCAAATTATGGATCCGATTTCATTTTCACAAGCCATAGAATGAAATGATTTTGCTAAATGGATTGATACCACGGACAAGATAAGGTCTAGAACACTATTAATTGCCTCAATGATGGAAAAGAGTTGTAGATGGGTCTTTAAGACTAAACGTGACTCTAATGGAAATATTGAACGATATGAAGTTAAACTATTTTTAAAAGTTTTACTCAAAAAGAAGGTATTGATTATAAAGAGGATCTCTCTTCATTTTCAAAGAAAGACTCATTTAGGATCATTATGGCACTAGTAGCACATTTTGATTTAGAGCTACATCAAATGGATGTGAAAACAACTTTTTAAAACAAGAGTTTAGATAAAGGAAATTTATATAGACCAACCTCAGGGCTTCTCAGTTAAAGAAAAGGACCACACGGTATGTAAACTTGAGAAACCAATATAGAGACTTAAACAAACTTCCAAATAAGTATATTTTAATTTCGATGATAGTATAACTTTCTTTAGATTTAAAGAAAATATTGTCCATCGATGTATTTATTTGAAGGTCAGTGGGATCAAATTATTTTGCTTGTGTATGTTGATATTTTGCTTGTTAGTAGTGATCTCAATTTGTCCCATCAAAGATAAGGGATAAATATAGTCTCATGCAATTGAGTGACAACGTAAGAAGAAATATTATATATACATTTGTTGTAGGAAGCTTAATGTATGCTAAAACTTATATTATATCACATTCATTATAGCGGATGGCTTGACAATGGATTACCCACATTTAGCTATTTATTCCTATTATGTGAAGGAATAATCTTTTGTGAAAGTGGATAAGAGTGTCATTACTTCATCTATTATGGACGTTGAATTTGTAGCATGCTTTGAGACTACAAATAAATATTATGGTTGCATAATTTTATTTTAGGACTTGGAGTTGTCGACTCTTATGCAAGTCACTGAAAATTAATGTGATTCTGCAATTGTCATTTTCTCCAAGAACGACAAGTATTCTAACGGTGCTAATACTTTGTCATCAAAAGGGAGTTCAGAAACAAAGAATGTCAAATAAACAAACAAGCACCAACTTATGATTAGGGATCCATTACTAAATGGCTACCACCAAAGGTTATTAATGGACATGAGAATAGCAAGAATCTTGATTGTAGTGGTTAATGTTTTTCTTATGATGTTTATTGACATTGTGAGCTCATTAATGATAATTGAATTGTTTCTGATTTATTTTCTATTTACAATATCTATGTATATGTATGAGATTGGATAATGATGACAACACGGATAGTCTTTGACAAAGACATTACGGGACCATCATGTATACTTCTCACTTATAGACCAAGTTTGATAAGTTGCTAATATTGTGGTACATGGAAGAAATTATATCGATCTAATCATATAGAACCGCTGTGACTCATATTTTTAGTTTACTCAATTTTTGGTGATCATGATGATTGTCCATATGAATGCGCGCATAATGGTAATATATTATTAAATCATAAACGCACATTGTCATATGGGAGTGGGAGAATGTTAGACTTTATGTGGCCTACATGATAAGTTATTAGATTTGATAATATGTCTTATGGATAGTATCTAATAGTTAATTAATTAGATAATTATTGGAGAAGTTGATTTCCATCATAACTCTATGTTGGTGGAAAATAGAATTGCGGCATAACTAAGAAATTGCTCATCTCTCTACCTATAAAACGACATGTTATTCCATCAATTTATTCATGCTATTATGTGAGGCAAAGGTAGAGAAACACAATTTCCATACAATTAAACTACATATATTAAAATGTGTTTGGAGATTGGAGATATGCAATTAAATCGCTCAAACGAGATTCAAGAGATTTAAGATACAGAATTAAAGATTGTTTCCTATGGATGAAGGTACGTTCTTGTTACTCCGTATTTGTTTGTGAATATCATATCTTGGAATTTATGTTCATGTTATTGTTCATGTAAATTGAACAAATAAAACTAACACTCTCTACAGAAAATGTTGTCTTTGAACTAAAATAGCTTAAACTATGTATGCTTACACATACATTAAAAAAAACTGGAAAATTACTGCTATCCAAACATTAATGATTCGCTCACTTTAATAATTACTGAGCTTATTTTCTCTGGCTCCATCTTCCTACCTATTCCAGTTTTCATCTATTTTTCTTTCTTTGTATGCTTTTTTCTCACTAGTTTCTTGAGAATAGGTTTTGATTTCTCTGATTACACTGCCAATTATATAATCAAGAATAGGTGTTTAAGAATTTCTTATGGGAATGAAAAGAGCCTTTTGCCTATTAAATGAATTTTCATCCTCAATGGCATGCTTCAATGACCTGAAACTCATTCCTTAGTTGCAGTAAAAATATAATTTATTCCAAACATTATGAAAATTAGAATCTCTTGGAAAGGAAAAGACTACGACTGTCATTATGCAATCTCTATTTAGATGGGCAGAACCTCCTTTAGACTCAAAGTTAAGAGGTGGGAGGGAGGAGGGGTTAACTAGAAGCTTTCTGGTAGAACTTTTGCTTGGAGCTTTTGTCATATTTGCAGATCTCAAAGAAACTTCTTATAACGAATGATTGCTAACTTGGATTAAGGGTGTTTTGGTCTAAAGACTCTAAACACAATATTTTATCAACTCCATTATAGCGAACTTACATGGCTAACCTTTTTAGTGATAGAGTATTAGAAGTTGTCATTTTGGGGTTTTATGCAAACAATAAATTCTTTAGACTTTTTAGATACGAAATGTTTGAAAGGACTTTTTAGTACTTTTCCCGAAACAAGTGCTGATTTTATAGTGGAGGAAGATAGTAATGTATGGTTGTGGTGGGTGGACGTGATGTGCCTGGAATGGTATGCCGAACACTGAAAATTGTGTGAAATTTTGCTGAAACAATTGGAGCCATAATGCTTTCATTTTGGTAATTTCTTCAAGTTTCTATGTTTTTGTGTTCATTTTTGAAGTATGATTTTCTTTGTGCTGACACATGAAGGGGTAATTATCACGTTTTTTGCAAACTACTTGTTTATAATCACGCAGGGTTTTAAAAACTATAGGGTGTTCTTAAGTAATTTTAAAATCAAAAGGCAATAGTATATTTTTAAACCACAAGGGATAATTTGCAAATGACTCTTGATTAAGGTTATATTATCTCTGGTTTCTTGTTTCTTTATGTCTATGATGGATTAGGTCGTGCTATAATATTTACCCACATATTATGTGTAATGCTAAATTGGGTTTCTTTTTATGCTAACGATATTTGCTTTACGGGTTTTCATTCGTAATACTTAAGATTGTCAAATTGTGCTACAATTTTCCTTTGCAGGCGTGCTCATTATGTTGTCTGAGGCTCAATACCTTTGTGCCTGTTTTAATGTGATTTCATTTAATTTCTTGGGAAATTATGTTAGGGCTCAGTTTACAGAGTACATACAGAAGAATGTGGCCTTGTACCAATTTCGAAATGGCATTCCTTTGACGACTGCCGCTGCCGCTGCCGCAAACTTTACTCGAGGCGAGCTCGCCACGGACCTTGGAAGGTATATATATCAGGGGTTATGTTCCATCATTTTACTTGTTTGAAGATAAGTTTTAGACTTTTTTATCTTTTTCGTGGTTTGTCTATTGTGATGATATCTTTTTGGGCTTACCCGAAAAAATAAGATATTATTTATTTTTTTTTTTATTTTTTTTTTGTCGGATTATGAAATGCCTAAAGTAGGGAATGATGTTATAAAGTAATTTTGCATAGTAGTTGTAGTAGAATATTCTATATCGAGCTTGTTGAAATGTGTTGTGTAAGTTCCATTAAGTACATTTGTTTTCTTGCGTGGTGTACTCAGAAAAATATATAGAAGTATGACACGGGCGTCAGAAATGAAGATAATTGTCTGTATTTATTATGGAGATGCTAATTTGTTTGTGGTCTTCAAAATCCATATATGGTAAATATCATTCTAGCTGGCTACGACAAGGAAACGGGCCCTTCCCTCTACTTTGTTGACTATATCGCTTCCCTGCACAAGCTTGATAAGGCAGCATTTGGTTATGGTTCCTATTTCGCACTCTCCATGATGGATAGGCACTACCGTAGCGACATAAGCTGTTGATTTGGTTGATAAGGTCATAATGGAAATACGATTAAGGCTGGTCGTGGCTCCACCCAACTTTGTGATAAAAATTGTTGACAAGGATGGGGCATGGGAATATGCTTGGCGTGAATCTATCAAGGATGCCTCAGTTGTTGCATCATGAGGGCTTTTCAAGCTTGTTACTAGTTTCTGAAGCTTTAAATTTTAGTCGATCTAATTAAAAATCATATGGTTGTTGAAATCTTCAAATACTGGATCGTTTTGTGATTGAATTCTTGCAGTTTGATGAAATTTATTCTTATTCTTATTTTTACCTTGGTGCAATGAAACAGTTTAATGGTTGTGCAGTAAAATTTTTGTATTCAACCAGAATTATTGCCGGTGATAATCTAATCGTAAACATACACAAGAAATACATGATGAGATTCTCATGAGCATACAGGGGGTGGCCTTTTCTTTGTTGGAGTCTGCTTATATATATATATATATATATATATATATATATATATATTTTACAAACAATTTTTTTTTTTTAGTTGAAAATTTTATGTTTTTCATATATTAGCTCAGTCTAAAATTTATTTTAGCTTCAAGACATGGAACGTCTGAATTTGTCCCTGCTCAAGAGAATATAAATAATGAGTGATTGGAGTGAGATTTTGTAGTTCATGGTACCAAGCAAAAGGTGTTTGTTTGAGAACATATAGTGCTTTGCAAGCTTGCATACAAAATTCAGGTGTATATTAATGAACCTTGGTGGTTGTACCATGAAGACACCTCTAGATTGTTGACCATGTAGCAAGACATTGTTTACGTCATGTTGGCAAAGTGTCTAATTATGAGACAATGCAAGACATAGAACAATATGAAAAGTGGTTGGTTTGACTACTGGATTGAATGTGTCATGATAATCTAGTCGATTGATGAAACCCGGTTAAGCTATTAAACGAGTTTTGTATTGTTTATTGAACCATCTAGATTGCACTTTAGACGTAAAACCTAATTGTAATCAACAAAATTTTGGTATAGATTAGATAGAACAAGATTCCATGTGCCATCATCCCCGAACCTTGGACTGGCAAACTCCAATTCTGCTGGATGTAATCAAGAATATTGTGATGCTTTACCCATACATGTAAGAATCCTATGGTTATAGTTAGCCATTTAGAAGGGGCATCTAAAGAAGATGATTCAAAGCATCTAAAGAAATTAAAGGTTCTTATCATCCTTGTTAGTTGTTGATTCAACAAGGAAAATATTCATACAGACTCTATACAAATTGAGTTTAGCAATTAATATGAGTAATATAATGACTAATTAGCATTACATATTGGGTTCAAAAAGATTAATGGGTACATTAAGAAATTACTAAAAAAACATAATAGTTTTACTAATTGTACCGACAAACTAGAAATATAAAATATTAACAACTCCAAGAGTTTCAGATTCACGATCTTCATTCGCCTAGTGTTCTACGAGAGTTGCTCAATCTCTTACTAAAATGTCAATAATACAACAAAAGAAAATCACGTCCTTCACCTTGAAAATTTGACAAATCAATACTCACGACCCACCTGTACAATTTCAACAATAAATAAAAGAAAAAAAAAATTAGTTTGTCTTTCTTTGTCAATTCTATACAAGTATTGAAACCCTTTTTAAATTTGATTTTTCTTTTAGTTAATTTGTACATAACCCAAGCTCTTAATTATAGTTTCGACGACCTTCGATCTCTATTCGAAAAGTTTAATTTTGCATAAAATCATTCGAATGTCTTACATGATACCATGAAGACAAATCGCATCGGTTCACCTCCAACTTTTAACAAATTCTAAGTCCCACCAGCTTCTACAAATTGAAAGGAAAATAAGTTAGTAGTGTATATATATTCATGTTAACCTTCCATAATTAGTAATAGAAATTATTTAAACATACTAACTAACCAAAAGCGGAAAATTTTGATAAATGATAATAATAATAAATAAAATAAATGAAAAGTAAAATATACTTACAAGAACACCAAATCCTTATCTAATCTATCTTCGTTTATCCATACTTGAGGAATATGAGAAATCTTTGGCCACTCAGAATTATCATGACGGCATTGTTCCTCCAACAGCGGACATTTCCAGATATCTAATATTGTTAATTTGGTGAGTCGTTGCATAGCTTCTTTAGAGGGCAGATGCCTAAGCTTTTCGCATTCACATAACCATAATTCTTCAAGAGATGACAAATTCCCTAACCAATCTGGCAGTTCTTCAATTCCAAAATTTAATATCCACAATTCTTTCAGGGAAGTGAGATTCTCAAGTTGATATGGCAGAGAGACCCAATCTGCTCGACCATATAACCGTAATATCTGAACAGATTTTATGTGTCTCCAGATGCCTTCGAGAGTATCTGAATTTGAGAAACCCCCAATCGACAATTCCCTTAAGCTGTTAAGCCATACCATCCCACTCAATTCAGGAAACGAAGTGAGATTCTCATGATTATACACCTCTAGACTCAGAGACGCACAAGACTCGAGCATCTCACTCGGCGGCAGTTGCTCACCTCTTGCAATTAGAAATTTGCAATCTTCGAAGGGAAGAGAGGCCTTTTTGTCCACTTGGATATGGAATTAATTGCAGATTTTTACAACCATCTATTTCAATTCCTCAAGAGACTCGAGGCTGCCTAGACCATCGGGTAATTCCGTCAATTCATCAGAATCAGTAATCCACAGCATTTAAGAGAAGCTCCGCAGCCCAACAAGTGGGGAATATAAGCCAACTTGTTACACTTCATTAAATACAAATATGCAAGATTTTGATTTTTGTAAAATAGGTCATCAACAAGACAAGTGAGCTCTGATATCCTCCAGATTGAGAGCTTAACCAAAGAAGTTAAATTACTGCTGGATATGATGTTTGATGGCAAATCACTATCCACATCATCAATCGACAATTCTTTGAGGCACGAGAAATGATTTGGAGCAGTTGTCAATTTGAAACAAGCCTTAATCCTCAAAATTTCAAGGCAAGGAAATACCTGCACTCCTTCTACTTCTGCCCACTCTGTTAGGTTCGTCATTCTCACTATTTTTAGAACTTTAAGTGACGGGAATGATACTCGTGTGTCCTGGCCATCGTTTCTACTAGTTGAGCTGCAATCACTCACACCATAGAATGACAACCCTATTGATCTTATGTTAGTAAGACCTTCCAATTTTAGATACTTGAGGAGTGGTAGGTGGCCAAGCATTGGGATTTTTTCACAATTGTAACAGTTTTTTAACTTAATCTCGATCAACTTATCAAGTTTCAACATCTTCATAGTCCACAACGGAAAGTTTTTACCTCTAAATCCTTCAATCACTATGCTCCTTAAATTTGGGTGAGGTTGGAGTCCTTTGAGCACGCTCTCGTCGTGGATATTACTTTCTAAAACATTTATGTTCCTCATGTCACTTTCCGAGTCACTCTCATCACTGGTGTTGCCCTCATTTGTATTTCTCCAACAAAACTTCAACTCTATTATATTTGTCTTTTCGTCCAAATTCGCCTTCTTTGCTTCTTCTTCGTTATTCACAAGTTGAAGATTGCGTATCTCTATTTTGCCTTTAAGATTCTTCAAGTGACCCAACTCTTCTATTCGACATCCTTCCTTGTCACCCACATTAAAAAATTGTAAGGTTTGAAGACAAGACAACCTTCTAATATGAGGTGGCATGGGAAAATCTTGGTCTGGACAAATATAGAGATGTCTCAAACTAGTCAAGTCTTGTATCTTCTCTGGAAGCTGCTTCAGGAAGCTACCAATAATGTTGAAAGTTTGCAAGTTGTAAAGCTTGCAAATAGAACCAGGCAATGATCTGATGTCATAATTGAACGACACATCAAGACATCTTAAATGTGTCAACTTGCCAATTGAGGTTGGGAAATCTTCTATTCCCACATCGCGTAGAACCAGAGTATGCAAGTGCTTGAAGTCTGGCAATTTTTGCATGGTACATTGCTTTTTGAGACCAATGTCCGTGAGATAAACTTGCTTTCTCTTTTGTGATCTCCGGTGCGCTTTCTTCAAGTATTGTAAGGTGTCTTACTTGAGGAATGTCATCTCGAGTGTGATCCTTCTCAATAGTAAACATTTTCGATTTTGAAACTGAGCTTGAAAGATCGTGCACAAGATCGTGCATTTTGCAGCATTTGATATTGCCATACTTGTCCAATTACGGGCTCTTGCAAGAAGGAGCTTTGCAACAGAATGTTAAAAAACTTGTTGCCTTCAGTCTCCATATCAGATCCTTGATTATCTGTAAGAAATCCTTGGGCCATCCACAGCTGGATTAACCATTCTCTCTTTATCTCTTCATCTTTGGGAAATATTGAACAATAGGCAAAACATTCTTTAAGAGATGAAGAAGGTAAACGATCAAAGCTTATCTTTAGGACTTGTTTCACGCTATTCTGATCTCCTTCAATATTTGAAGGCCCAATCTTTGAATTGATTCCCAATCATCTATTTCCTTTCCTCTTAGAACTGCCCCCATCATATTTGCAGCTAATGGTGAACCTCTACATTGTTGAGCAATCTCCCTTCCAATGGTTTGAAAATGCTCTGGTACATCTCCACCTTCAAATGCCTTTGCCTTGATTATGGACCAGCAATCATCCTCTGATAATTTTTCCAAGTTATACCAATATTGTGGGTTGACAATCGAGGCCACGCTTTCATTACGTGTGGTGACAATAATGACATTTCCTTTGTTCGGGTTGACTCCCATTAGAGCATTTTTTAAATCATCCCATTCTCCTCGTTCTTCATTCCACAAATCATCAAGAACAAGCAAGCATCTTTTGTATTTCAATTTCTCCCGAAGCGTGTCCATGACAGCTTGTCTACTATCTCCATGGGAAGTTTCTTTTAGCGATACCAGAATGCTTTTTAAGATCGTAAGAACATCAAAATTTTCTGATACGCATACCCAAATTCTTTCATCGAAATGTGTCTCTGTGTGCAGATGATTAAAGATACGGCGAGCTAAAGTTGTTTTGCCAATCCCTCCCATTCCAACAATGGGAAGGACTGAAAAAACATCGTCGATTTCGCCGGTTATCTGCTCCACAAATTTTGATTCGTCATTTTGTCTTCCAACAAAAACTGGATCTGCAGTTATGGCATCAGTTTCCTTGACCTGAGGCCGAGAGGAGCAAATTCTGCAACTCTCTCAAGAAGCCACGACGATCAGCTTCGTCATTAATCCTCTTCAAGTTGACATTTATGTTGTTGATTTTGTGAGCCATATTCCATCGGAATGCCATAGGGGAATAGAAAGAGAAATATAAGCACACCTTTGGTTTCATCTGGTTCTGGATCTGGACGGTACGACGCAAATTTTCATATTTGATCTCGTCCAAAACGTAGTCAGCATCATAAGCAACATCTTCAAGTTTCTTGAGCCAGAGTTTAACAGCCTCATCATTAACTTGGCGCCTGTCAGCATCTTTTAAGACTGCCTTGATTGAAAGCAATGAATCAGTTAAGTTTGCTAAGTCTTGCTTGAAACCCCACACGAGATTGAACTCTTCGGTGGTGATTGCAAGCAACTTCTCCAGTGTAACTTCAATGGTGGCACTAATCACAGGATCCATTTTCTTGCTTTGAAATGATATAGAGAGAGAGAGAGAGAGAGAGAGAGATTTGGAGTTGTTTGTGGTTTGGTATTAGAACAGATGTGAGATCATATTGAAGGAGAAAGTAATTATTTTATTTAAAAAATGGAAATTTATTATAAATAATTCAACAAAATATCATTTGCAGAAATTAATTTCTCCAATTCACATGAAGGAGTGGAAATTGAATTCAATTTTTATTAATGAATTGCTTAGCTGTGCTCAACTGCTCAATTGACTTTGGCAATTTTATAAAAAATAATTTATCGTGTTACAATTTTGTATTTAAAAAATAATAAAAAGAAAAAAGAAAAATTACAAATATGTCATTATAAATAATACGTAACTTTAATTTAGTAACATGAGACAAGAACTTATAAAAAATAAGTGAAAATATATATCAATTAATCAAATTAAACTGTCAATGTTTCATTTAACCGAATTTGTCGTTAACTAAAATTTTCGATCAAATTATATTCAATTTAACATATTAAATTTGTCATCAAAAGATGTATTCGTGTTGTCAAAATTAAAACTTAATCAATTAAATGGGAATTTATTATCCAATAATTGAAGAATGTATTTGAGACAAGAACTTTAATTTAATCACATGAGACAAGAACTTATCGAAAATAAGTGAGAATATATATATCAATTAATCAAATTAAATGGTCAATATTTCATTTAACCGAATTTTCCATTGACTAAAATTTTCGATCAAATTATATTCAATTTAACATATTAAATTTGTCATCAAAAGATGTATTCGTGTTGTCAAAATTAAAACTTAATCAAGTCGGAATTTATTATCCAATAATTGAAGATTTGTATTTGAGACAAGAACTTTAATTTAATCACATGAAAAGACAAGAACTTATCGAAAATAAATACCATTTTTAATCAAATTAGATGTCAATATTTCATTTAACCGAATTTTCCATTGACTAAAATTTTGTCAAATTATATTCAATTTAACATATTAAATTTGTCATCAAAAGATGTATTCATGTTGTCAAAATTAAAACTTAATCAAGTGGGAATTTATTACCAATAATTGAAGAATGTATTTGAGAGTAATTAATTAGTCTTTTTAGTTTATTGTGTTTAGGGGAGAATTTTAGTCAACATTTTAGGGATTCTTTGAGGAGAGAGAGAGAGAGAGAGAGAGAGAGAGAGAGAGGACCCACCACTTTAACTTATCAGAGAGAAGAGAAAAGAACCACCCACCACTTTAACTTTAACTTTAAAAACTTTTGAAATGTTAGATTGAGAGAGAGAGAGAGAGAGAGAGAGAGAACTTATCAAAAGTAATAATTGTGGACTGGTTGGATCAATAAGTGAGAAACTATTGATACGATCCCACCACCAAAATGTTTATTGTGTTTGGTGGTGTGTCTCAATCTTATTAATTTATTTTGTTTGGTGGGAAAACATATCACTAAATTATTGACATTTTCACTATTACAATTTTGAGATATCCAAATTTTAATTGCACAATTCATAAGCTAAAAATTTTGTCACCTTTAAATTTTAATAATGTCAATATTTTAGCGGTGAAATAACAAAGAGGACAAGTCGGGATAGATGTGAACTCCTTTTTAATGATTTATCATCGGTAAAATTCCTCAAATGCACGAGTTCTTAGGCAATTAATAGTAAAATAAGTAAAAAATGATATCCTTTGATTTTTACTTAAATTCAATTAATTTTAGCTTAAATTGAATACACATAATAACTATTTGATCGATTATTGATTTATGAATCTATGCTAAAATTAACTATTTGTACAAAATGAAAGTGTCGATTATTAAAGAAAAAATCCAGTAGACAAGCTATAAATGCAAAGAATCCAACTCCACTGTTAGTATCTATTTTAATCCTTAAAATTGCACTTCTAATTCAATTTATACTTAATTTACCATTCGATAATCTTAAATTATCTAATAATCTCGAATAACATATTTTCATATATAACCCTAAAGATTTATGATTTACTTTAAAATCACCCAACTAAAATATTTATTGTGTTTGGTGGAGAATTCTTGTCAACATTTTAGTACTCGTACAGTCTATGTTTGGTGGAGAATTGTGAGTATCATTTTAGTGGTGGGACAGTCCCACTACTAAAATGTTTATTGTGTTTGGTGGAGAATTCTTAGTCAACATTTTAGTGCTTGTAAAGTCTGTGTTTGGTGAAGAATTCTTAGGCATTATTTTAGTGGTGGGACCGTGGGATAGTCTATGAAATATTTTTGTAAGTATTTATAAGTTGGTGGATCTTATAAAATATATGAATAAAAAATATATTTGATCAACTTAAATTATATTTTAAGTACAACCAAACAAGGGATTATGTTGTTTGCTATTGATTTTCTAATTTAATCTTGTGAACATTTATTACACATTGAGTTACTTGTGTATCTCTATCTTTTACATAGCTAGGTAAATATTGTTTGTTTAGTAAAAAGAATTTGTAAATTATAAATAATAGATTTATATGAATTGTGTGGATAAAAAATGGATAAAAGTAGTGAGTATACGGAATGTGTGGATAAAATATTTAACCAGTTTATAAGTACTTATAAATACTTCCAAACAAATATTGGTAGAAAATTTTAGTCCCCAACCACTAAAATGTTCAATATTTGTCTCAAACATATTTGTGAACCATACATTAATGTCACACACGTGGAAGGCTTGACTACTGTATTTTGATGAGGTTTCACAGATTTTAACACAAGTTGTTGTCGTCTCTCCTTCTATATTTTGTTTTTCTTTCATTTCTGCAATTCCCTTAAAGCAATATTTTATAAAATAACATTTTTTTTTTATCATAAGCAAAAACCGTTTTGGTTAAAATAACAAATAGTTGGTTTAAAGTCGAAAAAGTACTACTTGACTAAAAAGCTCTATATTCAACTTATTTGAAAAGCAACTGCAAATCTGTATAAACCTTCAAAATAACATAGACATGGATGTATACATCTGGATTCATAATGTGAATTGTCAGTTTCACAACTAACAAAAAAAATAGTTACATTCTAAATCATCATGACCTCTAGCCAAAGGAGAGTTGCACTGATGAAAACGTTCTTATAAGCAGTGAGATCATATAATCTTTTTAGCAAACAATATGTTATTGCAAAAATTCATACACTTAGACCGTCTAAAAGATTAAAGTACATTATCCGTCTTAATCCATCATAATACCATGAGTTTGTCTTACGTATTAAATGTATTTTAAAATAGCGCTTTTTGACCAACTGTCACCTACGAAGTTACATATAAGATCTCTCAAATCACATTTTCTCACTACTCTTTTCAACATCTTGCCACCTTATGCATAAATAATCTTTAAATTTTTTCCAAATATTTCTTTTAAGTTTGATTAAAAAACAAAATTTGTTTGATCAAGTACATTGTGGTAGAGAATATATTTTTTGTGAGCACTAGAAGAAATAAAATTGTCTAGAAGAAACAACGTAAACTTGTTAAGAGTCTATGGTTGAAAATATTATTTGGCACGCAAATAATTATGTGCTAAAATTGAAACAAATAGTCTAATGAGTGAACAAGACCGAAACTACTCGAAATAACTTAGGAATTAACCATTTTCTAACCTTTATATTATTTCTACTTATACACTTTACTATTTGTTTCGGACAGAGATTTAAAAATGTTCATGACAAGCAAAAGCAAAATGTGAACTAACACAAAGCAAAAAAGTTTAGGGTGAATTAAAGGAGCCTCAAGGTAGATAATTTAAAATAGCTCGTATTTCGGCTTAGACATTCTATTGGAATTGTAGGAATGATTCAACATGGTTTCAAATGAATTTTTCGTGTGTCTGGTTTCTTAGATTTGAGATTGTTAAACAATTTATGGGTTAAGAGAAGTAAAAAATCATCCAACTCGACTTTGGGTTCTTGGATTAACCTTCCTCTCCTCAACTGATACCTTCTTTATCGTCTAACAAGTTGTAATCACGGTTGCAACTCCAGCTTGTGTGATGCCAAGGCAGTGAAGCTGTCGCAAGATTCCATCAATGTGCATCTCTTAGCTATATAGTCGAGACCTACATCTGTTATTTGTGGACAATCTGACATCACCAAGTTCGTTAGTAATGGACAACCTTCACCTACTGCCTCCATTGCCCTGTTTCCCATGTTCTATATGAAATAGAAAGTAAATGTTGATGAGTATAGACTAATGAAGAGGCATGAAAAAAATGTTAATGTGAAGTCAAAATACTCAATCACTGATGAGATACTAGGTTTCAATGTCCATCCGTGCTAAAAAATAACTAGAATATTAGTGTGTTTGGAAGGGCTTTTTTCAAAGTATAAAAGCACTTTTGTTCTTCTAAAAGCATTTCTTAAAGAACAAAAATGCTTTTGGTTATATTTATAGCTGTTTGATTAAAGTCAACAACCACTTTTTGACTAAATAAACCGTTTAAAAAACTATTTTAGGAAAGCCCAAATTTTGAGATTATCTAAAAAGCTTTAATTGAGCTTTTACGAGAATTTGTAGTTAACATTTAATGAACTTAAAAATTAACAAAATTATCATTAATATATCAAAAAATTATTAATTTATTTACCACATTAATTACTTAATCAAATTGTCACTTCATAATTTTATTAGACAAGAACTTATCAAAAGTAAGTGAATATATCCTACTTATATTAAGAGTGTGGATATTCGGTTTACTATTCAAAATGGTCAACCAAAGTTCTTTCCTATCTATTTTGGTTTAAAAAATTTGCAAAATAATCGTAAAAAACCAAAGATGAAATCATCCTAATTAAATATGATATTTGTTTAGGTTTTTGAAATAATGGTAGGTAAATTGTAATTTTAGAAATTAGGTTTATGTGAATAAATTCAATATTTTAATGTTTTTTATTATTTTTATAGAGACTTAATGGAACGTGAAATACATATGTAATTCTTGAAAATATAGCATGTGAAGTGTAATTTACATTCTTTATACGAAGAACAAGAGAGTGCTTCGTAAATTTGCACGTGTAATATTCTCCAAAGTAACGTCAATGAATAGAATTTAAATCCTACCTACATTAAAAGTGTGGATATTTGGTTTACTATTCAAAATGGTCAACCAAATTGTTTCCTACCTACCTACCTATATTAAAAGTGTGGATATTTAGTTTGCTATTCAAAATGGTCAACCAAAGTTGTTTCCTACCTATTTTGGTTTTAAAAATTTGCAAAATAATTATAAGAAACCAAAGATGAATTCATCCTAATTAAATATGATATTTGTTCACGTGAAATAATGGTATGTAAATTGTAATTTTAGAAATTAGGTTTATGTGAATAAATTTATTATTTTAATATTTTTTATTATTTTTATAGAGATTTAATGGAACGTGAAATACATATGTAATTCTTGAAAATATAGCACGTGAAGTGTAATTTACACTCTTTATACGAAGAACTAGAGAGTGCTTCGTAAATTTGCACGTGTAATATATATTCTGCAAAGTAACGTCAATGAATAGGATTTAAAATACATTTTGAAATCCAAACCAACTTATGTAAAATAAAATTTTAGAGGAAATTCATATGCATCGTTACACCAAGTACAAGTTGTATTATACTTTTTTACACTTTTGTAGCCTATTTTTTGCCACAATTTTTGACTTGCATCAAATACATACAACTTCACTAAAATGCTTAATTAACAACTGTAAAGTGATTTATTTACTTTTAGAAATTATGTTGTTTTAAGAATTTTAATTCGACCATGAAACGACTTCATCAATTAACTTATTGATTGTCTCCAGAGCTTCTTCTAAACAAGAAAGAAGATTTTTATGTACTTTTTATTTTGCCACTAAACATTGTAATAATTGAATTGGTACACTTACCGAAGAAGCCTAATTTGCCGTTCTTGAAAACTCAAATCTTTGATGATGTAAGCTCAATTCAACCATATCTTTATCTTTTATTTAAGTTAATTCAAAAAAAAAATTGAAATTAATATGCAGATGCTGTTGTAGATAATTATGTCCAGAGTCTTATTCTAGAACAAATGTGAAATTTCTTAATGCAAAAGTATTTAACTTTTTTTACGTGATTAAAATATTATAAAAAGAATGAACTCAGGCTTCAAGGAGAAATTCAAATTTGGGGAAAATGGTACTTAAGAATAGTAACTTTTATGAAATAAATTGAATTCAACTGCATCATATGTTTGAGTCATCTATGGTAATAAATTTTAATAAACTAAGTTTTAAGTTATAAACATGTTATTTATGTTTCGATAGCATGATTTGTTAATATTTTTTTTTTTTTTTGGTATTTCTCAAAGCTACTAGTCTTTTTATTTAATTTATTGTGTTTTGTTGAGAATTTTAGTCAATATTTTAGTGCTTGTAGGGTCCCACCACTAAAATATTTATTGTGTTTGGTGGTGCGTCTTGATCTTTATAATATATTGTATTTGGTAGAGAATTGTAGTCAACATTTTAGTGATAGTACGGTCCCACCACTAAAATGTTTATTGTGTTTGGTGGTACGTCTCAATCTTAGCAATTTATTGTGTTTGGTAGAGAATTTTAATTAACATTTTAGTGGTGACACAGTTAAATCGGAAGAATATATTTGAAATGTTTTATTACTAAAATATTGACATCTCGCTATTACAATTTTGAGATATCAAAATTTTAGTGGCACAATTCATAAGATAAAAATTTTGACATTTCAAAATTTTAATAATGTGTCAATATTTTAGTTGTGAAATAGCAAAGAGGATACACCGGAACAGATGTGAACTCCTTTTTAATGACTTACGATCGGTAAAATTCCGCAAACGCACGAGTTCGTTGGCAATTAATAGTAAAATAAGTAAAAAATGATATCATCTTCACAAATACTTTGATTAATTCAATTAATTCTAGTTTAAATTGAATACACACAATAACTATTTGATGGATTGTTTATTTATGACTATGCTGAAATTAACGATTTGAACAAAATAAAAGTATCGATTATTGGAGAAAAAAATCAAATAGACAAGCTAAAAATCAAGTAGACAAACTATATATGCCAGAAATATAACTCCACAATTACTATCTATTTTAATCCTTAAAACCGCACTTCTAATTTAATTTATATTTAATTTACTGTTAGATAATCCTAAGTTATCTAATAATCTCTTGTGAGTAAAATTAAACATATTTTCATATACGATCCAAAATATTTATGTTGTACTTTAAAATGAAGGGCATATATTATTCGTACTTTTATATATGTTATTTTTTAGCTTATTTAAAAATATAATGGACAAATAAATTTTTTTATGCCATTTTAAAAGACTTTTTCGACTAACAGTATCATCGATGATAAGATGTATAAATTAATCGAAATTTGAAGATAAGAATGCAACAAAAAAAAAAAACGTGGCAATATAATCACCATATTCTGTAATATTTTGCATCCCATATTTCGAATATTATAATATCAATATTTATCACACTATAAAAATTATTATAAATATTAAATACTAAATCGCCATAAAGTACGACCCCTCATCTAAATAAACATTTAACCAAACTAGTGAAATTGCAAAATTATAAAAATATTTCATCAATTCATGAAAAGAAGTCATAACAGGAAAGAAGCAATTTTTAATTTAACATATAATCTTTGATCTAATTATATTCAATTTAACTTATTAAATTTATCGTCAAAATTAAAAGTAATATCAGTTTTAATAAAAAGATGTGTTCATTTTAGTCCCCAACCACTAAAATGTTCAACATTTGTCCCAAACATATTGGTGAACCTTTTTTTTAATGCGACACGTGTGGAAGGTACAACTTCAAGCGTCAAGATTTATTCTTGACTATTGTATTTTGATGAAGCTTCATAGATTTTAACATATGTTGTTTTTCTTTCATTTACGCAATTCTCTTAAAGCAATATTTTATAAAATAACATTTTTTTTTATCACAAGCAAAAACTGCTTGGATGAAAATAATAAATATTTGGTTTAAAGTCGAAAAGAACTTCTTAACTAAAGAGCTCTATATTCAACTTATTCGAAAGCTAAAACCTAAAGTGATAAAAGACTATTCAAATCTTAAATAAAATTTGAAAAACCGATCGAAGGAGAGGTTGTACTTAGGGGTTGGCATGGGTTGGATTGGTTCGGTTTTAGCCCAAACAAAATCGAACCGACCACTTTGGTTTGGCGTTTCTCCCAAACCGAACCAAACCACCTTGTTGGGCAAACCGATCCAAACCGAACCGACTAATCATAGATCGGTTCAGTTTGGTTTAGGCGGTTTGGGCTTGCATTTGTATTCTAAAAAAATAACAATAACTCTAATTTCAAAATTTCTTTTGGACATATAACAAATTATTTACAAAACATTTAAATATAACTCTCATTTACAAATTAACCAACATTTACAACCTTTTTTTGGACATACAAGTTATTAATTTTTGGACATTTACAACTGGGTTTAATTTAATTTTTGTTCTTATAAGTTATAATTCGGTTCGGTTTGGGTTGGTTTGGTTTATTTATCACAAACCGAAACCGAACCAACCCAAATTTATTTTTTAGCTTAGTAAACCAAGCCAAACCGTCAAAGTGTGAAAAACCGAACCAAACCGACCCGAATCGGTTCAATTCGGTCGATTTGAGCAGTTTGGATGCCACCCCTAGTTGCACTCATGATAATGTCATTAGCAATGTGATCATATAATTTTTAGCACTCATGATAAAGTGTTAATTCCAAAAAAAAAACTCATTAGTTTTTTTTTAATTTTTTTAAAAAAAATAAAAGTATTAGACATATTTGTACATTTTGTAATGATTAGGAATCCACATACAATTTCTTCTAATTAAAATTAAGGACATATTTGTCATAAAGACCAATTTTGCACCAAAACACATAGATTAGGAATTTGTTTGCCAAAAAATATACGTTAGGGACCAATTCCACATTAAGAGCAAAGGTCCATTTGTGCCAAAATCCCTAAATAAAATTTGAAAAACCAGCCAAATGAGAGGTTGAACTCATGATAACGTCATTAGCAATGTGATCATATAATTTTTTTTAGCAAACAATAGGTTATTGGACAAACTCATACATAGAAATATGCATTAAAGGTGCGTTTGACACACTGATTTAGACCGTCTCAAAGATAAAAAATTATTATCCGTTTGAATTCACATAATACTATCTACCTACTACTATATATTCTAATCTTATATTAAATTTTTTTATCTGAGTCTAATCTGATTGCATCACACACAACCTAAATATTGTGCTAAAAGATCGTGATGTTCATCCTTGCTTTTTATGTCTTGCACATGAAATTCCATTCCAACAGACAAAACTATACATCTAGGAACTAAGTACATGTTTGTGTGTTGAAATTATTTAGGTTAATCAAAGGAGCCTCGAGATAAGATAATTTAAAACTACTTTTTCCCACCCCCCCTACCCCCAAAACAAAAGGTAAAAATTAGAAAGAACCGAAATAATACCATATAAAATATTACACTCTAATCCATAATAAACTAATGAGGGTCTCATCAACTCAAATTTTAAAAGATTTGTTAATATTTATGAATTTAAATAGATTTCATGAATTTGAATAAAATTCCATAGAATTTATAAGATTTCAACAGAATTCTATATTTTAAATTTCAATATATTCTTATGGATTTCAAATAATTTTCATGAATTTGTAGTCTTTTTATTAAACTAGTGGTGCCTCGTGCATTGCACGTAGAATTGTATAAATGTTGTTTGTGATAGTGTGAATTGATTAAGGTAGTAAAGTTAAGGTATTTTTGTGAAGCGAAATAGTTATTAATTCAATTGAAATTATGTGGAAATTATTTGAAATTGGTGATAGACTTTGATTTTGAAATTAAAATCTCCTTGGAAAATGAAAAACCGCTCGTCAAACTGTAAAATCACCCAACTGTTTGATTAATATGCACATTTCTTGAAAATAGATATCAACACTCTAAATGCAAAAAACAAACCCCTGGCAAAATGAAGCCGTACTAACAATGTACCATCAGACTTTTTGACTAATTGCACATATTTCATTTCCCCTTGGTATATACTATATAGTGTATCCATCTCCCAGTTGACCGACATAAATGCATAATATTCAGTAATTAACAAGCATCACTTTCTAATGGACTGAGAAGCATGCATGCAGAATCAAGATGGCGTCTACTATGATCCTCAACTTGGAAATATTTAATTATGAAGAGGATGATCTATCATCATAAGAGGAACAAAATCAAACATTTGGATGCAAGGTAAATGGCAGACCATGTGGAATATTCTTTTGACATTCAGATTCTGATGGAAGGACCCCCTCCCCATAGAGAGACAGAGAAAGAATCACCAAAGGGCTCAACAGAGTCCACTTAACTTGGTATGCCATTACTTGTTTGTTATATATATTCCCCTCTTTCTGTAAATAAGGTGAACTTCCATCATATTTCCTTCTTAGTTCCACTACTATAGTTGCTTCCTATAGAAGTCCGGGCAACAATCATCCAGTAAAATGTTGTGTCATGGAGAACCAAGAGTTTTATCTGACCTTAAATGCCAGTAAGGCTTCCCAAGCAGATAAATCACTTTGACTGGGCAAATTTTGTAACAAAAACTTGCCAGCATTCCATAATTTGTTGGTGAATGCTTTGTTAGAAGTCAACCTCTCAGTTGATAAATTTAGATCCTGCAACAAAAAGAAGGGCGTTGATGAATGAAAATATCATGAGATAACCACTGACCCTATTCTGTGACGTGGTTTCCTTTAAATAATGACGATGAACAACAATTGCATAAAATTACAAATTTTCATTTTTAAGCTAAAGAAAGGATTTTACCAATATATAGGACCAAGATGTTTTCAAGAAGCACGAACCTCACCAGCTTCACATCACCCAGAAGCAGGTAAACGTTTATTTCAATGAAAAAAATCAACTATTAGTGATAATGCTCGAACCTTTTGTCATGGTGTATTCCCTCTCATTATAATGATCCAAGAAGTTCAAAACAAAATCAAGAATGCAGTCCAAATCATTTAATCACATCTTACTGCTAAATGTTTAGCGCCCTAATTCATTTTGATTTTATATTCAACAGACAACATAATACAACAACATAATTTAAGTATCTAAGTTCATTTTGGACATATTCAAGGTTAAAATTAATTTATAGGTTAATGACACCATTCTTTGGAGATTGTATCGCAACTATTTGCTTGTCTTCTACCAAAACCACGAAATACTTAAATAAAACTCAATTTTCCCCACCCTCTCTCCTCTTTTTACATACAAATGTTGCACTTCTTCATTGCCAAATAAGCATATTTATAATCGATGAAGATATATGAAAATGGAGACAATTCTTAGTTATTATGATCTATTAAGTTTCAAGAAAAACTCACTATCCATGTTACCGCATTGGGAGATGTGATTCAATAATCTTCTCTATCTCATATTAAGTGTGGATTAATTATAGTACGTTGGTTTTTGTTTTTAAATTGTAAGAATGCTTAGTGCACACAATTTGTTATTCTTGACCTATATTGATGAACATTCGATTCAGTAACTTCCGATATGATATGCAAAAGTAGCATCAAGGTGAAACTTCCTTGTAATTAAAATGAAGTTTTCAATCATAATCACTATTTTTCTATAAAGAAGTAGAAAGTTATCCTCTTTTCCGAATTAGCGTAAAGGTTGCCGATGAGGTCCCATAGATGTCCATCTTGGAAAAGTAATAGAGTCTCGGAACACAAAATATGGCAAAAATCAATGCGGTGGATTGGTTAAAACAGCGTCCCTTATATTTTAGAGGATCCCAAAATTAACCCATCAACACAGGTTTTCTGACCGCAATGATCGAAAATGAATGTTAAACCACTTTGGTACTTCATAGGAAAGGTAATAGCCGCTGCGTGCATTATTCTAACCCAACCTTATCAAATAAAAGCAGAAACTTCATATTGCATAAACGAAACAAAAATTAAAAGCTACGAAATTAAAACTAAAGAAGAAAGCAAAGCGAAGGCATGTACAAGTGCGGTTCCTTTAAAACAAATTTAATCACTAAAGTAGGTTATGAGCGTCTATTTCCCGGGATACAATGGTAGGCTGGTTGTACTAGTGACAGAACCCTCTTGACCAGTAGACCAATATCACCTTAAAAAGAAAACTTGGAGGAATAGAAAAAGAAGAGAAATGCTTAATCATTCTTTTGATGTGTTGAAATGAGGAAAATGGACTTGTTTATATAGGCCATAGAATGACCTTCAATTCCAATTCAACCATTAAAACAAGAGTTACAAAAATTACAAAAAATGAAGGTTTATGAGAAGATGGAAGGTCAAAAAATTGAAGTTTTAATTTTTTCATTCATCTTTTACTTATTTTCCAACAATCCCCACATGAATGAAAAAAATTGGAAGAGTGGCGGAAGCCCCAGGTGAGCAAAAGTTCAACGTTTGAATCCTGCATAGGATAGGTAGGTGTTATCCTTTGAACCTTCTCTTATGAAAGTATATTTACTTTACTAGTGATCGATGAGCCAGCGATGTTCTTATTTGATTTTTGCCGTTTGTGTAGCGATGATATACCTCGCACAAATTCTTCCAGACGACATAGTTCGAGTTCTCATTGTTATGTTCATTTATGGCCGTGAACATATGCACTGATTCTGCGAGAAATTTTTAAGAATTGGGCCTTACACAATTCTCTTGAAAGCCCATTACTTCTCTCTCATAGGTTATTTCTTATTAAAGTAGCTCCGCTCTACTCCGGCGTAAGAATCATTAAAGCTATTGTTTATCCTTTCTCTCTGGGTATCCTTTGTTTATCATAGGAATGGATAGGAGAGAACTCCCACGGTGATCTAATTAAGTATTTACAATTAGGTTGTCCCTTTGAACCTAGATCTTGGGATCTCCGGTCAACTAGGTTGGGTTTCCATTGTATTAACTTATTCTTCAAAGAAAACTTTAGGAGTCACATTCCTTTCGACGATTTTCCAACTAACTCTCTATTCAAACATTTGGTTAGCGGATCGCAATATTATCCTTTGACTTAACATAGTCAATAGAGATAACTCGAGTTGAGTAGTTGTCTTATGGTATTATGTCTCTGACGTATGTGTCTAGACTTACCATTATACATATTACTCTGTGCCCTACCAATTGCAGTTGAGTATCGCGATGTATACAAATTCTTGTACGAGCTTTGACCATCTAGGAATATTCTCTAAGAAATAGCGTAACCACTCGGCCTCTTCACCACACTTGTCGAGGCTATAAGCTTCAGTTCCATAGTGGATCTAGCTATAAAATCATTTAGAAGATTTCTATGATATAGCGGCACCTACCCGGTGTGAACCACAAATCCACTTGTAGACTTTGGGTCTTTTTTATATCAGATATCGATTAAGCGTCACTAAATCCTTCAATAAGCTACTTGGGATATCTGGTATAGTGCGACCCGTAATCACGAGTATATCTCAAATACCTTAGTATTCTTATTATTCCTTTCGATTAGTGAACTCTGGATTACTCGTGTATCTACTAGGTTTGCTAGCGTGTAGGCTATGTGCAGTCTTGTACAACTTATTAAGTACATCGGACTTTCCAATAATTCTAGAGTATTCTAATTGAGAGATACTCTCGCCTCATTCTTTGATAGATCTTGGTGGTATCTATCGGTGTTTCTAACCATACGAGAACCATCTTTATTAAAATTTTCAAAATTTTGTCCACATAGTGTGATTGACTTAGGACAATTCCTACGATGTTCTTGAAATTTTAATTCCAAAGTATCACATCTGCTAAGTCCATATCCTTCATGTCAGAATCTTGAATTTAACATGTCTTTAGTAGATTTAATCATCTTATCGTTTCTTCCAACAATAAGCATGTTATCAGCGTAAAGACACTTAAAATGACATAGCCATTTTCGATTGTCTTTGATATAAAGCGCATTTATCTTTTCGTTGATTTTAAATCCACATTCCATCATGACATGATCAAACTTTTCATGCCATTGTTTTGAAGCTTGTTTCAAGTCGTATAATAACTTCACCAATTCTGAGTTTGTTTTCTTGCCTGGGCGGAAAAACCCTCGAGGTTGTTACATGTAGACTTCTTCATCTAAATCTCCATTTAGATATGGCGGTTTTCATCCATTTGATGTACTTCTAGATTCTACAAAGTTACAATTGCAAGTATCATCCTAATGGATGTTATTCTAGTTCTTGGAGAATATGTATCAAAGTAATCAAAAGGCCTTCTAGTTGTTTGTATCCTTTTATAACAAGCATTGCCTTATACTTTTCGATTGTTCCATCACCTTTCATTTTCTTTTTGAAAATCCATTTGTAGCCCTAGTGGTTTGCATCCAGGAGGAAGATCTACTAGCTCCCATGTATGGTTTTGCGAGAATAGAATCTATCTCACTTTTAATTGCCTCTTTCCATTGAGGTCCTTAGAAGAGTTCTGATTTCTTTGAAGCTTTGAGGTTCGATTTCTAGCATATAAGTCGGAAAATCAGGGACCATAAGATTTTTACATCCTTTCTCGTTGCTACGTCTTGGTTCAATCTCAACTTCCTCTTCTAACTTCTTGGTCTGACTATTCTCAATCATGGTCTCATATGTCCGTTTAGAAGAGCTCGCTTCTTTTTGGACTTGTGTGGAAATACATGTTCAAAGAATGATGCATTCTCGATTTCCATTATCGTGTTTTGTGTATATCAAAAATTTTTGAATCAAACACAAGAAATCGATAAGCACTTCTTATTATGTGCATATCAGAGTAAATATGCAATCAATAGTTTTTAGTCCTATTACCACGCTTCTTTGGTATAGAAGTACCGCCACTTTGGCAAAGGTACGTCCCCCACACTAGTAAGTATTTGTAGGAAGGCTTTCTTCCTTTCAATAACTCGTGGGGCTCTTATCTTCTTTCTTAGGGCACCTTATTTAAAAAGATAATTAGGCGATTACACGACTTCTCCCACATGTTATGAGGTAATCGAACTTAACAACATTGCATTCATCATTTCTTTCAATGTTCTATTTTTCTGGTTTAGCAACACCATTTTGTTGAGGTGAATAATGTGTTGTTGTTTCATGTTTAATTCCGTGTTATGCACATAATTCAACAAATGGTGATTCATATTCACCACCTCTATCACTTCTCAACACTTTGATCTTCTTGTTGAGTTGATTTTCAATTTCATTCTTATAGAGAACAAATTTTGCTATAGCCGTCTTTACTTTAAAGCAAATTCCACGAAACAATATTTTGTGCTATCGTCAATAAAAGTAATAAAATATTTGTTGCCTCCCTTGTTTGTCTGATTTTAAATCACATACATCGTGTATAAATTAAATCAAGTGGTTAGATTTTTTCAGCATGATTGAAATGATGACCTTGTCAATTTTGCCTCAACACAAATTTCACACTTATGTTTATTATCAATTTGGAATGTAGGTATACAATTCAAGTTAATTAGTCTACACAAAGTGTCGTAATTAACATGTCTGAATCTACCATACCCATAATTGGAAGACTCAAGCAAGTAAGCGGGAAGGTTTTCATTTTATTCATTTTGGCTTAATAGCCATAACATTGAGCTTAAAGAGCCAATCACTTACATAACCCTTTCCTACAAACATTCCGGACTTAGACAAAATAACTTTGTCGATTTCGAAACACTATCTGAAATCCATGCTTGTCAACGGCAGGGCAAACACCAAATTCTTGCGAATCTCTAGCACATAGAGCACGTTGTTTAGAGTCGACTCTTTCCCATCGTCATCTTTAGAACCACTTTTCCATGGCCGCTTGATTTGAGAGGCATTGAATTTTCCATATACACTTTTTTTCCATCATTTCTTCAAAACCACTAAACATCTCCTTGTCGGAACAAACATGTTGGGTGGCACGGTGTCTATCCACCATTCTCTCGGATCCCACAGATTTACTTGAGAAATGATAGCGGTGAGGTTCATTTCAAATACATCATAATGTGATGTCATCAACAATATTTGCTTCTTTCTTGTTGTTCTTTTGACAACCTTTGCCTCCAACGATCTATGACCTACTTTGTCATGGTTGTAGCATTTTCAAAGAAATTTCTTCTTGAAAACTCCTCCTTTTGGACCCCATTTCGTCCCTTTCCCGGACATCCCAAACTTACTCTTGTTTGTCTTAGAGCTTTGACCATGCTCCACAACATTTGCTTTGGCCATTTGAGATTAAACCCTTCTTTTTGAACTTTTGTTGTCTTCTTCAATTCAAAAGTTTGACAATCAGTTCTTCAATGTTCATTTCCTTTTCGCTTGTGCTTGCGGGTAATTCTTGAAATCTTTCCAAGCGGGGCAACTTTTCAATCATTCTTTGCCACTTGGAAAGTTTCACTTAAAACCATCCCTCGGCATGAATCTCGTGCGAATTACTTGAAGTTCTTGTACTTGGTGATTCTGATTTTGAGTCCACCATTTTATAATCCAGAGAAGCGGACCGACAATAAATTTCTTAGCCCAGACATCCTCGGTTTTATATTTTCGATCTAGAGACTCCCATAATTTCTTCGCCGTTTTCATTGTACTATACCTGGCGTTGTATAGTGAATCGCCAATCCATTCATGACATAATTACGACATAGGAAATCGAGAATGTTTCCAAGCTTCTTGAATGACGGCGACTTGTATGTCTCCGTCACCCTATTTGAGTTTATGAGCATCTTGATCAATAATCTCGCAAGATTCAAAGGTGGTCGGATAAAATAGCATTTTACTGCTACCACTTTTTGAAATTCAATCCATTGAACTTCTCTATTTTTTCTCCATGATTAACTAGACGATTATATGACCCGATTGGAGCCATAGTTTGGGTCATGACAAAACTTGGCACTTGTGCCTGATGCAGTTTTCGATAGCCACAACTTGATGTCGGATCGGTTGCCCTTTTACGAAACAAGAGAAAATTTAGTTCCACTTTTAAAATAAGCAGAATAAACAAATCATTTTTACGTTTTAGTTACACTTGCAATTATCAAATTAACTCATTTCTTTTCGTCTTGTTGATTTGAATAACACGCATAACTAGAAGGCTTTCCGGTGAGGAGGGAGGTCACAAGTGAACCACTTAAATCCCAAGCTCTCCTTAGGCAGTTTAGGTCCTTTTGACAAAGCCTTCCGGTTTTGCGAATACACAAATCAAGAAAACTCCAACCAAACTAGTTTCATCGTATGTAATTCACTCGGCTTTATAAATCAACTAGTTTCATACGTATGTATTTCACTCGACTTTATAAATCAACTAGTTTCATACGTATGTATTTAACTGTTTTACATGTAATACAAGTTTATCAAGAATATGTTTTAAGATTGTTATTCACCTTATCAAATAAAAACAAGAAATTTCATATTACATGAACATGAAACAAAAAAATTAAGTAAAGCTAGCTGATTAAAAGCTGAAGAAAAAAGCAAAGCGAGGTATGTACAAGTACGGTTTCCTTAAAAAGCAGTTAAATCTCTCCTCGTTATGAAAGTCTATTTCCAAGATACAATGGTAGGGCCTGGTTGTACCCGGTGACCCGACCTCTTGCCCGACCAATATCACGAAAGAAAACTTGGAGGAATAGAAAAGAATAGATGAAATGCTTAATCTTTTGATGTGTTGAAATGAAGAAAATGGACTTGTTTATATAGGCAATAGAATGGCCTTCCAATTTCAATTCAACCATTAAAACAAGAGTTACAAAAGTTACAAAAATGAAAGGTTGAGAAGATGGAAGGTCTCAAAATTGAAGCTTTAATTTTTCATTCATTTTACTTATTTTCCAACAATGGCAACATGAGATATTGATTCTGGAAACATTAAGATTCCCACAGGACGTGATTCTCCATTCCTAAAGTCAAAAAGGATAATGAAGAATCAATTAAAGAAGATATCCGAAACAAAAACCGACTTGTCTGCATAAAATTTTTGGAGTAGTAAAGACTAAAAGCGCAACATCGATCAAAAGTCGCGATAGCTTGCAAAGCCTTATCATCATCTGTGACCACTTTATTTAAAAGATTTGATGAGGGCATTCTTTGAATACTGACAAGCAAGCCTTTGTAGCGAGTTGAACTCGACTCTAATGATAAGGTTTCAAGAGATCTATACTAAGATCCCATGGCTTTCAACATGAGACATCGGTAATCTCTGCACTATCCGGTAACCTCCAATGATTTCAAAGTTCTACCACAACCAAGAGCTAAGCGAACCAATCTGTGTCGGTCGAACCTTTGTAAAATGGCATATTCAAATCATTAAATTGAGTACAATATTTCCCAACAATTTGCTAGACCATTATCTCCATAGCCATGACCCTTCAAGAAGAGAACATAACAAAAAGCTTAATTAGGCATAACACTTAAAATAAGCGACAATCATAAGTTAATCATAGATAACCTTTAATCATGATCAATATATAATAAGATTTTTATAATAATCCAAATAAACATTTAAGGTTATGTTTGTTATTAGGGAAATATGGTTTGAGCGAAAATAGAGATGGAAATGGACTTTCTACCAAATGTGAAAGGACCACTTTCCATCATTTGCATGGTATGGGGAGGTATAATAAGAAGGAAATTTTTTTTCTAGCATTCTCTAAATGATCTAATTAAAAATTCAATATGTGTTTACTAGGAAACAAAACATTTCCCATGCACTTCCCCCCTTTGCAACCTTCGCCTCCAATCAAACACAGGAGAGACAATTTCCTTGTTGCTTCCTCCCATTTTCCATTCCATTCAATTTCTCTCATACCATAGCCTAATCACATATGTTGCTCCTTAGACTATGAATCAAAGCTAAATTGCAAATAGAAACCCAGATTCATACTCTAAATTCACGTATAAAGCAAATGTAATTCTCTAATCTAAAGATAGAAGTAGAACAACAATATTTTAATCCAACCTAGAATACTGCTCGAACAGAATGATAAGACAAAGGACAAAGAATTAAAAAACTCGGGTGATCACCTTTAAATTAAGAGATTAAGTAATTTACAGTTCTCTGCAATAGAACTTATCCCTACATCTGTCACTTTAGAGCAACATTTCAAGTTTAACATTTCCAGTCTGGTGAAGCCATCTCCAACAGCAGCCAACCCAGAATCTCACAATAATTATTAACAAATATTTACTTATCTTATTAACAAATATTTTATTACCTTATTGGTAGAATTGTATTTGTAGTAGGATACCATTTCGTAATATTTCTATTTTAGGTAGAATTCCTTTTCTATTAGTATGTATATCTTGTAATTTTCTTCATTATTCAATCAATTAATACGAGATAATTTTCTCTACACATATTTTCTCTCATAAATTTCATATGGTATCGAGCAGCGATGTCAGCACGGCACAAGCGATGATAGAAAAACCATAGGCGACGGTTGCCCAATCGGATCCCATGGCTCTCTACAACAATCGATCATCACAACTTAATTCTCGTTTCAAAACTACTTGATGGAAACAATTATGGACAATGGAGTAGGGCTATGAGAATTGCCCTAATTGCCAAGAATAAAATTGGCTTCATTGATGGCAAGATCAAAGCACCAGAAGCAAGATCAAAGCACCGAGCGAGAATATGAGAAGTATTCCATATGGGAACGGAGTAATCATATGGTGCTCTCATGGATACTTAATTCGGTACATCCAGATATTGATGAAAGTATCATATACTCCCAATCTGCCACAAAGGTATGTAACGACCTACGAGATCAATTTTCTCAAGAGTAATAATCTTGAATATATCAAATTCGCCAAGGAAATTCTTGAGCATCGACAAGGAAATCAATTGGTGTCGACTTATTACACCAAATTAAAGGGACTATGGGATGAATTGGGTTCTTATCATAACTTGATTGGATGCGCTGTGAGAAACTTAATGCCTTTGGTGAAAAGGATGAGAAGGAGAAGGTCATGAAATTCACGATGGGGTTGAATAATTCTTATTCCACGGTTATTGGAAACATACTAATGATGAGCCCCTTCGAGATACCGAGAAAAGTCCATGCTATTTTAATGCAACATGAAAGACAAGTTGAGATTGGAGCGGATCGTGAAGGGCAACATTCAATCAATTGGCGAGAAGTCGAGCAATTGGAGATCAAAGCTGGAAAGGTGACAATCGGCCGAATCGGCCCGGTTGACCAGTTCATCGAGAAAAATCTTATCGATCATTCACCGTTTCTCATGAGGATCACGGACAGTGAAATGAGTACACCTTTGTGGGATGAATGGCCACAATGTTGACACATGCTATTTCATCCATGGCTTCCCTCAAGGCACAAGTTTCATGGAAAGGACGTGAAACTACGAAATAAGCGCTTCACAAACCTTGCTACCGCTTCTACACTCGACCCGAATGAAGGAAAAACACTCGCGGTCGAGGAATATGAGCAAATCATGACACTTCTAAACAACAAGACTCGTAATGATAAGTCTTATGTTAACACCTCAAGTATCAATCCCTCTACTATATCTTTGAGTAATTCATGGATTATTGATAAGCGGAACCCGCGACCATGTGACAAAGGATGGGGTCGTTGAGAATAAATCCATGCCCAAGCACAAAATTGTGCAACTACCGAATGGGGCGTGCTCTTATTAAATCCATTGGTGCGGTTAAATTGGGAAATAATATGACTATTGATAATGTGCTTTATGTTCCCAACTTCAAAGTTTATCTATTATCTATCGATAAACTTACTAGAAGATTAGATTGCTATGTGACATTTTTTCTTGATTTTTGTGTCATGTAGGATTTGACTACGAAGAAGGCGATTAGCTTTGAAAAGGTAGAGTAACGGCCTATAGTACATTTTACAAAGACCACGAATACATCATACTACCAGTAGATCAACCAGTCTATGGCATAGATGTCTTGGGGTACCCTTCAACCTCGCATCTTCAATTCTTAGCACAAAGTATTTTAAAAATTAGTTTTGATTCCCACGATATTTGTGATGTTTGTCATTTGGCAAAACAATCTAGATTACCCTTTTAAAGTTAATCAAATTTCTAGCAATAAACCATTTGATTTGATTCATTTGTGATATCACGGGGACATCATAGAATTTATTCTTATTACGGTGCTAGATATTTCCTTACAATTGTTGATGATTTCTCTCGTTATACTTGGGTTCACCTCATGCGTCACAAATCGAAACTCAAAGCACAATTAAGAATTTCTTTGCTTGGGTTAAAACTCAACACAACCGACTATAAAAGCCTTAAGGTCGACAATGGACAAGAGTTCTTATCCTTGCAAGCATTCCTAAATAAAAATAGAACAATTTTCATAGATCGTGTCCTTATACTCCTCAACAAAATAGTAGTAGAGAGAAAACAACATTACCTTCTTAATGTGGCTCGTGCCATTAGATTTCAAGCTAATCTTCCATTAAAATTTTGGGAGGAACATATCAAGATAGCTTGTTACCTTATCAACCCGGATACCTTGGCCATTGCTATCACACAAAACACCATACGGAAAGATTACACAAGAAGCCACCATCTTATTCTCATTTACGTGTCTATGGTTACTGTGTTTTGCCACCAATCTAAAACCCAGCCATAAATTTGACACACGAGCTAAGCGATATTTGTCCTTTGGATACCCTCGGGACAAAATGGATACCTCTTATATGATCTAACCAACGAGAAAGCTAGTGGTGTCCCGGGGCGTCGTGTTCCATGAATCCGTATTTCCATACGTTTCCTATCAAAATGAAGAAACCAACTCCATTCCGTTGCCACAATCTATGCCCATGGATGTTTAATCGCTAAATTTAACATACCATGACGACCAACATTAGCGAAGCGGAGGTACTTGCACGAAAGTCTCAAAAGCGGTCAATCGGTCGACCAACTTCACCCTACCGGTCATGGGTCCTTAGTTCATCCCCCCGATCCATCAAAAAGCTCCACCGGTCGACCGGTCTCTACCTCATCCTCGGCCGATCCACTTACCGGGTCGAGCTACTGGTCGATCGGTCTCCTCTTCTCACCCTCGGATGACCGGTAGGAACAACCCCAGTAGTATCGAATGACCAAATTCGATGATCCACAAGATCAATTCAACCCCGATTCACGAAGATTACTATGTTAATCATGCTCTACCTACTCAAGCTAGGTCTCTTGAGTCAAATCCAGACTCGACATCCTATATCAAGGTATGTATCATATGGCAATCTTTCTTCTATTCATCGTGCTTTTTAAATACAATATTTCTCATATCATTGAGCCGGCAACATATGAGGTGACATGTTAGGATCCCGAATGGGTAGGCTGCTATGAATGATGAAATTCATGCCTTGGAAGAAAACAATACTTGGTCACTTGTCCGCTTCCTCCGGTCGTTATCCTATTGGTTGCAAGTAGGTGTTTAAGATCAAATTTAATTCGATGGTACAGTTGAGCGATACAAAGCACGGTGGTGGCAAATGGGTTTTCACAGCGAGAAGGATTGATTATAATGAACTTTTCGCTCTAGTTGCAAAGTTAATAATAGTCGGATGCTTACTTGCTATTGCCTCTATTCGAACTGGACGCTTCATCGGATGGATGTACAAAATGTGATCTTGATGAAGAAGTTTATATGACTCCCACACTTGGATTTCGTCGACGATGGGAGACACCACTTGTATGTCGACTTCATAAATCTTTATATGGATTGAAACATGCATCTCGTTCTTAGTTTCAAAAATTTGTATATCTTTGTTATTAGGTTTGGGGTTCAAGCGATCACATGTAGATTACTTACTCTTTACAAAGGTCGGTGGTGATTCATTTCTGACTATTTTATTAAATGTGGATGATATGATTGTCACAAGAAATGATAAAGAAGTAATTTCTACTACAAAAACGTTCATTGCATCTCAATTCAAGTTGAAGGACATTGGCACATTAAAATACTTTCTTGGAGTAGAAATTGCTCGCTCGAGATCAGGGATTTCAATAAATCAAAGGAATTATATTCTTGACATTCAAGAGGCCGTATTACTTGGAGCAAAACCTGCAGCATTTTCCATGAAGCAGTCATTGAAATTTAACTTGACAGATGGAAAGTTGTTGAAAGATTCCACATATTATCGACGGTTGGTAAGGAAGCTCATTTATCTCACCATTACTAGACCAAAAATCTCATGTTCGGTCAATACACTCAGTCAGTTCATGCAGGCATCTAGAAAACCCCATCTTGAAGCAGTTCACCGATTGCTCCGATACTTGAAATGGGCACCAGGACAAGTATTATATTTTCCATCAAAGGAAAAATTGCATACTAGCGAGGATTTTTGTGATGCAGATTGGTTGGAGATATCACTACATGACGGTCGGTTCACGGGATATTGTATATTTTGGGAAATGCACTTATATCATGGAAAAGTAAAAGCAAACGATTGTGTCTAAATCTTTAGTAGAAGTAGAGTATAGGGTGATGACTTCTATTACTTGTGAGCTTACATGGTTGAGACAATTCTTCGATGGACTTATGTGTAGATCACCCACAAGTAGCAATCTTAGCATATGTTTGGTAGTCTTTGAAATTATATTTTAAGTGCTTATATTATAAGTTATTGGTAAATGTGTGGATAAAAAGTGAGTTGTAAGTTGTGGGTCCTATAAAATGTGTGGATAAAAAGTATGTTTGCTAGTTTGACCGGTGAAATTTGAAATTATAATTTAAGCAATGACAAACATGTGCTTATATTGTGATAATCGGCCAATGCATATTCTTTGCTAATCCGATATATCATGAAAAGACAAAGTACATTGAAATAGATTGTCATATTGTTCGTGAACGAATTATTAAGGGAGAGATCAAGATTGCCTATGTTCCAAGCAACAATCAGATTGCAGATTTATTTACTAAAGCACTAGGCAATGAGGCATTTCACAGTTTCACTCGCAAGTTAGGCACTTTTAACACACATGCTCCAATTTGAGGGGGAGTATTAACAAATATTTACTTACCTTATTTATTCTTTACCTTGTTGGTAGAATTGTATTTGTAGTAGGATATCATCTATGTAATATTTCTATTTTAGGTAGAATTCATTTTCTATTAGTATATATATCTTACAATCTTCTTCATTATTCAATCAAGTAATACAAAGAAATTTTTCTACATATATTTTCTCTCATATATTTCATAATAACCTCCATCCACATGAATAACGGATATACCATATCTCATAACAAGCACTTGATAAATATAATCACCATATTACGTAATATTTTGCATACCATATTTGAAGATTATAATATCAATATTTATCACACTAAAAAAATTATTAAAAATACCAAATGCGCCATAAAGTACAACCCATCATCTCAATAAACATCTTACCAAACTAGTGACAAAATTATAAAAATATTTCAACAATTCATGAAAAGAAGTCATAAGCTGGAAAGAAGCAATTTTAATTTAACATATAATCTTGATCTTATTATATTCAATTTAACTTATTAAATTTGTCGTCAAAATTAAAAGTAATACTAGTTTTAATAAAAAGGACGAAAATTGGAGGAGTTCTTCTCATTTGCATAAAAGTAGGGCGCGAAACGATTTCTTTGAAAAGTGAGTACAATCATTACATTTAAAAGTAGGAGTAGAAACGATTATTTGAAAAGTGAGTACAATCATTACATTGTTTACACAGAAAGTGCGTAATAACAATTCATTATCCCAACAAGTTGATTTTGGAGTTCCATGATTAATTATTCTTCGTGGTAATCGAAAACCGAGATTTGTGTGATTTTTAGGTACAATTATGATATATCTCTAGATGTTTCCTTTGCTTGAGGGAAAATACGGTGAAAATTTGTAATTTATAACTATGAATGAAAATCAATACAAGATGATGAAGAAAAGAAGGCATTTTTTTGATTTGATATCTCCCTTTTTTTTTCTTCTGATTTTTTGTTGGAAGCTAAATTTTACATGTTGAAGTAGGCATTTTCTTAGGTAAGCTAGCTCTTTGTGTATAGCAATTTCCATATTTATGTAAAGAAACTAGAGCTCCTAAATTTTATTCTTCTAATGTTCTTAGTACATTTCTAACTTCACTCTATTTTTATGTGGATTCACAATTTTTTCTGTTATTCTTCTTCCCAATCATATAACAAATAAAATTTTAAAATTTAACAACCTACTATTGTTATCAAATATAACGGTGATTCTGAAAAGCGTTGAGCAGTCCCTAGATTGCAAAATTCTGGAAACAATTGCTTTCTTGAATATTATTTTGTAGGTGGATTCATTTTTTATGTGAATTTTTTCTTATTTTTCTTGAATTATGTTGTTTTTGTTGGAGATAGTTTTATATATATAGGAACACAATTGTTTTGTAAGCATTTTTGGTTGAATAATGTAGAAAATATTTTTTTTACAAACATCAACATTTTTATGTGTTTCAAGATGATATTCTTGTTACACATTCATGTATGTTGTTTGATATTGTATCATAGAAAATAGTATCTTAATGAAAACAATTATGATTGTTGCGAAAAATATATGATTGCCGATTGAATAATATCGCATACAAATAATAAAAGTGGATCTATTGAGTGCGGATTATTGTTCCCACAAAGACTATCATATTTAAATACTAGTTCAATTAATCTTAAACCTAATTTATTTAAAACTCGTTGATTTAACTTGATTTGAAGATTTAAACTCAAATTATTAATTCAAAAACAATAGTATGAATGCAAAATTCAAGATTTTATCAAATATAATTATTAAAGGATTTGGATTCACGAGTTCACCATAGTTGTCATCTCTAATTTCTCCTCTCAAGATTTATTCTAATGTTGTATTCGATTGAATTCACGAATTTAACTTAATTTACCTATCTCGAGTTCAAATTAGTCCTATCTAATTAAGTAAACTCACTATATCTCTATGTGAAGTTAGAATAATTATTAACTAGATGCATTAAATCGCCTAAAATTCAATTCAAGACCACAACAATAACAAAAGTGTGCATCTACCTTTTATCCAATTCTTTGGATTTTACTATGTGATCTAGATTAATAACTTACTTCTCGGTTTGTTACAATCCACAATTCAATGAAATAATAGCCAATTATTTTAAACGTTAAGAAAAGAAGTAAAATAAATACATAATTAATTTATAAGCAAAACTTGAGAGTCAAAGTTAAAGAATCTTAACTAGGTTACATCGTTCATCTAAAATAAAGATTTAGCTACTCATAATTCGATAGAAAGACAAGATGAAAAGTTTTGAATACATAACCGGATCTTGAATAAAAAGGCGAGAATAAGTTGAATATCTTGCACCAAGAATTCTTTGTCTTCACGTTACAATCTTCAATCTTGTCGTCGTTCTTCCTCTCTTTGTCTTTCTCAATGATTCAACAACCTTCTTTTGATATATGTTGGGTCTTTATATAGTTTCCATTCTCTCGAAAAAAAAAAAAAAAAAAACTAATTTTAGTTTAGAAATCGTGTCCCAAAAGAATTACCAAATTAGAGTTTGATTAAAATAATGAAACAAAATTACGATCACGATTTGTCCTTGCGATCGCATAAGGGTATAGAGGTGGGTTTGCTCTTTTAGATATCTCCTTGCGATCATAAGGTTGACTTATGTAATATTTTTCCCAAATTTGCGGCTTGAGTTCTTGATTATTTGCATGATAAGTCTTTCATCTTTATAATGTTTTTCACTTTAGTCCTTGGATTTCTTATTTCATTTTAATTTCGTCATCTTTTATTTGTAATCCAAGTCCTTAAACTTTTAGATGTTTGCAAGTTGATCCCCATTTCCAACCGTGCGCTTTCAGGTCATTTTTCGCCTATTACGCTTTATTTTCTTCACTTCCATCAGGCCTTGGGTTTTGACCTAAAACAATCAAATCAATACACAATTAAGTACAAATTTCTTTGAAGAGTACTTACAATCGTCCACTTTTGATGGTCCGAATAAGTGTAAAACCACACTTATCAATGACAAAACGATATTAGAAGCACGTTTGTATCAATATCATAATAACAGTATCATAGATAACAGCATTGTATGGTCAAAGATAGCAAATATAACAATATTAGAAGCATATTATTATCAAGCACATATTTAAGTGAGCACAAATATTTTGTTTTTAAGTTTTAACAGAAACCAAAGCACAGTATCTAAATAAAGCAGTATATATATTAATAAAATATTATCATAGATAAGAGTATCTTAATATATCAATATCATACATGATAGTATCTTAATAAAACATCATCACATACACAAACTACAATGATTAAAGCACAATATCATAGATTGAAACAGTATTAAGCATTTTGAATGAACAATGTCAATGATTTTGTACTACTAATGGAGCATTTTGAACAGTATCATTACTTCAACCATAAAACATTTAATTTTGAATGTGTTTGTTTGGTGAAGTTTAAAAGTAGTTTTTTTTTTTTTTTTAGATTTTGAAAAAATTTGGTGAAATGTGTGGTTGAAAGGTTGATAAAACTTGTGGATCCCATGAAATATGTTGTTGAAACTAAGTTTGGAAAAAAAGAGTTAATAAACCTAGCCAAATATGCTATAATGTAACGAAAACTAGTGTACAATATTAAAAGTAAAATAGTATCAAGCATTTTTTTTTTTGCAAAATAGTAACATAGAAAACAATATTATAATAAAACAATATCATAGAAAAAGTATCGTGTTTGAATTAGTGCTTTTTGCAATTGTAGGGGCACATTGATCTTTTAGTGCTGAAATGTAACTTTAATTGAATTAAGTTTGGACCATATGACTTAAAAGCCCATAAGCGCATAAACAGTGATCGGTCTTGAATTTACCCATTATAATTTAAGCACAGTCAAACAAGGGCTTAGGTTGTTTGCTACTGATTTCTAATTTAATCTTGTGACCACTTATAACACATTGAGGGACTTGTCTATCTCTTTCTTTTAAGGGACTAGGTAACTATTGCTTGTTTGGTAATGAAAATTTATAAATTATAAGCGATGTGGATTTATATGGATTGTGTGGATAAAATTGTGAGTATCTGAGAATATTTGGATAAAATATTTAATTAGTTTATAAGTACTCTCAAATAAATATCGGTGAAAAATTTAGTTTCCAACCATTAAAATGTTCAACATTTGTCTAATAGTGAACCCTTTTTTAATGTGACACACGTGAAAAGTACAACTTCATGAGTCAAGAATTTATTCATATTTAGAAAATTTATAAAGGGGATGATGGCACTATAGAATCCATATCGTTCTAAGTTAAGCTTTCTAGCCTAATTAATGTTCGAGTAGGTGTCCTTGATCCTCCTGCCTTGGTCATGGATATATCAAAATTACTTTCTCATTCTTGAATTGTTAATTGTTTAATTAACGGGGTTGGGATCTGACACTAATTTCAATAAGTCGGGGTTTCTTTTATTAAAAAAAAAAAAAAAAAGTTGAACTCAACTTTGAGGGCCTACCGACCTTGCTCCAGGTCTTTGGTGGAGGAAGTAAATCGCGCGAGAATATGCCTTCTAGGAGCCGGTGTGGAGAATTTATGGAGCCCTAAGCCCGGTAACCATAGTATGGTAGCTGCCACTGCGGCAGGACAAATCCAATATTCGAGTTCGAACCCCTTGCACCCATGGCGTTGAGCCCTATCCACCCTCCCTTTTGCCACTAGGAGATGGGAGATATGCCCTGGGGACAAGGTTTCTTTTTATTGCAATTGGATGTACATCGCTGTTGCCAAATAGTAGATGCTGAAATAATTGTTATTGCTAGAGTTTAAAGGTTGTCCTCGACTTAATTACTTGTATGTAGGAGGTCTACAAGTGCTCTCTCTCATTCTCCTCCATCCCTCCTTCCTGAGAGTATATTATACATACTTGCATTAACTTGGTACTGTTGTGGAAGATTTTATTGATGCTGGAATTATTAAATTTTACATTTTTTTATGTGCAAACATGTTACTCTAAATGTCTACAGCATGTCCACAACTAACGTTTTGAAGCTTTAGATAAACCTATTTGTTTTCTGTTGGCATAGAACTTTGTGTGGGATGCAGTGAAATTGGCAGCTAGTTCATTTCCAAGAATTTTGAGACTGAATGACTCTAGTTCAAGATCTACCTTGCAAATTTGATAGTGGACCCACCATAATTGGGATATCACGACTTGGTAAAATGTGATTAATGAATCTTAACGTATTGAATATATACATTTCCTCAACATATTCTTGTGTGGAATAAAACTTATGTCAATAAAATAAGTCTCTTTATAATTTTCTCTTACTATTTGTTGTTTTATTTTTTATTTTTTATTTTTTTAAAGGGTAAGGTAAATCCATCATTTAATGGTCAAAACAGAGGAAATTACGAGTTTTGCTACATAATTGAAAGATTGAAGATGAATTATGCTAAAAACAAGATTGGGTGTAGACTTATTACATTTGGCAAAGATTGTGGACGAAAAGTGTAAATTTCTTTTAAATATATGCCACATTTACTCATTATGAATAACATTATTATTAAAAATAGTATCTAGGATGACTATCTACGTTTTTAATTTTTCTTAAAATAAGAATAAAATCACCAATCTTGGGATAAACAATTTCTATTTTCCCATCATATTTAATTCAACTTATCCAAGTTAAGTGGCTTATTTTGAGCTTAATTTTTATTCACCCAAAAATTAGTTTCAAAAAAAAAAAAAAAAAACATACTATGTTAATCTCGCGAAATACACGCATACAAAGAAATCTTGTATCGACTAATGGGACTAACTTAAATAATTAGTCAAAATTGGTCAAACCAACTTATTTAAAACCAAATTTTCGACAAGGTTCATTTTCGGGCATAGTAGTAATAGTCCTTATGACATTTTTAATAAGATGAAGATGAGGGAGATAAAGAAACCTATATTTTTTTTTGTGTGTGTGTGTGTGTGTTAATAAGCATTTAACTTTTGAAGTGGATATATATATTTTTTGAAAAATTTTAGGACCCCTTTACAATTTTCCATTATTTTTGTTGTTTTTGTTGTTTTTATTTAAAGATGATGGTAAATTAAGTTTATTTAATTGTCAAAATGGATGACATGACGAGTTTTGCTATATAAATAATTGAATAGTTGGGGATTGATTATGCTAAAAAAAAAAAAAATTGAGGGTAGATTTATTACATTTAGCTAATGTTGAAGATGAAAAGTGTAATTTTTCCTTAATATATGTCACATTTCTTGACAATGAATAACATTATTATTAAAAATAGTCTCTAACTTATTCTATGGATGACTATCTAATTGTCTTTAATTTTTTTAAAAATAAAAATAAAATCATATTTACATGTATATAGGGAATATATATCTGTATAGAAAATTTATATTTTACCGAATGAATATGTTTAATAGAGCTTCTAAACATGGCATAAGTTTTAGACAATGTCTAATTTTTTTCTGCCACATCTACTTGACGGAGTTTTTGCTTGCTTGCATTAGAGATTACTTGTTTTGAAACACCATATATTTTGCTTAAATAACACAATTTTTTTAAAAATAATCCATGGTTTCTTTGGAGATGCTCTAAGACTTTATATATTGATTAATATTTTGTTATTTAATCGATGTGAGATTTATTATTTAACACGTTTTCACAAGATGGTGGTTCTTTTGAAAACACTAATCTTATAATCCGTATGCTTGTTTGAGTTTTAATAGTTGGTAACTCAACTTTTCTCTATATTTCAATTTGGTCACTTAATCTTCGAAAACATTCCGATTTAGTCCATTAACTTACATTTTAATTTCCATTTGATCACTTTGTCAACGTTTGTGTTAGTTGAATTAGCGAAACACCACACATGGATAATGGCACGGATGACGAGAAATACTTTTTCTGTTAAACAAAATAAATCAAATCTATAACCAAGATGTAGATCACGAATCAACGGCCATCACCGTGAGCCAACTATTTGGTTTTCATAGGGGACAAGCCTCTCGTCCGAGGAAGGATTACCTTAGCGGTGAGATTTCGGGAACCACCGTGCCACCCTCAGGAAGTTCATGGAATTTCGATAGTGGACACCGCGCCGGCCTACCACGAGGTCCTTGGTAGGCCCGCGCGAAGGATTTCTGAGCGGTTACGTCCATACACCACTTGGCGATGAAATTCTCGACTCCCGGAGGATAGCTAAGATCCGTGGTGTCGGGGCGAGGCGCGGGCATGCTACATGACAGCGTTACGAAAAGCTGCTAAGCGCGAGGATATCACCCCGGCCGCATCAACTTGAAACCCTGCCGACGGCATTTCTGTTTTGTCTTTTCTTTCCGCATTGTTTTGATCTCTTTAGAGATTTTTCCTTTTTGCCGGGCGCCAGGAAACTAGGCGCCGTTCAATAAATATTCGTCTTTTATGCAACCAACACGTCCCCCAAACGGAGAGTACCAACACGGTAGCGAGGGAGTATGGTTTGCGGCCAACTCACGATTAACTCATTGGGTAAAACATTTTCTGGCGTAAGCAACTACTTCTAAAGTACGGCAACAGGGAGTATGGTTCTGCCAACTCGATTAACTCATGGGTAAACATTTACGCGGTGAAGAAAGCAACTACAAAGTACACTTGGCGAGGAGTATGGTTCATGACCAACTCACGATTAACTCACCGGGTAAACATTTTGCAGAAGAAAGCAAGTACAAAGAACACGGCGGTGAGGAGTATGGTTCAGCGCCAACTCGATTAACTCATTGGGTAAACATTTTACGCTGAAGAAAAGCAAGTACAAAGAACACGGCAATGGCGAGTATGGTTCATGACGCAACCTCGATTAACTTCGGCCGGGTAAACATTTTACGTGGCGTGAAGAAAGCAAGTACAAAGAACACGGCAATGAGGGAGTATGGTTCACAGCCAACTCAAATTATCCCGCGGGTAAACATTTTACGCGAGAGCGTGCAAGTACAATTAACCCTAAGCAATGAGGAATGTGGTTCATGGCCGACCCTATCGAATCCGGACAAAACAACAACACAAAAGTACACAATTAGGATTCATCCGATATTACATAAAATTCGAGCATGGGCACGAACCACCTCAAGGCCATCTGAGGACGCTTATTTCAGACCTCGAACTTGTGCCCATAATTCCAGTAAGCAACACTAAACTACCGATGAGGCCCGAAACAAACATGCAATTCGAGCACGATAAGAGCAACATCACGCAAGTAAAAAAGTATCTAGTTAAGTGGCTTATTTTGAGCTTAATTTTTATTCACCCAAAATTAGTTTTAAAAAAATAAGCATACTATATTAATCTACGAAATATCGATACAAAGAAATCTTGTATCTGACTAACGAGACTAACTTAAATAATTAGTCAAAAATTGGTCAAACCAACTTATTTAAAACCAAATTTTCAACAAGGTTCATTTTCGGGGCATAGTAGTATTAGTCATTATGACATTTTTTAATAAGATGAAGATGAGGAAGATAAAGAAACCTATATTTTGTGTGTGTGTGTGTGTGTTATAATAAGCATTTAACTTTTTGAAGTGGATATATATATATTTTTTGAAAAATTTTAGGACCCCTTTACAATTTTCTATTATTTTTTGTTGTTTTGTTGTTTTTATTTAAAGATGATGATAAATTCGTTATTTAATTGTCAAAATGGACAGCATGACGAGTTTTGCTACATAAATAATTGAATAGTTGGGGATTGATTATGCTAAAAAAAAAAAATTGAGAGTAGATTTATTACATTTAGCAAATTTTGAAGATGAAAAGTGTAATTTTTCCTTAATATATGTCACATTTACTGACAATGAATAACATTATTATTAAAAATAGTCTCTAACTTATTCTATGGATGACTATCTAATTGTCTTTAATTTTTTAAAATAAAAATAAAATCACATTTACATCTATATAGGAATATATATCGATAGAAAATTTATATTTTACCTAATGAATATGTTTAATAGAGCTTCTAAACATGGCATAAGTTTTAGACAATGTCTAATTTTTTCTCTGCTACATCTATTTGACGGAGTCTTTGCTTGCTTGCATTAGAGATTACTTTTTTTGAAACATCATATATTTTGCTTAAATAACACAATTTTTTTAAAAATAATCCATGGTTGCTTTGGAGATGCTCTAAGACTTATTGATTAATATTTTGTTATTTAATCGATGTGAGATTTATTCTTTAACATGCTTTCACAAGATGGTGGTTCTTTTGAAAACACTAATCTTATAATCCGTATGCTTGTTTGAGTTTTAATCGGAATGAACTATTCATCTGAGTTTAATAAACTTTAATACTATATTAAGATTTTGAATTTTATATTAAAAAATTAACTTTATTAAAACGAGAAGTTTAAACCCTTATATATTGATTAATATTTCGATATTTATATGAAATACATTCCCTATCAATACTTCACTAAATTTTGTTATGATGTTCATTGTTCACGACGGCGAAACAAGATTATCATGCCAGAGCATGGCTTTTTCAGAAAAAATAAAATTTTAAAAAAATAAATCACATATTAATAAGGAAATTGGCGAAATGGTCCCTAACCTTTTATTTTTAGGCAATAGTCCCTAACCTATCCATTTAGGTGCAAAATGGTCATTGTGGATGATTCCATTAAAAATCAGTTAAACAACCTTTCTTTAGGTGTCGAAATGGTCCTCTCATTGTTTTGTCTTTATTAGTAGAGGTAAAATTGTCAAGTTACATATTTCTTTCAATTGGCAAGTAGTCCTAACCTTTACCTTTTTTTGGCACAAATGGTCCTAACCTATAATTATATTTTGGTGCATTTAATCTTTATTTGATGAAAAGACAAAAATATATTTACTTTTAATTAAAGAAATTTGCAATTGGATTCCTAACCTTTAAAAAAGTAAAATGAATCTAACACTTTAATTTTTTATTAAAAAAGTAAAGAAAAACTAACAAATTGACAATATCTTAAATTATTTTGTATATTTTATGAAGTATTATAAAATAACTAAAATTGAAATTCATAATTATTAACAGTGTCTTAATTAAAATTATTTTATTATTATTAAGTAGTCATATTATTTAAAATTCAATCTTTAATTTTATCATTACAATATAAAAGAAAAATAAATTTGTCATGAATAAAATTTTTAATTATCTTTCAATCAATTTCGATTTTATACTGATGCTCATATTCTTGGTCAATCCAATCCACTTTTGAGTTCTAAAAGCTAGTCTTATTTTAAAATTTAATTTATTTTTGTATTAAAAAAAAAAAAAAGGTTTCACCATCACCCCCACCCCACCCACCCCACACCCCACCAAACCAGACCAGAAGGAGAGAAACCGGTCGCCGTCGACAGGTAGCCTTCTTTTCCGAATATATATCCCGTTATTATATCATCTAACCCTGCATAATCGCATAATTTAACTCAGTAAGTAAGCTCAGATTCAGAAAATTAAATAGCACTATTTTAACAATCTGCTTCTCGTCTAGAAATAATACTCTGCTAGCTTGCTCGATTAACCGGTAATAAAAGAACGAACCTGAAAACGGGGAGTTTTTGTATTTGGAAATTGAATTGGATGAGGGATTTTCAGGTGCAGAAGTAACGACGTCTTTTCTGTTAGTGAATGTGTAAAGATTGATGCTTTTCTAGGGATAGAATGTAACTTTGATAGTAAAAATGGTGATGCGGAGACAGAATTTGAAATTGGTTTGGGAATTGGTAATTTAAAATAAGCTTTTACAAGTAGGGGCAATGTCTTTTATATTAATTTAATTGAATTAAGTTTAACCTATATTAAGAAGCCATAGCATGTGATCGGTTAATTTAAACCCATTAAATTTAAGGTCAAACAAGGCTTAGGTTGTTTTCTCTTATTTGGTAAATTCTTACACATTTTCATTGGATGTCCTTATTTTAGACTTGTACCAATTGTTTGTAATAAAATTTATAAATTTAATATTTTATTGTGGATAAAATTTTTTAATTTTGATAAAAAATTTAATTGATTCTAAGTTTCAAATAAATGGTAAAATTTATTTCTAATTAAAATGTTAACATCTAATATGAACCCTTTTTAATATTTGTAAAATCAATTATATCAAAATTTATTCATATTTAAAAATTTATAAAGGGATAGAATAAATCATATTTAGTTCTTTTACAATTAATTTTATTAGTCCTTATCATAAATATTTCATCAAAATATTTATTCTTGAATTTTAATTTTATTAACGTTGGGATCGCACTAATTTCAATAATCGTTTCTTTTATTAAAAAAAAAAAGTACTATTTTAATTTACCTTGACTAAAAAAAAAAAAAAGGTACGACCATCCGATCTCAGAGCCAGCAGATGGAGAAACATGCGCCGTAACTTTACATGTACCGTATTCTACCCAAATCCAATATTTGGATTCGAACCCATCGCGATATGAGCCCTATCACTCCCTTTGCCTGTGGAGATATGCCCTGGGCAAGGTTTCTTTATTGCACTTGGATGTACATGCTGTTGCCAAATAGTAGATGCTGAAATAATTGTTATTGCTAGAGTTTAAAGGTTGTCCTCGACTTAATTACTTGTATGTAGGAGGTCTACAATGTGCTCTCTCATTCTCCTCCGTACCCTCCTTCCTGAAGTATATTATACATACTTGCATTAACTTGGTACTGTTCTGGAAGATTTTATTGATGCTGGAATTATTAAATTTTACATTTTTATGTGCAAACTGTTACTCTAAATGTCTACAGCATGTCCACAACTAACGTTTTGAAGCTTTAGATAAACCTATTTGTTTTCTGTTGGCATAGAACTTTGTGTGGGATGCATGAAATTGGCAGCTAGTTCATTTCAAGAATTTTGAGACTGAATGACTCTAGTTCAAGATCTACCTTGCAAATTTGATAGTGGACCCACCATAATTGGGATATCACGACTTGGTAAAATGTGATTAATGAATCTTAACGTAGATTGAATATATACATTTCTAACATATTCTTGTGTGAAATAACACTTATGTCAATAAAATAAGTCTCTTTATAATTTTCTCTTACTATTTGTTGTATTTATATTTTATTTTTTAAAGGGTAAGGTAAATCCATCATTTAATGGTCAAAAGAGAAATTACAGTTTTGCTACATAATTGAAAGATTGAGATGAATTATGCTAAAAACAAGATTGGGTGTAGACTTATTACATTTGGCAAAGATTGTGACAAAAGTGTAAATTTCTTTTAAATATATGCCACATTTACTCATTGTGAATAACATTATTATTAAAAATAGTATCTAGGATGACTATCTCGTTTTTTATATTTCTTAAAATAAGAATAAAATCACCCAATGCGGATAAACAATTTCTATTTTCCCATCATATTTAATTCAACTTATCCAAGTTAAGTGGCTTATTTTGAGCTTAATTTTTATTCACCCAAAATTAGTTTCAAAAAAAAAAAAAACATACTATGTTAATCTGTAAATACATACAAAGAAATCTTGTTCGACTAACGGGACTAACTTAAATAATTAGTCAAAATTGGTCAAACCAACTTATTTAAAACCAAATTTTCACAAGGTTCATTTTGGCATAGTAGTAATAGTCCTTATGACATTTTTAATAAGATGAAGATGAGGGATAAAAACACCTATATTTTTTTGTTGTGTGTGTGTGTGTTAATAAGCATTTAACTTTTGAAGTGGATATATATTTTTTGAAAAATTTTAGGACCCATTTACAAATAACAATCTGCTTCTCGTCTAGAAATAATACTCTGCTAGCTTGCTCGATTAACCGGTAATAAAAGAACGAACCTGAAAACGGGGAGTTTTGTATTTGGAAATTGAATTGGATGAGGGATTTTCAGGTGCAGAAGTAACGACGTCTTTTTCTGTTAGTGAATGTAAAGATTGATGCTTTTCTAGGGATAGAATGTAACTTTGATAGTAAAAATGGTGATGCGGAGACAGAATTTGAAATTGGTTTGGGAATTGGTAATTTTCTGGGAGAACAACGTGCATGAATTAGGAAAAAAATCACACAGAAGCCATTACGAAATTGTGGAAAGCACAGGCAGCCGGAGCAGATGAGAAGGATTTAATATTGGTTAATTATTATTTAGCGCCCTTCAACTATGGAAAAGTATAATTTATCCCCCCATCGAAAACAGCTATTTTATTAAGGTTCTTTTCAATTTTCTAACCTTTTATTTTAAAATACAAAAATAAATTAAATTTCAAAATAAGACTAGTCCAGTTTTTTTGTGGCTCAAAAGTGGGTTAGATTGATCCAATAAATATGAGACTGTATAAAATCGAGCTGGGTTGAACATAATTAAAAATTTTATTTGTGACAATTTTATTTTTCTTTTTATGTTGTATGATAAAATTAAAGTTTGAATTTTAAATAATATGATTACTTAATAATAATAAAATAATTTTAATTAGCACACTCGTTAATAATTATGAATTTCAATTTTAGTTATTTTATAATAGTTCATAAAATATACAAAATAATTTAGTATATTGTCAATTTGTTAGTTTTTATTTTAATTTTTTTAATAAAAAAATTAAAGTATCGGACTCATTTTCACTTTTTTTAAAGGTTAGGAATCCAATTGCAAATTTCTTTAATTAAAAGTAAATATATTTTTGTCTTTTTCATCAAATATTGTTTAATTGTGTACCAAAATATAATTATAGGTTAGGGAGATATTTTCGCGTAAAAAAAAGTAAAAGTTAGGGACCATTTGGGTAAATTGAAAGAAAAATGTAACGACAATTTTATCCCACTAATAAAGACAAAAAACAATGAGAGGGACCAGTTTCTTGCGCACCTAAATGAAAAGTTGTTTAACGGATTTTTAACGGAATCCGTCCACAAGGACCATTTCCGCACCTAAATAGATGGGTTAGAGATTATTGCGCCAAAAATGAAAGATTAGGGACCATTTTCGCACTAACATGATACGTTAGGGACCATTTGCGCCAATTTCCCTATTAATAATAGACTTTGTTAAAACCATCTTTTTTTTTTTTTTCAGATTTGGGACTGATTATGTTAAATGTTAATTATTATCGAATAATTTGAATACTAATGGTCTATAATTAGCAATAAGTACCTTATCCAAAAAAAATTGCTAATAAAATAGTGTTGGTTGGCTCAGAAAATTATTATTATTATTATTATTTTATAGGGCCGGGCCCATTGCCAAATTTACCCCCACGAGAACCAAAAATTACTCTCGTAAAAGGATAAAATACAGTTGGTAACTCAACTTTTCTCTATATTTCAATCTGGTCACTTAATCTTCGAAAACGTTCCGATTTAGTCCATTAACTTACATTTTAATTTCAATTTGATCACTTTGTCAACGTTTGTGTTAGTTGAATTAGCGACACACCACACATGGATAATGGCACGGATGACGAGAAATACTTTTCTGTTAAACAAAATAAATCAAATCTATAACCAAGAAAAGAGAAGGAAATTTTTTTGAAAAGTCCATTAAATATTAGCTATGAGAATTTCATAGTAAAATCCATAATTTCCCATACAAAGATCTTGAAGCTGCTTGCAAAGACATAACAAAATTTGCTAATATTTCCAGCTATATATGAATTTTACATCCAATTGTGAGTCGAGCTTGACATATATATTTATTTCATACACAATTTACTAATCAAAGTTTCAATATTGAAATTTTTCGCATCAAAGTGTTACGCATTTTTCTGCGATCTTGAGAAGGTGGGTTGAATTCCCAATCCAAAGCAATCTTATCATCCCGACATTCAATTGAGCAAAATGCTTGAAGGTAACTGCACAAAATTATGTAATTCTTTGTTAGTAATTAGTATGCTTTCAAAATTTCAATTTAAGAATAATCAAAATCAATAAGTAATTATAAATATTAATTTATAACTTTTTTATTTCATTCAGAGACTAAATTTAAAAAATGTGATCGCTTGATTCAATATTTCATATGTTATTTGTGAAAATTAAGAATGTCGTATACAAAACATGTCTTCTTTTCAAGATTAATATTATATATAATTTAAAAAGGAACTTGAGAGAAAACTGTACTTACCCATACATGTATTTATCATCATTCCAAGGAATTTTCTTCTTGAACAAGGCACATATATCAAGGAAATTTTTGCTCAGTTCTTTGATTCTATCTTATTTACTCTCACGAGGTGGCGAACTCAATATAAAGATACTCTTTTGAGGCTTCTCCCCCCGCCTTTGCTGGCTGTGTATCCGTCATAGACACTTTCTTAACATCTGCAATATCGGTTTTTTTTATCATCGGAGTTTGGTTGGATTTTGAGGCATTGGAATGACTTAGGGATACGGTTGCTTGCTTTTTCAGTAGGCCAAACGAGATTCATGAGTAAATCGACACAACCATCTAAGTCTAACGACTGGACTAAACAAATTTGTTTTGACACCATATTCGAAGGTTGAAGTAGAATATATTAATTCTTGCAGTAAAATGAAATTAAGGGTTTTTTTTGCTAATGTTTGTATATAAAAAAATATATTGTGGATTGTAAGCTTATATAGGTTGAGTGAAGAGAAAATTCAGGTAATTAAGACCTAATTGGAATTTCCTAAATCTATTCAGTTTCCTAATTGGAATCTAACTCCTTTTATTTGCTGATGAAATAGGCCGATATTGCCTTAGTTGATTAGGATTTGGTATTTTTATTTTTTTTAAGGTTTTAATTAAAAAAAATTCTTAATTAATTAAGGACACTTTTGTCTTAGATTACGATTGTGTTTCCGAATTAGTTTATGTTTATATTTTTTCCTTTTCCAATATTTAAACACTTTTCTATATTCATTGTTTGGTGGTTGGTGGTTGGATTTTAATTATTAATAAAATTGAGAGTTTTCTTATATTTCTGCATGCGAAATCAAAGTACAAAATCATATTGAAATAATGGTTTTGCATGTGCCATTTTCAAATGTGTTTTATTTATTAATTAGGAAATAAATGAGCTTTTGTTCCAAATTGGTAGAATTTATGTCTAAAATACATGGATGTGACAATTAGTGCATGTTTGGCTAAGCTTAAAATTTTACTTATAAGTTTACATTTATAAGTAATCATGTAATTTTAAAACTAATGATTATTTTATTATTAAAATTTAAAAGAAATTGTTACTTAGATAACTCATACACTGATATTGGCAGATATCAAAACAATTTTCTCATTCCCTTTCCACAAATGAAGGCACACTCACCCATCAAATACTTATTTGAAATCATCCTGATATCCAACCCAACTAGGATTGGACTGCTCTGTTTTAAAAAAATATAGTGCTAAAATTATTTTTTAAGTGTTTATATTTTAAGTTGTTGGTGAATGTGTGGATAAAAAGTAGATTATAAGTTGTAAGTCTTATTAAATGTATAGATAAAAAGTATGTTTGACTAGTTTGACCAACTGAAATTATAATTTAAGCTTTGCCAAACATGTGCTGAAACAAGAAGTCTACTTTGATACAGTTGTTGTCTAATTGGAGTCGACTTGCCTTTTTCAACATGTTTTTAAAATAAAAAAGGACTACTTGACACTACTGTTACTCAACTGGATCAAGTTGCATCATAATTTTACAAACAAAAAAATAAAACTTATTGTTAACTTATACAACTTGTTTACTTTTCTAGCAGTTACGTTGTTTTATTCAACATGTTCTTTCAAATGAATAAACAAACTTATAATCCTCTATCTAATTGGGTTGAATGTTTTGTTTAACTTACTTTGTTGAGATCGAAGCCAAGTTGTTTTATTATGTTTCAACTTTAATACTTTATTTTTTGAGGATATAACGAGCAAAAAATTTCAAAAGATGTACAATGTCTTAATGTTTACGGCAACGACAGTTCAAGGTACATGACATCAATTGATAATATGTCATTTTGGACACATTATAGATATCCAAAAGCAATAGGTACAACTAAGAGCATTTTAATGCATTTTATGGATATGTAGTACGAATGTTGAAAGATTTTTAATTTACGTATTATTGATGTCACAATGAATAGATCTTCGAGTTTAAAATAGTCTTCAATGTTTTCTATGGATTGATGTCTAAGTGTCTTTTATTTATTTTTAAATAAAATAAAATCACATTAAATCTGTATATGAAATTTAAATTATGTTGAATCAGCATGTCTAATAGAGTTTTTTAATCTAGATGGAATTTTAGACAATATCTATTTTTTTTTTCCGCCACATTAGTTTGGCCGGAATCCTTGTCACGTTGCATTGGAGATGCATTTTTTTAAATACTGTCTATTTTTGCTTATGTAGCACAATTTTTTTAAAACAATCTACGATTGCTTTGGAGATGCTCTAAATTTATGTTTTGTGGAGTTTAAAAGTTTAATTATAAGTAAATATTGTAAAATAATTTTTTATTAGCGAAGTCGACTAATAATAAGTTAGTAAAAGTTACTTTGAAAATAATGCGGTAGTAATGGCGCTTTGGCTAAAAAGTCATGTCTAACAAGCTAAATCAGAAAAGCATCCAAATTATATAATTGGGATAATTAGCTCATAAACCTTTTTTTTTTTTTATAAAAAATTGATATATACTTTTTTTAAAAAATTTTTTATTCTTACCCACATTTAAATAATATTTATAAAAAATACATTCTTCTCTATTATATAAACTCTTTTAAAAATATTTATTTATTGCATAGTAGTGTATGTACTTTATATAATATTCACTTTAGTCCTTATATTTTATTATATTTTAATTAAGTCCTTCAAAAATTACATCTTAAGTCCTTAATCTTTTATATCTTTACACTTTGGTCCCCAAATTTTTAATTATCTTTCAATTAAGTCCTCCAAAAATTGCATCTTAAGTCCTTCAATTTTTTACATCCTTACACTTTGATCCCCAAATTTTCAATTATTTTCAATTTTTATTCTTACTCACGTCTAAATAATATTTATGAAAAATACATTTCTTCTCTATTATATAAACTCTTTAAAATATTTATTTATTGCATAGTAGTGTATGCACTTTATATAATATTCATTTTAGTCTTATATTTTTAATTATATTACAATTAAGTCCTTCAAAAATTACATCTTAGGTCCTTAATCTTTTACATCTTTACACTTTGGTCCCTAAATTTTTAATTATCTTTCAGTTAAGTCCTCCAAAAATTGCATCTTAGGTCCTTCAACTTTTACATCCTTACACTTTGATCCCCAAATTTTCAATTATTTTCAATTTTTTATTCTTACCCACGTCTAAATAATATTTATGAAAAATACATTTCATCTCTATTATATAAACTCTTTTAAAAATATTTATTTATTGCATAGTAGTGTATGTACTTTATATAATATTCACTTTAGTCCTTATATTTTTAATTATATTTCAATTAAGTCCTTCAAAAATTACATATTAGGTCATTAATCTTTTACATCTTTATGCTTTGATCCCTAAATTTTTAATTATCTTTCAGTTAAGTCCTCAAAAAATTACATCTTAGGTCTTTCAACTTTTACATCCTTACACTTTGATCCCCAAATTTTCAATTATCTTTCACTTAAATCCTCAAAAAATGCATCTTAGATGTGGTAACATATGCTACGTTACCGTGTCAAATTGATTTTAATGAAATTGAGGAAGTAACATATAGTAACAAATACGGTAACATATATGTTACCCGCGTAAAAAATATTGTTTTTAAAAATAAAAATTAGAAATATTTGATTTTACCAAACTAATGTATTTTAAAAAAACATTTACAAGGAGATAAATCATAAAATAGCATTTGTATTGAAAATGAGGAAGTAACATAAGGTAACACATGTGATAACATATGTGTTACTCATGTCAAATTAATTTTAATGAAATTGATGAAGTAACATAGGATATAATTTGATTTTAGACCATACTAATGTATTTTTTAAAAAATATTTACAATGAGATAAATCATAAAATAGTAATTGTATTGAAAATGAGGAAGTAACATAGGGTAACATATGTGTTACCCATATCAAATTGTTGATATTAAAAATGAAAAAATTAAATATATTATTTTTATTTAACATAATTCATAATTCAAAAAATTATAGAAGGATATAATTTGCTAAAAATTGATTTTAATGAAATTGAGTAAGTAATATAGGTTAACAAATATGGTAACATATATGTTACCCGCGCAAAAGTATTGTTTTCAAAAATGAAAATTAGAAATATTTAATTTTAGATGAAATTAATGTATTTTTAAAAACATTTACAAGAATATAAATTATAAAATAGTAATTGTATAGAAATTGAGGAAGTAACATAGGGTAATGTGTTGCCCGTGTCAAATTGATTTTAATGAAATTGAGTGAGTAACATAGGTTAACAAATATGGTAACATATATATGTTACCCACATAAAAGTATTGTTTTAAAAATAAAAATTGAAAATATTTGATTTTGGAATGAAAATAATGTATATTTTTTAAAAATATTTACAAAGAGATAAATTATAAAATAGCAATTGTATTGAAAATGAGGATGTAACATAAAGTAACAAATGTGGTAACATATATGTGTTACCGTGTTAAATTGATTTTAATGAAATTGAGGGAGTAACATAGGTTAACAAATACGATAACATATATGTTACCCACGTAAAACTATTGTTTTTAAAAATAAAAATTAGAAATATTTGATTTTGGAATGAAACTAATGTATTTTTAAAAACATTTACAAGGAAATAAATCATAAAATAGCAATTGTAGTGAAAATGAGGAAGTAACATTGGGTAACACATGTGGTAACATATATGTTAACTTAGTGTCAAATTGATTTTCGTTGAAATTGAGAAAGTAACATAGGTTAACAAATATTGTAACATTTATGTTACCCACGTAAAAATATTGTTTTCAAAATTAAAATTTGAAAATATTTGATTTTAGACTAAACTAATGTAGTTTTTTTAAAAAATATTTTCTGAGATAAATCATAAAATAACACTTGTATTGAAAATGAGGAAGTAACATATGATAACACGTGTGGTAACATATATGTTATCCATGTCAAATTAATTTTGATGAAATTGAGGAAGTAATATAGGTTAACAAATACGGTAACATATATGTTACACTGCATAAAAATCTTGTTTTATGAAATAAAATTTGGAAATATTTTATTTTTGACAAATTAATATATTTTTTTAAAGATATTTACAAGGAGATAAATCATAAAATTACAATTGTATTGAAAATAAGGAAGTAACATAGGGTAACACATGTGGTAACATATGTGTTACCCGTGTCAAATTGATTTTAATGAAATTGAAAAAGTAACATATGTTAATAAATACAGTAACATGTATGTTACTTACATAAAAGTATGGTTTTCAATAATAAAAATTTAAAAATATTTGATTTCAAACCAAATAAATGTAGTTTTTAAAAAATATTTATAAGGAGATAAATTATAAAATAGAAATTGTATTGAAACGAGGAAGTAACATATGTGGTAACACATGTGTTACCCGTGTCAAATTGATTTTAATGAAATTGAGGAAGTAGCATAGGTAAGAAATACGGTAACATATATGTTACCACGTAAAAAATCTTGTTTTCAAAATTAAAATTTAGAAATATTTGATTTTAGACCAAACTAATGTAGTTTTTAAAAACATTTACAAGGAGATAAATCATAAAATAGCAATTGTATTGAAAATGAAGAAGTAACATAGGGTAACACATGTGGTAACATATGTGTTACCCGTGTCAAAATGATTTTAATGAAATTGAGGAAGTAACATATGTTAACAAATACGGTAACATATATGTTACCTACGTTAAAATATTGTTTTTAAAATAAAAATTGAAAATATTTGATTTTAGACCAAACTAATGTATTTTTAAAAACATTTACAAAGAGATAAATTATAAAATAGCAATTGTAGTGAAAATGAGGAAGTAATATAGGATAACACATGTGGTAACATATGTGTTACCCGTGTCAAATTGATTTTAATGAAATTGAGGAAGTAACATAGGGTAACAAATCCAGTAACATATATGTTACCGCGTAAAAAAAATTATTTTTGAAAAATAAAATTTTGAAATATTTGATTTTAGACCAAACTAATGTAGTTTTTGAAACATATTTAAAAGGAGATAAATTATAAGATAGCAATTATAAAGTGTTTTTAAAATAAATACAAAGTATTGATTTTATTGCAAATGAGCAAATAACACATAGTGACATAACAATTTGATCTTCTCCACTCGATAGGAGATTTATTTAGCCCATTTGAATATTTGGAGGAACAAAATGTGTTTGATATTAAAGTCAAACATTTAGTGTCAGATAAGCGAAAATAATTTTCTCCACTAGGTGGAGGAGAAACGATCGTGAAGTAACATATATGTTACTAATATAAAAATGTTGTTTTTAAATAAAAATTGAAATATTGATTTTAAATGTAAAGAATGTATTTTTAAAAAATTTATAAAAATAGAGAAATGATAAAATATTGATTTTAATGAAAAATAAAGAAGTAACATATAGTAACATATATGTTACCCGTGTAAAAAAGTTGTTTTAAAACAAAAAAATTGAAATATTAATTTTAAAGAAAAATAATGTATTTTTTTAAATAATTATAAACTATTGATTTTATTGCAAATGAGCAAGTAACACATAGTAATATATATATGTTACTAGTATAAAAATATTTTTTTTACATGAAAATTTGAAATATTGATTTTAAATAAAAATAATGTATTTTTAAAAAATTTATAAAAATAGAGAAATGATAAAATATTGATTTTAATGAAAAATGAGGAAGTAACATATATGTTACCCGTGTAAAAATGTTGTTTTAAAAAAAATTGAAATTTTAATTTTAAAGAAATATGACGAATTTTTTAAATAATTATAAAATATTGATTTTATTGCAAATGAGCAAGTAATTCATAATAACATATATGTTACTAGTATAAAAATATTTTTTAAAAAAATTGAAAAATTGATTTTAAATGAAAATAATATATTTTTAAAATATTAATAAAATTAGAGAAATGGTAAAATATTGATTCTAATGAAATATGAAGAAGTAACATATATATTACCCATGTAAAAATATTGTTTTCAATTAAAAATTAAAATATTAATTTTAAATGAAAATAACATATTTTTAAAAAATAATAAAATGAGTAAATTATAAAGTATTAATTTGAATGAAAATAATGAAATAACATATATATGTTACTCGTGTAAAAATATTGTTTTCAAATTAAAAAAAAAAAATATTGATTTTATGAAAATACTGTATTTTTAAACAATTATCAAAGAAAATAATTGTAAAATATGATTATAGTTATTATTACATTTAAAATAGTATACAAATATGATAGTATGTGGTGGTAACACGTGCTAATTTAATTTAAATTAAAGTAACATATGTGTACCATAATTTAAAATAGTATATAAATATTTATTTTGTTCGTTTAGATGAAAATTCGAGTGTAAAGTCAAAGATTTAATTGAAAGTGCACTTGTTTTGACCACTAAAATTATACTTATTTTGGCCACTAAAATCAAAGATTTGGAGGACTAAACTTTAAATATGTATAAAGTTGAAGGACCTAAGATGCAAATTTTAGAGAACTTAAGCGAAAGATAATTGAAATTTTGGGGACCAAAGTGTAAAGATATAAAAAGTTGAAGGACCTAAGATGCATTTTTGGAGGACTTAAGCGAAAGATAATTAAAAATTTGAGGACTAAAGTGTAAAAATGTAAAAGATTAAGGACCTAAGATGTAATTTTTGGATGACTTAATTAAAATATAATTAAAAATATAAGGACTAAAGTGAATATTATATAAAGTACATAGACTACTATACAATAAATAAATGCCACATCATCATTCCACATTATAAAATATTGTTTTTAATTAAATAAGGTATTTTTTAAATCAAACTAAGAAAATAAGGTATTTTTTGAATAATAAAAAAAAGAGGTATTTTTCAACTTTTTTACAAAAAGTAGAGCTCTTGTCAATTTTGCCCTATATAATTTAAGTTGAAAAGATCTCTTTTACAAAGAAAATACTTAAATGCCCTCATTAATAAGATCTGTTAACAGATTGCTCGTTAACAAATCATTAAAAAGACCATAGGCATGTTAACAGACTTTTGTTAAAGTCTGTTAATAGACTAAATCTTAACAGGCCATGGGTGCAGTAAGGTCGATTACATATGTTAAGCGATTTTTGATTCTTAAACGAATGAATTTAAATTTAAAGAAATTTAAAGTAAAAATCACAATTCAAACTCAAATATATACATATTTTTATGATTTATACCATAAAATTCATAATATCTACCATAAATTAAAAAGAAGAAGAAATAACATATATTTTGCAAGAATTTAGATGGATTAGATTCTAACAGTTAAATGAGATTTATTACATAGATGAAATGAGTTGGATTTAGCTTGAAATTGATTAGATTCTATCTTGGAAATCTTCTATTTTTCAACAGACGAGATAAATTTAAAATCGTTTAAAAAATATAATAAGCGGGAAGAAAAGACATGGATATATTTGATAATTTATTTATAACATAAGTCAACGGCCATTCGGATAAAATTATCGGATCACTCTGCCATTTAGCGCTATTCCCACCACCCATAAGTGACTTTGAAGCCGACCTATTTGGATCGGATGTGATCGGAGGAGCCCAATTTGAAGTAACATCTTTGATATCTCAATAATGGGTCTACTTGCTGGCCGTTTCCATGACAATAATCTTGAATGGTAGGGTGACTCGGTCATTTTTTTCAAAATGGTCGTTGATCAATTTTAGCTTGTAAATTACTAAATATAATCATGTTTTCTATTCTATATTCTATATTCTATATTCTTTTCCCGCTCATTACATTTCAAATACTTTCGAATTCAACTTATTTCATCTGCTGAAAGTTAGAATCTAACCATTTCAAGGTTAGATTCTAATCCATTTCATCTATATAAGAAAATTCATTTCAAGGTAGAAATTATCTGTCTCTATCTTCTTTTTTTAATTCACGTTAGAAATTGTGGATTTTATAATACAAATATTTCACATGTATAGATCTAAGTATGAATTGTGATATTTGCTTTAAATTTCTGTAAATCTGAGTTGATTTGAAGTGGGTTAATTGAAAAATCAATTAAAAATGTATAAATTCACGTTAATAGTCTCATGGCACATTAGCGGACTTATTAATAAACCCGGTGGTGCATTAATTTTAGCCTTAATGAGACCACATATGCATTAATTTTAGCCTTAACAAACTATCTATTAACGGATAGTCCGTTAACGAGATGGTGCATTAACAATAATTATTAAGTAAGGATATTTAAGTCTTTTTTAAGTAAAATAGATCTTTTCAACTTATCTATATTTATACTAATCTAAAAGGAACTTAAAGGGATAAATATTTTTGGACAAATATGTCTTCATTAATATTTTATATTTCTTAAATTGTTCTTGAGTTAATGTTATAATTGAACTCTTAATTTAGTATTTATAACCACATATAGTACTTAGAAGTTGAAAAGGCTAAATCTCTATTTATTATATTTAATTCTTTGGATTTTGAAAATATTTTATTTGAATTGTGATATGATTTGGTCGATTACAAGATTAATAGTAATTGACATTCTATCAACAATTTATTCAGTTTATTTAAGGTCTAATTTGAAATTTAAGGTTGTTTTATTTGAAGGTAATTATGTAGTTTGTGATGTCCATAAAGACTTCATTTGAATATTTGTATTTGTGATTGTAGTTTTTGTTAGTTAATGTGAATATATCCTCTCTCAATGCTATTCTTTTTTCAAAAATAAAAAAAATAATTTTTTTTTTGCATTTGACTATAAAAGTTACGGTGTATTTTTTAATTATTGTGTATGTTCATGCGTATTTGTATATTGTTTACATATCTAATTGACTTGCGCCTTCAGATTTTTTAGACGAAAAAAATTTTGTAGGCTAACTTCAATAATGGTTTCAATCCACTATTGATATGTATCTTATTTCTATATATTATTCTTTTTTATACTTTTGAATTGAATTGTTATTTATTTTTGTTTAAACTAATTTTTCTTAACTATTTATGCGGCAACGTGAATAAGACGTTTAAATCGCTGAATATTTAGTTTTGGTAATATTACTTTATTTCTTCATTACAATTTGAATAAGTTTACGTGAAGACATCTGAATGATTTGAATTGTGCAAATGAGAATGTTTAATTTTTTGCCAATTTCTAATGTAAATGTTATTTTGTTTCTTTTATATCTTAATTGATAAATCTACACAGCTTGAAGTCTTCAAGTACAAATTATACGTGATATTTGGGTTAAAACCCCTTCGTAGTTGGAGAGCTATATTAAATTACAAAGATTTGTTATAAGTCATTTGTCATCTCGTAAAAGCATGAGAAAATTGATAAATTTGAGTCTTGGTATATTTAAACTTATATATCTTATTTTTATTCTTTTTTGTGTGTTTTTAATTGGCGTTATTTAAGCTATATTATAGATCTTAAAAATAAATGTTAAATCTTGGCCAATCTGATTGTAAAAAGTATTTTGTTTTAATCTAACAAACGTTATATTTTCATCGTATTTTTAATATCATATTTTTGTATTTTAATACAATATTAAATTAAGTTATAATTATTTAAATATATGAACAAACATATATCTCACAACGAATTTATTAAATTTGCACAAGTTTTAACACAGCCTTTTAGCCAAAGCGGCCGATTCTTTCATTCTTGTTCTTCAAGAAGCCTTCTCTCAGTTCTCCTCTCAGTTCTCCTTTTAACACTGGTCAAGCAAAACCCCAAATTTAGGGGGGGAATAAAGAAAAAGCAAAAACCAGATAGTAATTCCCAATTACAAGGAGAAAAAAGGTAATTTTCGAGTGCAAAAGGGGGAAAAAATGGAGAGTGTATATGGACTAGTGGGCAAAGATTTCGCAGTAGTGGTGGCGGACTCATCGGCGGTGCATAGCATCCTCGTACACAAGACCAATGAGGATAAGATCATGCTCCTTGACTCCCACAAGCTCATGGGCCCCTCCGGTGAAACCGTGACCGGTATTACTCTCTCTTTCAAATACTTGCACATATATTTTGTTGATTGGATTTATTATAATTTTTTGTTATGCTTTTTCTTTGTGGGTCATTATTTATTTGTGTTTATGGAAGATAAATTCTTGGTGGAATGCAATGATGCTTGCCTATATGCACATAAATTATGCAAGTGAAATTTGTGTGATTTGCATACTTCAATTGGGATTTATTTCGTGTCTTGAAGCCTGTGATGGTTTTAGCTTAATCCTCAACCCAAACACACGAATTATACTCAATTGAAAGCTAATTCAGCTGGGAATTAAACACCCAACTGAAAGTATGATTGATATTAATGGAAATTACAGAAAAGAGGAAGAAGAACAGGGAAAATGAAAGGAAAAAATAGATAAAGGGAGGAGCAGAAAACATCAATTTCATCCTAACTGCCTTCGTCTCTCTCCTCTGCTGTATTTAACACGATGACAGAGTTGTTAGAATGTAAAATCGCATTTCTCAATTACAACATTAAAAAATGTGATAAGCAGAATTTGAATTTAATCTCTGAGTAGCGGTCTTCACTTCCTTCCTTCCTTTTGGCTCAATTTCCTGCTGTTTCTTCTTCTCTTCTCTCCCCACTTGACTGATATGCCCTTCTTCTCTTCGTTACATCCATCCCCCATAGACAAACCTTGTCCCCAAGGTTGAAACATGGGAAATTTCTCTTGAACCCAATCTATATCTTCCCAGGTGGCTTCTTGTGTGGTAGATCCTTCCCATTGAATTAACCGTGTCATGGCTTGATTACCTCTTTGAATCATTCGTGTCAGCAAAATCTCTTCTGTGGTTGTCTGGCGTTTCCCAGAATGTCTCTCTACTGGAATGTCATAGGTAGCCACCTCTTGTTCTCAATTTTCCTTTTGAACAAAGAAACATGGAACCTTTGGGTGAATTTGAGTCTTTTAAAGCAGCTCTAACATAAGCTACTTCTCGATCTTTTGAATTATTTTGTAGGGACCATAGTACTTAGCGACTAATTTATGATTTGCGCTTTTGAATATTGTTTGTTGCGCATGGGGATGTAATTTAAGGTATACTCAATCTCTATCGGAATTCCCTTTCACTTCTTTGTTTATTAGCATAGTGTTTCATTCTTGCTCTTGTTTGAGCAAGCTTTCTCGTAAAAGCGGTCGCGTGTTGTTTTTCTTGCAATAATTTTTCTCTCTTTGCAATATATGTTTGTTGATATGGGCCCAATGCTAACTGAGGTGGTTTGATTCCTGTTGATGTCGGAACCTACAACGTCCACATGTCAATGCAATCTCTCAGATTTCAGCTCTTATTTGAATTGATCACGTTGCCTAATATTTAGAAGATCAGGATTTGGTTTCATTGTGAGAATCCTTATGATAATCAAATATAATCTTTTTTAATTACTTCACAGGTTATCTCGAAATATCGTCTTTGCTCGCTAATTATAATAAATACGAAGCACGACGAGCTCTGGGTCGGTCATGGGTGTCAAGGTCCTTCATGGACCTCGCAACACTCTGATTCAGGAATGCTAAGACGTTCGATGGACCTCCGAAGCCTTCTAAGAACTTACGAGGCTCTTACTGGGCACCCGAGGTATTCGCCGAGTCTATGAGACCTTTATGAATCTGGAAGGTCCTCGTTGGGCCTATAAGGCCTTAGTGAGGCTTGAATTAGGCCTAGATGGGACCTTTATTGGGCATTTGCTGACGTGGAGACCTTATCAAAATCGGGTGGTAACAATTCCATACAAGGCTTCAAATAGGGTCATCATTATGGCTATGTGTAGAGTAGTATTGTACTACCATTCTGCTAGATTGATCCATTTTACCCATTGCTTAGGTTGCTTGTGGACCATATAGCTGAGATACATTTTAAGGCATTGGTTTAATCTTTCCGTTTGGCCATCTGACTAGGGTTGATAGGCAGAGCTCAACTGTAATTTGGTTCCCTCTTGAATAATTCTTGCCAAAACTCACCGGTAAAGATCATCACATGCGTAATTATGCTTTGTGGCATTCCATGGAACTTTTGTATATTATCTAGGAATAATTTTGCCACAGTTGAAGCTGTGAATGGATGGGAAAGAATAATGAAATGCCCATACTTGGAAAATCTGTCAACTACCACAAATATGTCATTCTTCGTCCCAGAATTTGGTAGTCTTTCAATAAAATCCGATGTGATATGGCTCCATGAGTATTGAGGTTCTGGTAGGGGTTGCAACAATCCTGGGTAAGCTACATGCTCACTTTTGCACCTCTGACAAGTATCACATTGTAGGACTTCTTGTTTGATTTCTTTCTCCATTTCTGGCCAATAAAATTGTTGTTTGGCCCAATAGATGCTAGTTTGAACTCCAGAATGTCCACCTTCTTGATAAGAGTGGATGGCCTTAATTAATTTACTCCTAATATTACCACCGGTGCCAATAGACAACCTGGTCTTGTATTTGAGTAGGGCATTTAAATATTGGTAATCAGGTTCCAGTTGGATCAAGCGGTAAAGAGTCAACCTTAGTGTTAGCTACATCATCCTATTTATAGCTGTCAATTACTTCTTGCATCCATATTGGTGTGATGGTGGTTATAGCTTTACATTCAGCCTCTTCTTCTTCCCTCCTTGACAATGCATAAGCCACTACATTCTCTGCCCTCTTTTGGTACTGTATTTCGTAGTTGAGTCCCAAAAGTTTTGTTAGCCACTTTTGTTGTAATGGTGTAGTTATTCTCTGTTCGAGTAAGTATTTTAGTGATTGGTGATCTGTCTTGATGATAAAATGATGCCCTACTAGGTAGTGTCTCCATTTTCCTCAAGATAAAATGATGCCCTACCGGATAGTGTCTCCACTTTTCCACAACAATAACCAAAGCTAATAATTTCTTTTCATATATTGACATCCCAATATTTCTGTTGCTGATGCCTTTACTTAAGTAAGCTATGGGCCTCCTGTTTTACATCAATACTGTTCCCATGCCCCCATAGCATGCATTTGTTTCAACCATAAATGGTAATGAGAAATCAGGTAGAGCCAATACAGGGGTTGTACTCATAGCTATGTTTAATTTTTGAAAAGCCTCTTCAGCTACTCCAGTCCACTCAAAGTTATCCTTCTTCAGCAATTCAGTTAAGGGTTTGGCTACAATTCAATAACCTTTCACAAACTTTCTGTAGTATCCAGTCAAGCCTAAGAATCTCCTTAGCTTTTTCATAGTGGTTGGTTTAGGCCACTGCTGCATCGCAACCACCTTTGTCGAATCTGCTGCTACTCCCTTTGTAGAAATAATGTCCCAAATATTCAACTTTCGTTTGTCTAAAAGAGCACTTGCTCTCCTTAGCATACAACTGGTTCTTCTTCAACAAGTCAAGAACCACAGCTAGGTGTTTGGAGTAGGTCTTCAAGTTGGGGCTGTAAACTAAGATATCATCAAAAAATACCAACACAAACCTTCTCAAGTGGTACTTGAATACTTCATTCATCAAACATTGGAAAGCAGCCGAGGCATTAGTGAGTCTAAAAGGTATGACTCTGAATTCATACAGACCTTGATGAGTCTTAAATGCTGTCTTCCTCTGCCACCCTGATTTGGTGATAGCTAGCTCTCAAGTCAATCTTAGAAAACCATCTGGAGCCATTCAATTCATCAAGTAGTTCATCAATAAGGGCATATGGTACTTATCTTTGATGGTAAGGTTATTCAACTGCCTGTAGTCTACAAAGAATCTCCAAGTGCCATCCTTCTTCTTGACTAAAAGTACAGGAGATGTATATGAGCTAGTGCTGGATTGTATGATTCCATTCTCCTCATTTCTTTCACCATCCTCTCTACCTTTATCCTCTCTACCTGTTTTATGTACAAAGGGACTCCTGTAAAGGCCTAATTTTAAAGGGTTAAGTCCTTTCCTTGAGTGGAATATGATGGTCATTGAACTTAGGGAGGGGTAGCCCTTTTGGTTCTGAAAATACATTAGTAAAATTCTCAATCACTGCCAATGCTTCAGTAGGAATGGTTTCCTCCTTCTCCTCATTCAATGAATTCATCTGTGCTACAATCCCATATGCTTGCTTTTGGAACTAGTGCTTTGTCTCAGAATTCTCCACCATTTTAAACTCTTCATGTATAGTTTCACCCCTCAATTCTAGTTCTTCACCTTTACTAGTGAACTTAATACTGCTTGTGTTGAAGTCAAATAGTATAGGACTAAATTGGCTTAACCAGTCCACACCAAGTACCATATCACTACCTCTAAACCTCAACACCCTTAATTTGTGCTGGAACTCCCAGTTTTGCTTCTTCCAAATGAGGGGGTTACATATGGCATTACTCATCAGCTTCTCACCACCTGCTACTTTCACTGCCACTTGTTTAATAGACTCCATTTTGCAATTTAAGGCTTGGACCAGCTGCTCATCAACAAAACTATGTGTGCTCCCACTGTCAATTAATATAGAAATCTTTCTTCTTTTAATAAAGCTTCGAATTCTGATGGTTTTAGTTCTGGTGTCTCGAGAGAGGGCTTGAATAAAGATTTCCATCACTTCTTCCATCTCTTCTCCTTCTTCTTGTTCTCTCCCTTCTTGGATATCATGAGTTTGTTTTATCTCCTCTTCATCTACTAACATAAAATTCAACATCCTATTCTTACAAATGTGCTCCGGGGGTGTACTTCTCATCGCATTTATAACACAACCCCAAACTCCTCTTGGTCTGGAAATCTGTGGGGGTGATGGTTTTGAATTTCATTGGTGTGAAGGGGTTCTTTTGGCTTTGATCAGGTGGCTTAGGATTGGCATAAGGCCATTTGTTTGGAGTATAGGTTTTCATTGGTTTGGTGCTTTTGTGTAGGGTTGTGACAGTGTTCTCTTGTAATAGGGCTACTTTGAATGCCTTGGTTATAGTTGTGGGTTTGATGATTTTAACCATGGGTTTAATTTATACCTTCAATCCACTAGTCAATATGGCGATAAAGTACGATTCTGGTAAATGGGGCAGGGACATCATCACTTGAGATTTCAGCTCTTCAAAGTTTTCCTGGTATTCAGCTACTAATCCCTTTTGTCTAATCCTGCTAAATATCTCAATCACCTCTTTTGCTATGGTTTCTGCAAATCTCATACAAACCTCTGTAGAGAATAAACCCCAACTAGCATTAGGGTGGCTGGAAATAAAGCCATGAAACCATATATCTGTCTTTCCTCTTAAGTACATCTATGCAATCCCTACTCGCATCTCATCCGATATTTGGTGAATCTAAAAATACTTTCTAGCTTTTCTCAGCGACTCTCTAGTCCCTTCTCCATTGAAGTATGAAAAATCAATCTTAGGGAGTTTGGTACTCAATTTACTCTCTCCTTTCCCATAAATTTGACATGAGTTATTAGCAAACCAGAATCCCTTACTACACTACTCGATTGTGGTGACGTCCAGGTCCCTTCAACTTGTTTCTCCCTTTGGTCTCCTTTACTAGCACTCATTTGTGCTAACTTAGATACAATCGACTCGTATTTGTTGTTCATATCCATCATCAGTTGTTCCATCCTCTCCTGTTTAGTGCAAACACACTTCAAAGTTTGATAAGAGGATTTAAGTGCCACACCCATAACAATCACCTCTCTTTCCAGCTTCTTGATATGTGCCTCATTCGATTTGCTACGAGTTTCAGCCATGTCCAGATCACGTTGCTGCTCTGACATCAATTGTGATGGTTTCAGCTTAATCCTCAACCCAAACACACAAATTATACTCAATTGAAAGCTAATTCAGCTGGGAATTAAACACCCAACTGAAAGTATGATTGATATTAATGGAAATTACAGAAAAGAGGAAGAAGAACAGGGAAAATGAAAGGAAAAAATGAGATAAATGGAGGAGCAGAAAACATCAATTTCATCCTAATTGCCTTCCTCTCTCTCCTCTGCTGTATTTAACAAGATGACCGAGTCATTAAAATGTAAAATCGCATTTCTCAATTACAACTTTAAAAAACGTGATTAGCAGAATTTGAATTTAATCTCTGAGTAACCGTCTTCACTTCCTTCCTTCCTTTTGGCTCCATTTTCTGCTGTTTCTTCTTCTCCTCTCCCCCACTTGACTGATAGGCCCTTCTTTCTCTTCATGACAAAGCCACCCACCAATGTAAGACCATGTAATACAATAGTAGTTCCACAAAATATACATATTGTGTGTGTTATGTACATGTGTGAAGTGTGGGATATTTTCTCAAAACTTGCCAAAAATCAAAATATGCACCCATTGTTGAAAAGAAAAAAAAATTATATTATATTATATTATATTTGGTGAACAAGTTTTCAAATTTTGGACATTTTAGAAGTTGAAACTTAGAAGAAATTTAGGTCATATGTCAATTATAAATTGACGTGTTTCTCTGCTATCCTACAATTTTCAAAATAGGGTTCAGTAAGTTCCTTCAGCTTCAAGCAAAAGCATGTGAAGACTTTTCGGCCAAACTTTTCACTGAAGCAAATTTGCGAGCAAAAGAGCTCGCCTTAGATACATTCATTCGTTAAGCAATTGGGCTTTTGTGTAGGTGACTTGATGGTTTTTTGAGAGAAAAATTATAAGTTTAGTATTCTAGTTGTTTTTCTTGTTTTCTTTGTGGGTTGTACAAAAAGTAGAAATTGGTGGGTGTGGTAAAACTTAGGATATTATTTTTCTTAAGATACTTGAAGAATTTGGGTAAGTGAAATCTATATGATTATAACGATTTTTAATATAGTGGAAAGCTTTGAAAGTCGTAAATTTTCTCTATTTTATATTTTTTTTGTCTCGCTATTTTCTATGAACAAAGATCTTGTAAGTGATAAAGGAATTTGTCTCGATTCCTGACATGAAGAATTGATGCTTTTATTTGAGATTGTGTACTAGTTGTCAGCGTGTTCATTTTCTTTACGGGTTTTCACTAATCAAACTTATATGATGGCAAAATTTTTTGATGATATCGGTATTCTCGGAAGAAAACTTAATTCTTTATTTGCTTAATTGTATATTACATATCGTGATATGTATAAAATAAAAATTATTTCAACAAGGGTTTGATTTTGTTTTCTTTGTTTTAAGTTAGCATCTTATGTTGTTTGTCATTTTCGGATCGTTGGCTAAACTTGTAATACTTGCACCATCTTCATGCATTTTAGAGAAATGTTTTGAATTGATATGGCGTTGATGATTAAATTTATTTGTAAGTTTGCTTTCTTCTTGGGTGTCGAAAAATAAATCGCGTGTTTGGGGCTCGACTTAAAACTAAACACCACTAGAAACTTCAATCTTTAACTCGATCAAAACACCTCTATTGACCCGATATAAGATGTAGCTCACTAAGAACTAAGTAATCTCGCAAAAGAGAAACCAACTAACAATGAAACAACCGCCATAAAGAAGGAAGAAGAAAAGATGTTTTTCTCTCCAAAGGCCAAGAAATCAAAGCTGCTTTGGAATAGAGCAACAACAAAGGCAGCAATTGTCTTTTAAGTTAGGTCGGTGATCGATTGACCCATTTGGGCCCCAAGCCCGATAAGACCAACCGCACTAAAAAGCAATATATTGGGCTTAAACAATAGAGTAGATCATTGAGCAACTATATAAGATAAGTCACTCCAAATGGCCCGCTAAATTTTGGGTTGAGCTTTAAATTGAGTTCGTTAAGTGGTCGTTTTTTCCTTAACTTTAATCCTCAGCCAACGCTTATGAAATTAGTCTTAATCATCATTGCCCGTTTGAGGTTGTTTGGTAACAAATACCCAACACTGGATTTTCATTTATTTGTTTCAGTGATGGCTAAATTTTGTGCAGATAGTTGCATATATATGCATGTTTGAACACATGTATATGATTTGAACCATTTTAGCAATGAGGTTCTGGGGTGTAGTTCAGCGTATTTATACATAAACAGATATTTAGATTTTGTTCGAATACATTTAAATTGTTTTACACTGGATGGTTTCTACTCTGATGGAAAATGTTATTCCAGGATAAAGCGATTTTCTATTCTTTCTTTGGTGTTTGGTGTTTGGTGTTTGGTTGATGCAATGAGAACTTTTTATTCTTCTAAGAAATGGAAAAATGAAAAAAAAAAAAGAAAAAGAATATTGAGCAGCCCTTAAAAAGGTATTTCCTATGTAGAAGTCCAAAGAATTTTAAACTATCTGGAAAACGGACTTATTTTTTATGCCACAAAACTGTCTCTTTTGGCCGGAGAGTACTCTGTACAGAAAATGTTATCTTTGGACTGAAATAGCTTAAACGACTTATGTTTACACATACATTAAAAAATACTGGAATTACTGCTATCCAAACATTAATGATTCGCTCACTTTAATAATTACTGAGCTTATTTTCTCTGGCTCCATCTTCCTACCTATTCCTGTTTTCATCTATTTTTCTTTCTTCGTATGCTTTTTTCTCGCTAGTTTCTTGAGAATAGGTTTTGATTTCTCTGATTACACTGCCAATTATATAATCAAGAATAGGTGTTTAAGAATTTGTTGTGGGAATGAAAAAAGCCTTTTGCCTATTAAATGAATTTTCATCCTCAATGGCATGCTTCAATGACCTGAAACTCATTCCTTAGTTGCAGTAAAAATATAATTTATTCCAAACTTTATGAAAATTAGAATGTCTTGGAAAGGAAAAGACTACGACTGTCATTATGCAATCTCTATTTAGATGGGCGGAACCTCCTTTAGTTCAGACTCGAAGTTAAGAGGTGAGAGGGAGGAGGGTTAACTAGAAGCTTTCTGCTAGAACTTTTGCTTGGAGCTTTTATCATATTTGCAGATCTCAAAGAAAGTTCTTATAACAAATGATTGCTAACTTGGATTAAGGGTGTTTTGGTCTAAAGACTCTAAACACAATATTAAGTGATAGAGTATTAGAAGTTGTCATTTTGGGGTTTTATGTAAACAATAAATTCTTTAGACTTTTACATATAAAATGTTTTTAAGGACTTTTTAGTACTTTTCCCGAAACAAGCGCTGATTTTTAGCGGCGGAAGATAGTAATGTATGGTTATAGTGGGTGGGCGTGTGATATGCCCTAGAATGGTATGCGAACACTGAAAAATGTGTGAAATTTTGCTGAAACAATTGGAGCCATAATGCTTTCATTTTGGTAATTTCTTCATGTTCTTTGTGTTTGTGCTAATTTGAAGTATGCTTTTCTTTGTGCTGACACATGAAGGGGGTAATTATCAAGATTTTTGCAAATCACTTGGTTATAATTTGCAGGGTTTTGAAAACTATAAGGAGTTCTCAAGTTTTTTTAGAACCACAAGGCAATGGTATATTTTTTAAATCACGTGGGATAGTTTGCAAATAACTCTTGATTAAGGTGATATTATCTCTAGTTTCTTGTTTCTCTGTCTATGATGGATCAGGTAAATTTGGTTTCTTTTTATGCTAACGTTATATGCTTTACGGGTATTCACTTTAATACTTAGGATTGTCACATTGTGCTACAATTTTCTTTGCAGGCGTGCTCATTATGTTGTCTGAAGCTCAATACCTTTGTGCCCTACAGAAGAATGTGGCCTTGTATCACTTTTGAAATGGGATTCCTTTGGCGACTGCTGGTGCTGCAAACTTTACTCGGGGTGAGCTTGCCACGGCGTTGCGGAAGGTATATCATCAGGGGTTATGTTCCATCATTTTACTTGTTTGTAGTTGAGTTTTAGGCTTTTTTATCTTTTTCGTGGTTTGTCTATTGTGATGATATCTTTTTGGGCGTACCCGAAAAAAGAAGATATTATTTATTTGGTCTTTTTTTTTGGGTTGGATTATGAAATGCCTGAAGTAGGGAATGATGTTATAAAGCAATTTTGCGTAGTTGTTGTAGTAGAATATTCTATATCTAGCTTGTTGAAATGTGTTGTGTAAGTTTCATTAAGTACATTTGTTTTCTTGCGTAGTGTACTCAGAAAAATATATAGAAGTGTGACACGGGCGTGAGAAATGAAGATAATTGTTTGTATCTCTATATATGTATTACGAAGATGCTAATTTGTTTTTGGTCTTCAGAATCCATATATGGTAAATATCATTCTAGCTGGATACGACAAGGAAATGTGCCCTTCCCTCTACTTTGTCGACTATATTGCCTCCCTGCACAAGCTTGAAAAGGCAGCATTTGGTTATGGTTCCTATTTTGCACTCTCCATGATGTATAGGCACTACCGTAGCGACATGACAGTTGAAGAAGCCGTTGATTTGGTTGATAAGGTCATAATGGAAATACGATTGAGGCTGGTCGTGGCTCCACCCAACTTTGTGATAAAAATTGTTGACAAGGACGGGGTGCGGGAATATGCTTGGTGTGAATCTATCAAGGATGCCTCAGTTGTTGCATCAGGAGGGCTTTTCAAGCTTGTTACTAGTTTCTGAAGCCTTAAATTTTAGTCGATCTAATTAAAAATCATATGGTTGTTGAAATCTTCAAATACTGGATCGTTTAGTGATTGAATTCTTGCAGTTTGATGAAATTCATTCTTATTCTTATTTTTACCTTGGTGCAATGAAGCAGTTTAATGGTTGTGCGGTAAAATTTACGTATTCAACGTAATTATTATTGCAGGTGATAATCTAATCGTAAACATACACAAGAAATACATGATGAGATTCTCATGAGCAAGAGGCGGATCTTGGGGGACTTTTCTTTGTCGAGTCTGCTTGGCCCAAATATATATATATTTTGTATGGAAATTTTATGTTTTTCATATATTAGTTTGGTCTAAAATTTATTTTAGCTTCCATCTGAATTTGTCCATACTCGTGAGAATATAAACAATGAGTGATTGGAGTGAGATTTTGTAGTTATAGGTACCAAGCAAAAGGTGTTTGTTTGAGAACATATAGTGCTTGGTGGTTGTACCATGAAGACACCTCTAGATTGATGACCATGTAGCAAGACATTTTTTATGTCATGTTGGCAAAGTGCCTAATTATGAGACAATGCAAGACATGAACAATATGAAAATTGGTTGATTTGACTCTTGGATTGAATGTGTCATGATAATACGGTGGGTGATGAAATACTTAAAACTATTAAGCGAGTTTTGTATTGTTTAATGAATCATCTAGATTGCACTTTACACGTAAGACCTAATTGAAATCAACAAAATTTTGGTATAGATTAGATAGAACAAGATTACATGTGCCATTTTTTTCCATAGTGCCGCCATCATCCCCGAACCTTGGGTGGCAAACTCCAATTCTTTGGAAGTAATCAAGAATATTGTGATGCTTTACCCGGACATGTAAGAATCTGAAATATGTTGGTCATTTGGTTATAGTTAGCCATTTAGAATGGGCATCTAAAGAAGAATAGCCATTCATTCGCCTACTGTTGTAGGAGAGTTGCTCAATCTCTTACTAAAATGTCAATAATACAACAAAAGCAAATCACGTCCTTCACCTGGAAAATTTGGCAAATCAATACTTACGACCCACCTGTACAATTTCAGCAAGAAATAAAAGAAAAAATAAATTAGTTTGAGCTGCTGTCAATTCTATACAAGTATTGTAATCCGTTTAAAATTTGATTTTTCTTTTAGTTAATTTACATAACCCAAGCTCTTAATTATAGTTTCGACGACCTTTGAAGACAAATCGCATCAGTTCACCATCAATGTTTAAAAACTTCAAAGTCACTCCTGCTTCTACAAATTGAAAGGAAAATAAGTTAGTAGTGTATATATATTCATGTTAACCTTCCATAATTAGTAATAGAAATTATTTATACATACTAACTAACCAGAAGCGGAAAAATTTGATAAATGATAATAATAATAAATAAAATAAATGAAAAGTAAAATATACTTACAAGAACACGAATCCTTATCTAATTGTCTCTCCGTTTATACGTACTTGAGGAATATGAAATCTTTGGCCACTCGAATTATCACGACGGCATTGTTCCTCCAACAACGGACAATTCGATTCTCAAAGAAGTTAATTTGGTGAGTCGTTGCATAGCTTCTTTAGAGGCGGATGCCTAAGCTTTTCACACCGCCATGGGATTAATTCTTCAAGAGATGACAAATTCCCTAACCAATCTGGCGGTTCTTCAATTCCAAAATTAGATATCCACAATTCTTTCAAGGAAGTGAGATTCTCAAGGCGATATGGTAGAGACCCAATCTGCCCGACCATATAAAGTTAAGCCACAGGCGATTTTATGTGTCTCCGGATGCCTTCGAGAGTGGCTGAATTTGAGAAACCCCAATCGACAATTCCCTTAAGGCTGTTAAGCCATACCATCCCACTCAATTCAGGAAGCAGTGAGATTCTCATGATCAAACACTTCTAGCCTCTGTAGAGGCGTACAAGACTCGAGCATCTCACTCGGCGGGTTGCTCGACCTCTTGCAATTAGAAATTTGCAATCTTGAGAGGAAGAGAGGCCTTTTTGTCCACTTGGATATGGAATTAATTGCAGATTTTACAACCATCTATTTCCAATTCCTCAAGAGACTCGAAATTTGCCTAGACCATCGGGTAATTCCGTCAATTCATCAGAATCAGTAATCCTCAGCATTTTAAGAGAAGCTCCGCAGCCCAATAAGTGGGGAATATAAGCCAACTTGTTACACTTATATAAATACAAATATGCAAGATTTTGATTTTTGTAAAATAGGTCATCAACAAGACAAGTGAGCTCGATATCCTCTCGATTGAGAGCTTAACGAGAGAAGTTAATTATTACTGGATATGATGTTTGATGGCAAATCACTATCCACTGACAATGAACAATTCTTTGAGGCACGGGAAATGATTTGGAGCGATCGTCAATTTGCAACAATTATCAATCCTCAAAAATTCAAGGCAAGGAAATACCTGCACTCCTTGTACTTCTGCCCACTCTGTTAGGTTCGTCATTCTCACTATTTTTAGACCTTTAAGTGACGGGAATGATACTCGTGTGTCCTGGCCATCGTTTCTACTAGTTGAGCTGCAATCACTCACACCATAGAATGACAACCCTATTGATCTTATGTTAGTAAGACCTTCCAATTTTAGATACTTGAGGAGGCGGTAGGTGGCCAAGCATTGGGATTTTTCACAATTGTAACAGTTTTTAACTTAATCTCGATCAACTTATCAAGTTTCAACATCTTCATAGTCCACAAGCGGAAAGTTTTACCTCTAAATCCATCAATCACTATGCTCCTTAAATTTGGGTGAGGTTGGAGGCCTTTGAGCACACTCTCGTCGTGGATATTACTTTCAAAAACATTTTTTGTTACTCGTGTCACTTTCGAGACACTCCCATACATTGGTGTTGCCGTCATTTGTATTTCTCCAACAAAACTTCAACTCTATTATATTTGTCTTTTCATCCAAATTCGCCTTCTTTGCTTCTTCTTCATTATTCACAAGTTGAAGATTGCGTATCTCTATTTTGCCTTTAAGATTCTTCAAGTGACCCAACTCTTCTATTCGACATCCTTCCTTGTCACCCACATTAAAAATTGTAAGGTTTGAAGACAAGACAACCTTCTAATATGAGGTGGCATGGGAAAATCTTAGTCTGGCCAAATATAGAGATGTCTCAAACTAGTCAAGTCTTGTATCTTCTCTGGAAGCTGCTTGAGGAAGCTACCAATAATGGCGAAAGTTTGCAAGTTGTAAAGCTTGCAAACGAGAACCAAACAATGATCTCATGCGATTGAGCGACACATCAAGACATCTTAAATGTGTCAACTTGCCAATTGAGGTTGGGAAATCTTCTATTCCCACACCGCGTAGAACCAGAGTATGCAAGTGCTTGAAGTCTGGCAAATTTTTGCATGGTACATCGCTCTTTGAGACCAATGTCCGTAGATAACTTGCTTTCTCTTTTGTGATCTCCGGTGCGCTTTCTTCAAGTATTGTAAGGTGTCTTACTTGAGGAATGTCATCTCGAGTGTGATCCTTCTCAATAGTAAATATTTTCGATTTTGAAACTGAGCTTGAAAGATCGTGCACAAGATCGTGCATTTTGCAGCATTCAATATTCCCATACTCGTCCTCTTCGGGATCTTGCAAGAAGGAGCTTTGCAACAGAATGCTAAAAACCTTATTGCCTTCAGTCTCCATATCAGATCCTTGATTATCTGTAAGAAATCCTTGGGCCATCCACAGCTGGATTAACCATTCTCTCCTTATCACTTCATCTTTGGGAAATATTGAACAATAGGCAAAACATTCTTTAAGAGATGAAGAAGGTAAACGATCAAAGCTTATCTTTAGGACTTGTATCACGCTATTTTGATCTCCTTCAATATTTGAAGGCCCAATCTCTTGAATTGAGATCCACTCTTCTATTTTCTTTCCTCTTAGAACTGCCCCATCATATTCGAAGCTAATGGAGAACCTCTACATTGTTGAGCAATCTCCTTTCAATGGTTTGAAAATGCTCTGGTACGTCTCCACCTTCAAATGCCTTTGCCTTGATTATGGACCAGCAATCATCCTCTGATAATTTTCCAAGTTATAACAGTATTGTGGGTTGACAATCGAGGCCACGCTTTCATTACGTGTGGTGACAATAATGACATTTCCTTTGTTCGGGTTGACTCCCATTAGAGCATTTTTTAAATCATCCCATTCTCCTCGTTTTTCATTCCACAAATCATCAAGAACAAGCAAGCATCTTTTGTATTTCAATTTCTCCCGAAGCGTGTCCATGACAGCTTGTCTACTATCTCCATGGGAAGTTTCTTTTAGCGATACCAGAATGCTTTTTAAGATCGTAAGAACATCAAAATTTTCTGATACGCATACCCAAATTCTTTCATCGAAATGTGTCTCTGTGTGCGGATGATTAAAGATACGGCGAGCTAAAGTTGTTTTGCCAATCCCTCCCATTCCAACAATGGGAAGGACTGAAAAAACATCGTCGATTTCGCCGGTTATCTGCTCCACAAATTTTGATTCGTCATTTTGTCTTCCAACAAAAACTGGATCTGCAGTTATGGCATCAGTTTCCTTGACCTGTGGCAGAGCGGGAGCAAATTCTGCAACTCTCCTCAAGAAGCCATGACGATCAGCTTCGTCATTAATCCTCTTCAAGTTGACATTTATGATGTTGATTTTGTGAGCCATATTCCATCGGAATGCCATAGGGGAATAGAAAAGAAATATAAGCACACCTTTGGTTTCATCTGGTTCTGGATCTGGACGGTACGACGCAAATTTTCATATTTGATCTCATCCAAAACGTAGTCAGCATCATAAGCAACATCTTCAAGTTTCTTGAGCCAGAGTTTAACAGCGTCGTCATTAACTAGGCGCCTGTCAGCATCTTTTAAGACTGCCTTGATTGAAAGCAATGAATCAGTTAAGTTTGCTAAGTCTTGCTTGAAACCCCACACGAGATTGAACTCTTCGGTGGTGATTGCAAGCAACTTCTCCAGTGTAACTTCAATGGTGGCACTAATCACAGGATCCATTTTCTTGCTTTGAACTGATAGATTTCAGGGGGGAGAGAGAGAGAGAGTTGTTCGTGGTTTGGTATTAGAACAGATGAGAGATCAATCATATTCAAGGAGAAAATAATTATTTTATTTAAAAAGTGGAAATTTATTAAAAATAATTAAACAAAATATCATTTGCAGAAATTAATTTCTCTAATTCACATGAAGGAATGGAAATTCAATTCAATTTTTATTAATGAATTGCTTAGATGTGCTCAATTGACGTTGTCAATTTTATAAAAAGTAACTTATCGTATTATAATTTTGTGTTTAAAAAATAATTAAAAAAAAAAGATTACAAATATATCATTATAAATAATAAGTATTTTATTCATCTTACAAGTAACTTTAATTTAATAACATTAGACAAGAACTTATCGAAATAAGTAAGAATATATATATATATATATATATATATATATATATATATATATATATATATATATATCAACTAATCAAATTAAACGGTCAATATTTCATTTAACTGACTTTGTTGTTAACTAAAATCTTCGATTAAATTATATTCAATTTAACATATCAAATTTGTCGTCAAAATTAAAAGTAATACCAGTTTTAATCAAAAGATGTATCTGTGTTGTCAAAATTAAAACTTAATAAAAAATGTTAGAGAGAGAGAGAGAGAGAATTGTGGACTAGTTGGATCAATACGGTCCACCACTAAAATGTTTATTGTCGTTTGGTGGAGAATTTTAGTTAGCATTTTAGTGATGGGACAGTAAAGTTGGGAAAACATATTTTAAATGTTTTATCACTAAATTATTGACATTTCATTATTACAATTTTTAGATTTCAAAATTTTAATAGCAGAGTTCATAAGCTAAAAATTTTAATAATGTCAACTCTTTTTTAATGACTTATGATTGGTAAAATTTCGTAAACGCACGAGTTCGTAGGCAATTAATAGTAAAATAAGTAAAAAATGATATTCTTTAATTTTTAATTAAATTCAATTAATTCTAGCTTAAATTGAATACACATAATAATTATTTGATCGATTGTTGATTTATGAATCTATGATAAAATTAACTATTTGAATAAAATGAAAGTGTCGATTATTGAAGAAAAAATCCAATAAACAAGCTATAAATGTTAAAAATCCAACTCCACTATTAGTATCTCTTTTAATCTTTAAAATCGCATTTTTAATTTAATTTATATTTAATTTATCGATCAATAATTTTAAATTATTTAATAATCTCAAATAACATATTTTCATATATAATCCAAAAGATTTATGTTGTGGGACAGTCCCAGAACAAAATGTTTATTGTGTTTGGTGGAGAATTCTTACTCAACATTTTAGAGTCTGTTTGGTGTAGTTTATAAACTGGTTTATTTGACTTAAATAATTTATTTGACCAAAAATGATTTATTTGACTAAAAAATTTGCCTTCACAGCATAACATTGTTAACCATTCTTGTCAAATAAACTATTTTTGGTTGAAAAACTGGTTTATAAATTATATCAATTTATAAACTGGTTTATTTGACTTAAATAATTTATTTGACCAAAAATAGTTTATTTGTTAAAAATTTGCCTTCAGATAAGATAACATTGTTGACCATTCTTGTCAACCCAGGCCAACCCACTAAATTGTATATAGTGAATCGAGTGGAGTTATATTTTAAGTTGTTGGTGAATGTGTGGATAAAAAGTAGATTATAAGTTGTAGGTCCTATTAAATGTGTGGATAAAAAGTATGTTTGACTAGTTTGACCAACTGAAATTATAATTTAAGCTTTGCCAAACATGTGCTGAAACAAGAAGTCTACTTTGATACGGTTGTTGTCTAATTGGAGTCGACTTGCCTTTTTCAACATGTTTTTAAAATAAAAAAGGACTACTTGACACTACTGTTACTCAACTGGATCAAGTTGCATCATAATTTTACAAACAAAAATATAAAACTTATTGTTAACTTATATAACTTGTTTACTTTTCTAGCAGCTACGTTGTTTTATTCAACATGTTCTTTCAAATGAATAAACAAACTTATAATCCTCTATCTAATTGGGTTGAATGTTTTGTTTAACTTACTTTGTTGAGATCGAAGCCAAGTTGTTTTATTATGTTTCAACTTTAATACTTTATTTTTTGAGGATATAACGAGCAAAAAATTTCAAAAGATGTACAATGTCTTAATGTTTACGGCAACGACAGTTCAAGGTACATGACATCAATTGATAATATGTCATTTTGGACACATTATAGATATCCAAAAGCAATAGGTACAACTAAGAGCATTTTTAATGCATTTTATGGATATGTGGTATGAACGTTGAAAGAATTTTAATTTACGTATTATTGATGTCTAATGAATAGATACTCAAATTTAAAATAGTCTTCAATGTCTTCTATGGATTGATGTCTAAGTGTCTTTTATTTTTTTTAAATGAAACAAAATCACATCAAATCTGTATATGAAATTTAAATTATGTTGAATCAGCATGTCTAATAGAGTTTTTTAATCTAGACGGAACTTTAGACAATATCTATTTTTTTTCCGCCACATTAGTTTGACGGAATCCTTGTCACGTTGCATTGGACATGTATTTTTTTAAATACTGTCTATTTTTGCTTATGTAAAACAATTTTTTTAAAACAATCTACGATTGCTTTGGAGATGCTCTAAATTTATGTTTTGTGGAGTTTAAAAAGTTTAATTATAAGTAAATATTGTAAAAATAATTTTTTTATTAGCCGAAGTCGACTAATAATAAGTTAGTAAAAGTTACTTTGAAAATAATGCAGCCGTAATGGCCGCTTTGGCTAAAAAGTCATGTCTAACAAGCTAAATCGAAAAAGCATCCAAATTATATAATTTAAGTTGAAAAGATCTTTTTTACAAAGAAAATACTTAAATGCCCTCATTAAAAAGATCTGTTAACATATTTCCCATTAACAAATCATTAAAAAGACCATAGGCATGTTAATGAGACTTTTGTTAAAAGTCGTTAATAGACTAAATCTTAACGGGCCATGGGTGCATTAAGGTCGATTACTTATGTTAAACTGATTTTTCAATTAACCAACTTCAAATGAATTCAAATTTACAGAAATTTAAAGCAAAAATCACAATTCAAACTCAAATATATACATATTTTTATGATTTAAACCATAAAATTCACAATATCTACTATAAATTAAAAGAAGAAGAAATAACATATATTTTGCAAGAATTTAGATGTATTAGATTCTAACCGTGAAATGAGATTTATTACATAGATGAAATGAGTTGGATTCTAATCTTGAAATTGATTAGATTCTATTTTGGAAATCTTCTATTTTTCAGCAGACAGATAAATTTAAAATCGTTTAAAATATAATAAGTAGACAAGAAAATACATGGATATATTTGATAATTTACTTGTAAAATAGGTCAACGGCCATTCAGATAAAATTATCGAATCACTCTGCCATTTAGCGCTATTCCCACCACCCATAAGTGACTTTGAATCGACCTATTTGGATCGGATGTGACCCGAGGAGCCCAATTCCGAAGTAACATCTTACCCAATATCTCAAAAACGGGTCTACTTGCCCGACCTGTTTCCATGGCAATAATACTGAATGACCGGGTGACTCGGTCATTTTTTCAAAATGGCCGTTGACCAATTTTAGTCCAATTTTAGCATGTAAATTACTAAATATAACCATGTTTTCTATTCTATATTCTATATTCTTTTCCCCGCTTATTACATTTCAAATACTTTCGAATTCAACTTATTTCATCTCTTTGAAAGTTAGAATCTAACCATTTCAAGGTTAGATTCTAATCCATTCATCTATATAAAAAATTTCATTTCAAGGTAGAAATTATTTGTCTCTATCTTCTTCTTTTAATTTACGTTAGAAATTGTGGATTTTATAATACAAATATTTCATATGTATAGATCTAAGTATGAATTGTGATATTTGCTTTAAATTTCTGAAAATCTGAGTTGATTTGAAGTGGGTTAATTGAAAAATCAATTAAAATGTATAAAGAGCTAATTAGCTCATATACCTACTTTTAAAAAAAAAATCAAAATATACTCTATTTTAAATTTTATTAATATATACCCTAAACTTAAAAACCTTAATGAACCGGTCGAATGTCCTACCTAAGTGTGTATATTTGTGATCAGATCCGGATTTACGAGTGGCGAACTGTGGGGAAAGGCCGCCACTCCTCGGGATTAGTCGGTGAAGCTTGGAACTGAGTCATCAAAAAAAAAAAAAAAAAACCATAATGAAAAATACCTCTTTATATTATACAAATAATTTCTTCATTAGCCAAAATACATAAACACACGACTTCATGAATCCCACTCACCCCAATGTCATTGATCCGCCATCTAAGCCGGCTGGACACGGAGTCCAATGTAGCCAACCTCTTCCGCGAAACCAACCCACAACCAACCACCGGCCTCACGCCATTCAAATCGGTCCCCATGGCCCAAAGCGGCCCGCTTGACCCGCGTTAGCCCTAGGTGAAGCCCCTAGCTCGCCAAGACCGGCATCCACTTGCCGTTCGTCCACCGGTGACTGGTCGTGCGCCTCCCTCGACGAGCATTTTCTTTGGTTCCATAGGTGCGCAAGGGGTGGCGTCTGCCGTCCTTCCACCGGTTTCCACGCGTGGGTTGATCCGCCGCTCGGCATCCACTTGCCGCAGCGTCCGCCGGCGACCATCTGGTCGGTGCGCCTCGGGCGATCATTTCTTTGGTTCCATAGGTGCGCGAGGGGTGGCGCTGCTTTGTCCTTCCACCGGTTTCCACGCGTGGGTTGATCCGCGACACCTTTCAAGCAGCGGGTTGGACCCGGTCATTTTGGTTGACGCGCCCACCTCGGCCCAATTCATCCGGGTTCAAACGATATGGTGCACCTCTTTTGAAGCCTGGTATGGAGCACACCTCAATTGAGAACTCCCTGGTCCACTTAGTCGCGTCCACCACCACTTCTCTACAACTCGCGCCCACTCGGCCCGCGTCCACCACCCTCCTTTTTCGTTATTTGATTTATCCATTTCTATATCTTGAGGTAATGTTTGGCGGCAAAAATGTGGTGATTTTGTGGTGATGAATTTAATAGAAGTGGTAGTTTATGACAGTTGATGTTGTGGTGATAATTAGATTGATGATAGAGACCATATGTGGTGGTGGTGGTGGTGGTGGTAACACGTGTTAATTTAATTTAATTAAAATAACATATGTGTTACTATAATTTAAATTAGTTGTGGTGGTAGAGTATGGTAAATGGTGGTGCTAGAACTATGCAGTAGTGTGGAAAAATTATGGTTGTTGTAACACAAGTGCTATTCTAATTTTAATTATAATAACACATGTGTTACTACATTTGAATTTGAATTTGATTGTGGTTGTGGTGGTAGTATTGGTAGTATAAGACGATTGGTAATAGTAACATATATGTTACCAGTGTAAAAATATTGATTTTAATGAAAATTATAAAGTAACATATACGTTACTTATGTAAAAGTGTTGTTTTCAAAAAAAATTGAAAATTGAATTTTAAATGAAAATAATGTATTTTCTTAAAAACTATAAAAGGAAGATAAATTATAAATTATTGATTTTAATAAAGATGAGTAAATAACATATAGTAACACATATGTTACCAGTGTAAAAATTATTGATTTTAAAAAAAATGATGAAGTAACATATACGTTACTCATGTGTATTAGTGGTGGTAACATTTGTGTTACCATATTTGTGGTGGATGTGATTATAGTTGGGGATGGTGGTAGCGGATTTGAACCCGATTGTAGTGGTAATGGTGATGGTATAAAAAGAGTTGTAGTAGTGGTAGAAGGCAATTGGTAGTAGTAACATATATGTTACTAATGTAAAAGTTATTAATTTTAATGAAAATGATGAAGTAACATATACGTTACTTGTGTAAAAATGTTGTTTTGAAAAAAAAATTAAAAATGAATTTTAAATAAAAATAATGTATTTTCTTAAAAACTATAAAAGAAGATAAATTATAAATTATTGATTTTAATGAATACAAGTAAATAACATATAGTAACACATATATTACCAAAGTGTAAAAATTATTGATTTTAAAAAATGATGAAGTAACATATACTTTACTCGAGTATATATTGGTGGTGGTAACTTTGGTGTTATCCTAATTTAAAATATGGTAACACATGTGATACCATATTTGTGGTGGATGTGATTATAGTTGTGGATGATGGTAGCGGATTTGAACCCGATTGTGGTAGTCTTGATCTTGATATAAGGCAGTGGTAGTAGTGGTAGAAGGCGATTGGTAGTAGTAATATATATGTTACCAATGTAAAAAGTTATTGATTTTAATGAAAATGATGAAGTAACATATACGTTACTCATATAAAAATGTTGTTTTCAAAAAATTAAAAATTATAAATGAGTTTTAAATGAATATAATTTATTTTCTTATAAATTATAAAAAGAGATAAATTATAAATTATTGATTTTAATGTAGACGATGAAATAAAATATAGTAACATATATGTTACTAGTGTAAAAATTATTGATTTAAAAACGATGAAGTAACAAATTCGTTACTCGTGTGTATTGGTGGTAGTAACACCGTATTATCTTAATTTAAAATATGGTAACAAATATGTTACCATAATTGTGGTCGATGTGATTATAGTTGTGGATGGTGGTAGTGGATTTGAATCTGGTGGTGGTGGTGGTGGTGGTGGTGGAGGTGGTACTGGTATAAGATGAGTGGTAGTAGTGGTAGAAGGCGATTGGTAGTAGTAACATATATGTTACCAGTGTAAAAATTATTGATTTTAATGAAAAATGATGAAGTAACATATAAGTTACTCGTGTAAAAATGTTGTTTTCAAAAAAAAAATTGAAAAATAAAATTTAAATGAAAATAATGTCTTTTCTTAAAAATTATAAAAAGAAGATAAATTAAAAATTATTGATTTTAATAAAGACGAGGAAATAACATATAGTAACACATATGTTACCAGTGTAAAAATTATTGATTTTAATAAAAATGATGAAATAACATATACGTTAGTCGTGTGTGTTGGTATAAGACGAGTGGTAGTAGTGATAGAAGACGATTGGTAATAGTAACACATATGTTACCGGTATAAAAATTATTGATTTTAATGAAAATGATAAAATAACATATACGTTACTCGTGTAAAAATGTTGGTTTAAAAAAAATTGAAATATGAATTTTAAATGAAAATAATGTATTTTCTTAAAAACTATAAAAAGAAGATAAATTATAAGTTATTGATTTTAATGAAGACGAGGAAATAATATATAATAACACATGTTACCAATGTAAATGGTGGTGGTAGTAGTAGTGGAAGGCGATTGGTAATAGTAATTTATCGGTGTAACAATTATTGATTTTCATGAAACTATGAAGTAACATATACGTTACTCGTGTAAAAATGTTGTTTTAAAAAAAAATTGAAATATGAACATTAAATGAAAATAATGTATTTTCTTAAAAATTATAAAAAAAGATAAATTATAATTTATTGATTTTAATGAAAATGAGGAAATAACATATAGTAACACATATGTTACTCATGCAAAAAAATGTTGTTTTTAAATAAAAAATTTGAAATATTTATTTTAAATGAAGCTAATGTATTTTAAAAAAAATTATAAAAGGATATAAATTGTAAAGTATTGATTTTAATGAAAATGATGAAGTAACACATATGGTAACACATATGTTACATATGTTGAAATCTATTTTCAAATGAAAAATGAAAAATTTGATTTTAAATGAAAATAATATATTTTAAAAAAATTATAAAAAGAAAGAAATTCTAAAATATTGATTTAAATGAAAAATGAGGAAGTAACATATATGTTTACTAGTATTAAAATGTTGTTTTAAACAAAATATTGAAAGATTGATTTTAAATGAAAATAATGTATTTTAAAAAAAATTATAAAAATAGAGAAATGGTAAAATATTGATTTTAATAAAATATGTGGAAGTAACATATATGTTACCCGTGTAAAAATGTTATTTTAAAATAAAAAAAATTGAAATAATAATTTTAAAGAAAAATAATGAATTTTTTAAATAATTATAAAATATTGATTTTATTGCAAATGAGCAAGTAACACGTAGTAACATATATGTTACTAGTATAAAAATATTTTTTAAAAATAAAAAAATTGAAATATTGATTTTAAATGAAAATAATATATTTTTAAAAAATTTCTAAAATATAAAAATAGTAAAATATCGATTTTAATAAAATATGAGGAAGTAACATATATAGTAACATATATGTTACCTATGAAAAAATATTGTTTTTCAATGAAAAATTAAAATATTAATTTTAAATGAAAATAATATATTTTTTTAATAAATAATAAAATGGGTAAATTATAAAGTATGAAAAAATGAAAATATTGATTTAATGAAAAAATCTGTATTTTTAAACAATTATCAAAGAAAATAAATTGTAAAATATGATTATAATTATTATTATTATATTTAAAATAGTATACAAATATGATAGTTGGTGGTGGTAACACGTGTTAATCTAATTTAAATTAAAGTAACATATGTGTTATCATAATTTAAAATAGTATACAAATATTTATTTTGTTTGTTTAGGTGAAGATTCGAGTGTAAAGTCAAATATTTAATTGAAAGTGCATTTATTTTGACCATTAAAATTGTACTTATTTTAGCCACTAAAATCAAGGATTTGGAGGACTAAACTTTGAACATATATAAAGTTGAAGGACTTAAAATAAAATTTTAGATGACTTAATTGAAAGATAATTAAAAATTTGGGGACCAAAGTGTAAAGATGTATAAAGTTGAAGGACCTAAGATGCAATTTTTAGAGGATTTAATTGAAAGATAATTAAAAATTTGGGAACTAAAGTGTAAATATATAAAAGATTAATGACCTAAGATGTAATTTTTGGATGACTTAATTGAAATATAATTGAAAATATAAGGCATAAAGTGAATATTATATAGAGTACATGGATTTACCATACAATAAATAAATGTCACATCATCATTCCACATTATAAAATATTGTTTTAATTAAATGATGTATTTTTAAATCAAACCAAGAAAATGAGGTATTTTTAAATAATAAAAAAAGAGTATTTTTCAACTTTTTACAAAAAGAGGCCTCATCAACTTTGGCCATGTATAAATTCACGTTAATAGTCTTATGGCGTTAATGCAGACTTATTAATAGACCAGTGGTTTGTTAATTTTAGCCTTAACAGAGACCATATGTTCATTAACAAACTATCTATTAACGAGATAGTCCATTAACGGATGGTTTGTTAACAACAATTATTAAGTAAGGATATTTAAGTATTTTTTTTACTTAAAATAGATCTTTTCAACTTATCTATATCTATACTAATCTAAAAGGAACTTAAAAGGAGAAATATTTTTGGACAAATATGTCTTCATTAATATTTTATATTTCCTAAACTGTTCTTGAGTTAATGTTACAATTGAACTCTTAATTTAGTATTTATAACCACATATAGTCCTTAGAAGTTGAAAATGCTAAATTTCTATTTATTATATTTAATTACTGGATTTTGAAAATATTTTATTTGAATTGTGATAACGAATTTGGTCAGTTACAAGATTAATAGTAATTGACATTCTACCAACAATTTATTCAGCTTATTTAAGGTCTAATTTGAAATTTAAGATTGTTTTATTTGAAAGTAATTATATAGTTTGTGATGTCTATAAAGACTTCATTTGAATATTTATATTTGTAATTGTAGTTTTTGTTAGTTAATATGAATAAATCCTCACTCAATGCTATTCTTTTTTCAAAAAATAAAAAAATAAAAAAAATATTTGCATTTGACTATAAAAGTTACGGTGTATTTTTTAATTATTGTGTATGTTCATGCGTATTTGTATATTGTTTACATATCTAATTGACTTGCGGCTTCAGATTTTTTAGACGAAAAAAACTTTGTAGGCTAACTTTAATAATAGTTTCAATCCACTATTGATATGTATCTTATTTCTATATATTATTCTTTTTTATACTTTTGAATTGAATTGTTATTTATTTTTGTTTAAACTAATTTTTCTTAACTATTTATCTTTATGAATGTGAATAAGACGTTTAAATCATTTGAATATTTAGTTTTGGTAATATTACATTATTTCTCTATTACAATTTGAATAAGTTTACGTGAAGACATCCGGATCTTTGAATTGTGCAAATGAGAATGTTTAATTTTGCCAATTTCTAATGTAAATGTTATTTTGTTTTCTTTTATATACTAATTGATAAATCTACTTAACTTCAAGTGCTACGAGCCCAAATTGTACGTGATATTTGGGTTAAAACATCTTCATAGTTGGAGAGCTATATTAAATTACAAAGATTTGTTATAAGTCATTTCTTATCTCATAAAAGCAAGAAAATTGATAGATTTGAGTCTTCGATATATTTAAGAACTTATGTATACTATTTTTTATTCTTTATGTTTGTGTTTTTTAATTGATATTATTTAACTATATTATAGACCTTACAAAATAGATGTTCAATATTGACTATACAATTGTAAAAAGTATTTTATTTTAATACAACAACAAATATTATATTTCACTGTATTTTCTAATATCAAATTTTTGTATTTTAATACAATATTAAATTAAGTTATAATTATTTAAATATATGAATAAAGATATATCTCACAACGAATTTATTAATTTTGCACAAGTTTTAACACAGCGTTTTAGCCAAAGCGGCCGATTCTTTCATTCCTGTTCTTCAAGAAGCCTTCTCTAGTTCTCCTCTCAGTTCTCCTTTTAACACTGGTCAAGCAAAACCCCAAATTTAGGGGAGGAATAAAGAAAAAGCAAAAACCAGATAGTAATTCCCAATTAGAAGGAGAAAAAAAGGTAATTTTCGAGTGCAAATGGGGGAAAAATGGAGAGTGTATATGGACTAGTGGGCAAAGATTTCGCAGTAGTGGTGGCGGACTCATCGGCGGTGCATAACATCCTCGTACACAAGACCAATGAGGATAAGATCATGCTCCTTGACTCTCACAAGCTCATGGGCCCCTCCGGTGAAACCGTGACCGGTATTACTCTCTCTTTCAAATACTTGCACATATATTTTGTTGATTGGATTTATTTTAATTTTTTGTTATGCTTTTTTCTTTGTGGGTCATTATTTATTTGTGTTTATGGAAGATAAATTCTTGGTGGAATGCAATGATGCTTGCCTATATGCACATAAATTATGCAAGTGAAATTTGTGTGATTTGCATACTTCAATTGGGATTTATTTCTTTTGTTGAAGCCTGTGATGGTTTCAGCTTAATCCTCAACCCAAACACACAAATTATACTCAATTGAAAGCTAATTCAGCTGGGAATTAAACACCCAACTGAAAGTATGATTGATATTAATGGAAATTACAGAAAAGAGGAAGAAGAACAAGGAAAATGAAAGGAAAAAATAGATAAAAGGAGGAGCAGAAAACATCAATTTCATCCTAACTGCCTTCGTCTCTCTCCTATCCTGTATTTAACAAGATGACAGAGTTGTTAGAATGTAAAATCGCATTTCTCAATTACAACTTTAAAAAATGTGATAAGCAGAATTTGAATTTAATCTCTGAGTAGCGGTCTTCACTTCCTTCCTTCCTTTTGGCTCCATTTCCTGCTGTTTCTTCTTCTCTTCTCTCCCACTTGACCGATATGCCCTTCTTCTCGTCGTTACATCCATCCCCCATAGACAAACCTTGTCCCCAAGGTCGAAACATGGGAAATTTCTCTTGAACCCAATCTATATCTTCCCGGTGGCTTCTTGTGTGGTAGATCCTTCCCATTGAATTAATAGTGTCATGGCTTGATTACCTCTTTGAATCATTCGTGTCAAGAAAATCTCTTACGTGGTTGTCTGGCGTTTCCCGAATATGTCTCTCTTCTGGAATGTCATAGGTAGCTACCTCTTGTTCTCCAATTTTCCTTTTCAACAAAGAAACATAGAACACCGGGTGAATTTGAGTCTTTTCCGCAGCTCTAACTTGTAAGCTACTTCTCCAATCTTTTGAATTATTTTGTAGGGACCATAGTACTTATGACTAATTTACGATTTAGCCGTTTGAATATTGTTTGTTGCGCATGGGGATGTAATTTAAGGTATACTCAATCTCCTATCTGGAATTCCCTTTCACTTCTTTGTTTATTAGCATAGTGTTTCATTCTTGCTTTTGCTTGAGCCAAGCTTTCTCGTAAAAACTGGTCCACGTGTTGTTTTTCTTGCAATAATTCTTCTACTGCTGCAATATTTGTTTGTTGATATGGGCCCAATGCTAACTGAGGTGGTTTGATTCCTGTTGACGTCGAAACCTACAACGTCCACGTGTCAACAAATCTCCAGTCACTCCTCTATCCACTTGTATGTTACCTGCATACTCAGACAATTGTTAAACACCAAGATCTTGAGGAGAAAAGAGTCAAACGATCAAGTCAATCACGCCCAGTATAAGAGTAATACACAGGGGGTGAAAGTAATTGGGTGTGGGAGGGACAAGCTGGCAGAGATTTGAGCAGAATTTAGGGTGAAATTTTAAGTGTAGAAAAAGCGTCATAAATATTGTGCGTACTGAAAAATGTTCGTAATCAAAATTGTGTCATAAAAAACGCGTGCCTTAGAATAACCAGAGTCCTTGTATTTATAGATGCAGAGTCCTAATTATTTTGTATTAGCAATCAATTAGAACTCTGATTGAATCCGCCTTCCTTATGAGATAAGGGCAATTGGTTATCAATGCAATCTCTCAGATTTCAGCCCTTATTTGAGTTGATCACGTTGCCTAATATTTAGGAGATCAGGATTTGGTTTCATTGTGAGAATCCTTATGATAATCAAATATAATCTTTCTTTAATTACTTCCTTGGTTATCTTGAAATATCGTGCTGCTTGCTAATTATAATAAATACGAAGCATGGCGAGGCTCTCTAAGTCGGTCATGGGTGTCGAGGCCCCTTCATGGGCCTCGCATAACCTCTGATTCGGGAATGTTAAGACTTTCAAAGAACTTACGAGTGCTCTTCTTTGGGCACCCGAGGCATTCGCCGAGTCTATGAGACCTTTATGAATTTGGAAGGTCTTCGTTGGGCTTATAAGGCCTTAGTGAGGCTTGGATTAGGCCTAGATGGGACCTTTACTGGACATTTGCTGACATGGAGACTTTACCAAAATCAGGTAGTAACAATTCTATACAAGGCTTCAAATAGGGTCATCATTATGGCTATGTGTAGAGTAGTATTGTACCACCATTCTGCTAGATTGATCCATTTTACCCCCTGCTTTGGTTGCTTGTGGACCATATATCTGAGATACATTTCAAGGCATTGGTTTAATCTTTCCGTTTGGCCATCTGACTGGGGTTGATAGGCAGAGCTCAACTGTAATTTGGTTCCCATCAGCTTGAATAATTCTTGCCAAAACTCACTGGTAAAGATCCTATCCCTGTCTGTAATTATGCTTTGTGGCATTCCATGGAACTTTTGTACATTATCTAGGAATAATTTTGCCACAATTTTGCAGCAGTTGAAGCTGAGAATGGATGGGAAAGAATAATGAAATACCCATACTTGGTAAATTTGTCAACTACCACAAATATGTCATTCTTCGTCCCAGAATTTGGTAGTCCTTCAATAAAATCCGATGTGATATGGCTCCATGAGTATTGAGGTTCTGGTAGGGGTTGCAACAATCCTGGTTAAGCTACATGCTCACTCTTGCACCTCTGACAAGTATTACATTGTAGGACTTCTTGTTTGATTTCTTTCTCCATTCCTGGCCAATAAAATTGTTGTTTGGCCCTATAGATGCTAGCTTGAACTCCAGTATGTCCACCTTTCCACCTTCCTGGTAAGAGTGGATGGCCTTAATTAATTTACTCCTAATATTATCACCAGTGCCAATATAAAACCTAGTCTTATATTTGAGTAGGGCATTTAAATATTGGTAATCATGTTCCAGTTGGATCAAGCACTAAAGAGTCAACCTTAGTGTTAGCTACATCATCTTATTTATAGCTGTCAATTACTTCCTGCATCTATATTGGTGTGATGGTGGTTATAGCTTTACATTCAGCCTCTTCTTCTTCTCCCCTTGACAATGCATAAGCCACTACATTCTCTGCCCTCTTTTGATACTATATTTCGTAGTTGAGTCCCAAGAGTTTTGTCAGCCACTTTTGTTGTAATGGTATAGTTATTCTCTGTTCGAGTAAGTATTTTAGTGATTGGCGATCTGTCTTGATGATAAAATGATGCCATACTAGGTAGTGTCTCCATTTTCCTTCAGATAAAATGATGCCCTACTAGGTAGTGTCTCCATTTTTCCACAACAATAACCAAAGCTAATAATTTCTTTTCATATATTGACATCCCAAGATTTCTGTTGCTGATGCCTTTACTCAAGTAGGCTATGGGCCTCCTGTTTTACATCAGTACTGTTCCCATGCCCCCATAGCATGCATCTGTTTCAACCATAAATGGTAATGAGAAATCAAGTAGAGCCAATACAGGGGTTGTATTCATAGCTATGTTTAATTTTTGAAAAGCCTCTTCAACTACTCGAGTCCACTCAAAGTTATCCTTCTTTAGCAATTCAGTTAAGGGTTTGGCTAGAATTCAATAACCTTTCACAAACTTCCTGTAGTATCTAGTCAAGCCTAAGAATCTCCTTAGCTTTTTCATAGTGGTTGGTTTAGGCCACTGCTGCATCATAACCACATTCGTCGAATTTGCTGCTACTCCCTTTGCAGAAATAATGTCCCAAATATTCAACTTTCGTTTGCCTAAAAGAGCACTTGCTCTCCTTAGCATACAACTGGTTCTTCTTCAACCAGTCAAGAACCACAATTAGGTGTTTGGAGTAGGTCTTCAAGTCGGGGCTGTAAACTAAGATATCATCAAAAAATACCAACACAAACCTTCTCAAGTGGTACTTGAATACTTCATTCATCAAACATTGGAAAGCAGTCGAGGCATTAGTGAGTCCAAAAGGCATGACTCTGAATTCATACAGACCTTGATGAGTCTTAAATGCTGTCTTTCTCTGCCACCTTGATTTGGTGATAGCTAGATCTCAAGTCAATCTTAGAAAACCATCTGGAGCCATTTAATTCATCAAGTAGTTCATCAATAATGGGCATAGGGTACTTATCTTTGATGGTAAGGTTATTCAACTGCCTGTAGTCTACACAGAATCTCCAAGTGCCATCCTTCTTCTTGACTAAAAGTACAGGAGATGTATATGAGCTAGTGTTGGATTGTATGATTCCATTCTCCTCATTTCTTTCACCATCTTCTCTACCTTTATCCTCTCTACCTCTGTTTTATGTACAAAGGGACACCTGCAAGGCCTAATTTTAAAGGGTTTAAGTCCCTTCCTTGAGTGGAAAATGATGGTCATTGGACCTAGGGAGGGGTAGCCCTTTTGGTTCTGAAAATACATTAGTAAAATTCTCAATCACTACCAATGCTTAAGTAGGAATGGTTTCCTCCTTCTCCTCATTCAATGAATTCATCTGTGCTACAATCCCATATGCCTGCTTTTTAAAATTTTCAATCACTGCCAATGCTTAAGTAGGAATGGTTTCCTCCTTCTCCTCATTCAATGAATTCATCTGTGCTACAATCCCATATGCTTGCTTTTGGAACTAGTGCTTTAACTCAGAATTCTCCACCATTTTAAACTCTTCGTGTATAGTGTCACCGCTCAATTCTAGTTCTTCACCTTTACTAGTGAACTTAATACTGCTTGTGTTGAAGTCAAATAGTATAGGACTAAATTGGCTTAACCAGTCCACACCAAGTACCATATCACTACCTCTAAACCTCAACACCCTTAATTTGTGTTGGAACTCCTAGTTTTGCATCTTCCAAATGAGGGGGTTACATATGGCATTACTCATCAGCTTCTCTCTACCTGCTACTTTCACAGCCACATGTTTAATAGACTCCATTTTGCAATTTAAGGCTTGGACCATCTGCTCATCAACAAAACTGTGTGTGCTCCCACTGTCAATTAATATAGAAATCTCTCTTCTTTTAATAAAGCTTCGAATTCTGATGGTTTTAGTCCTCGTGTCTCGAGAGGGCTTGAATAGAGATTTCCATCACTTCTCATTCTTCTTGTTCTCTCCCTTCTTGGATATCATGAGTTTGTTTTATCTCCTCTTCATCTACTAACATAAAATTCAACATCCTATTCTTACAAATGTGCTCCGGGGTGTACTTCTCATCGCATTTATAACACAACCCCAAATTCCTCTTGGTCTGGAAATCTGTGGGGGTGATGGTTTTGAATTTCATTGGTGTGAAGGGGTTCTTTTGGCTTTGATCAGGTGGCTTAGGATTGGCATAAGGCCATTTGTTTGGAGTATAGGTTTTCATTGGTTTGGTGCTTTTGTGTAGGGTTGTGACAGTGTTCTCTTGTAATAGGGCTACTTAGAATACCTTGGTTATAGTTGTAGGTTTGATGATTTTAACCATGGGTTTAATTTATACCTTCAATCCACTAGTGAATATGGAGATATAGTACGATTCTGGTAAATGGGGCAGGGACATCATCACTTGAGATTTCAGCTCTTCAAAGTTTTCCTGGTATTTAGCTACTAATCCCTTCTATCTAATCCTGCTAAATATCTCAATCACCTCTTCTGCTATGGTTTCTGCAAATCTCATACAAACCTCTCAGTAGAGAATAAACCCAACTAGCATTAGGGAGAGGCTGGAAATAAAGCCATGAAACCATATATCTGCCTTTCCTCTTAAGTACATCTATGCAATCCCTACTCGCATCTCATCGGATACTTGGTGAATCTAAAAATACTTTCTAGCTTTTCTCAGCCACTCTCTAGTCCCTTCTCCATTGAAGTATGAAAAATCAATCTTAGGGAGTTTGGTACTCAATTTACGCTCTCCTTTCCCATAAATCGACATGAGTTATTACCAGACCTAGAATCCCTTACTACACTACTCGATTGTGGTGGCGTCCAGGTCCCTTCAATTTGTTTCTCCCTTTGGTCTCCTTTACTAGCACTCATTTGTGCTAACTTAGATACAATCGACTCGTAATTGTTGTTCATATCCATCATCAGTTGTTCCATCCTTTCCTGTTTAGTGCAAACACACTTCAAAGTTTGATAAGAGGATTTAAGTGCCACACCCATAACAGATCACCTCTCTTTCTAGCTTTTTGATATGTGCTCATTCGATTTGCTATGAGTTTTAGCCATGTCCGGATCACGTTGTCAAGCTCGACACCAATTGTGATGGTTTCGACTAATCCTCAACCCCACACACACAACCCGAAAGTATGATTGATATTAATGGAAATTATGAAAAGAGGAAGAAGAACATGGAAAATGAAAGGAAAAATGAGATAAATGGAGGAGTGAAAACATCAATTTCATCCTAATTGCCTTCTCTCTCTCTCTCTTGTATTTAACTAGATGACCGAGTCGTTAAAATGTAAAATCGCATTTCTCAATTACAACTTTAAAAACGTGATAAGCGAATTTGAATTTAATCTCGAGTAACGGTCTTCACTTCCTTCCTTCCTTTTGGCTCTATTTTCCTCTGTTTCTTCTTCTCTTCTCTCCCACTGACCGATAGCCCTTCTTCTCTTCATGACAAAGCCACCCACCAATGTAAGACCATGTAATACAATAGTAGTTCCACAAAATATACATATTGTGTGTGTTATGTACATGTGTGAAGTGTGGGATATTTTCTCAAAACTTGCCAAAAATCAAAATATGCACCCATTGATGAAAAGAAAAAAAATATTATATTATATTACATTATATTTGGTGAACAAGTTTCCAAATTTTGGACATTTTAGAAGTTGAAACTTAGAAAAAATTTAGGTCATATATGAATTATAAATTGACGTGTTTTTCTGCTATCATACAATTTTCAAAATAGGGTTCGAGAAGTTCCTTGACTTCAAGCGAAAGCATGTGAAGACTTTTCGGCCAAACTTTTCATTGAAAGCAAATCATGAGCAAAAGAGCTCGCCTTCGATACATTCATTCGTTAAGCAATTGGGCTTTTGTGTAGGCGACTTGAGGGTTTTTTGAGAGAAAAATTATAAGTTTAGCATTCTAGTTGTTTTTCTTGTTTTTTTTGTGGGTTGTACAAAAGTAGAAATTGGTGGATGTGGTAAAACTTTGGATATTATTTTTCTTAAGATATTTGGAGAATTTGGGTAAGTGAAATCTATATGATTGTAACGATTTTTAATATAGTGGAAAGCTTTGAAAGTCATAAATTTTTCTCTATTTTATATATTTTTTTTCTCGCTATTTTTCTCTAAACAAAGATCTTGTAGGCAATAAAGAAATTGGTCTCAATTCCCAACATGAAGAATTGATGCTTTTTATTTGAGATTGTGTACTAGTTGTCAACATGTTCATTTTCTTTCTGGGTTTTCACTAATCAAACTTATATGATGGCAAAATTTTATTGATATACGGTATTCTCAGAAGAAAACTTAATTCTTTGACTGCTTAATTGTATATTACATATACGTGATATGTATAAAATAAGAGTTATTTTAGCAAGGGGTTTGATTTTGTTTTTCTTTTTTTTAAGTTAGCATCTTATGTTGTTTGTCATTTTCGGATGCAGTGGCTAAACTTGTAATACTTGCACCATCTTCATGCATTTTAGAGAAATGTTTTGAATTGATATGGCGTTGATGATTAAATTTATTTGTAAGTTTGCTTTCTTACTGGGTGTCGAAAAATAAATCACCGTGTTTAGGGCTCAGTTTAAAACCTAAACACCACTAGAAACCTCAATCTTTAACTCAATCCAAAACACCTCTATTGACCCAATAGAAGATGTAGCTCACTAAGAACTAAGTAATCTCGCAAAAGAGAGAAACCAACTAACAATGAAACAGCCACCATAAAGATGGAAGAAGAAAAGATGTTTTTTCTCTCCCAAAGGCCAAGAAATCAAAGCTGCTGGAATAGAGCAACAACAAAGGCAGCAATTGTCTTTTAAGTTAGGTCAGCGGTCAGCCAACCCATTTGGGCCCCAAGCCCAATAAGACCAACCGCACTAAAAACAATATATTGGGCTTAAACAATAGAGTGGACCATTGAGCAACTATATAAGATAAGTCACTCCAAATGGCCCGCTAAATTTTGGGTCGAGCTTTAAATTGAGTTCGTTAAGTGGTGTCGTTTTTTCCTTAACTTCAATCCTTAGCCAACGCTTATGAAATTAGTCTTAATCATCATTGCCCGTTTGAAGTTGTTTGATAAAAAATACCCAACACTGGATTTTCATTTATTTGTTTCAGTGATGGCTAAATTTTGTGCAGATAGTTGCATATATATGTATGTTTGAACACATGTATATGATTTGAACCATTTTAGCAATGAGGTTCTGGGGTGTAGTTCAGCGTATTTATACATAAACAGATATTTAGATTTTGTTCGAATACATTTAAATTGTTTTACACTGGATGGTTTCTACTCTGATGGAAAATGTTATTCCAGGATAAACTGATTTTCTATTCATTCTTTGGTGTTTGGTTGATGCAATGAGAACTTTTTTATTCTCCTAAGAAATGGAAAAATGAAAAAAAGAAAAAATGAAAAAAGAATATTGAACGCCCTTAAAAAAGGTATTTCCTATGTAGAAGTCCAAAGAATTTTAAACTATTTGGAAAACGGACTTATTTTTTATGCCACAAAACTGTCTCTTTTGGCCGGAGAGTACTTTGTACAGAAAATGTTATCTTTGGACTGAAATAGCTTAAACTACTTATGTTTACACATACATTAAAAAATACTGGAATTACTGCTATCCAAACATTAATGATTCGCTCACTTTAATAATTACTGAGCTTATTTTCTCTGGCTCCATCTTCCTACCTATTCCAGTTTTCATCTATTTTTCTTTCTTTGTATGCTTTTTTCTCGCTAGTTTCTTGAGAATAGGTTTTGATTTCTCTGATTACACTGCCAATTATATAATCAAGAATACGTGTTTAAGAATTTCTTGTGGGAATGAAAAAAGCCTTTTGCCTATTAAATGAATTTTCATCCTCAATGGCATGCTTCAATGACCTGAAACTCATTCCTTAGTTGCAGTAAAAATATAATTTATTCCAAACATTATGAAAATTAGAATGTCTTGGAAAGGAGAAGACTACGACTGTCATTATGCAATCTCTATTTAGATGGGTGGAAGCTCCTTCAGTTCAGACTCAAAGTTAAGAGGTGAGAGGGAGGAGGGTTAACTAGAAGCTTTCTGCTAGAAATTTTGCTTGGAGCTTTTATCATATTTGCAGATCTCAAAGAAACTTCTTATAACGAATGATGGCTAACTTGGATTAAGGGTGTTTTGGTCTAAGAACTCTAAACACAATATTAAGTGATAGAGTATTAGAAGTTGTCATTTTGGGGTTTTATGCAAACAATAAATTCTTTAGACTTTTACATATAAAATGTTTGTAAGGACTTTTAGTACTTTTCCCGAAACAAGCGCTGATTTTATAGCGGCGGAAGATAGTAATGTATGGTTATAGTGGGTGGATGAGTGATATGCCCTAGAATGGTATACCGATCACTGAAAACTGTGAAATTTTGCTGAAACAATTGGAGCCATAATGCTTTCATTTTGGTAATTTCTTCATGTTCTTTGTGTTTGTGCTAATTTGCAGTATGCTTTTCTTTGTGCTGACACATGAAGGGGGTAATTATCAAGATTTTTGCAAATCACTTGGTTATAATTTGCAGGGTTTTGAAAACTATAAGGAGTTCTTAAGTTTTTTTAGAACCACAAGGCAATGGTCTATTTTTTAAACCACGTGGGATAGTTTGCAAATAACTCTTGATTAAGGTGATATTATCTCTAGTTTCTTGTTTCTCTGTCTATGATGGATCAGGTGAATTTGGTTTCTTTTTATGCTAACGTTATATGCTTTACGGGTATTCACTTTAATACTTAGGATTGTCACATTGTGCTACAATTTTTCTTTGCAGGCGTGCTCATTATGTTGTCTGAAGCTCAATACCTTTGTGTCATACAGAAGAATGTGGCCTTGTATCACTTTTGAAATGGGAATCCTTTGGCGACTGCTGGTGCTGCAAACTTTACTCGGGGCGAGCTTGCCACGGCATTGCGGAAGGTATATCATCAGGGGTTATGTTCCATCATTTTACTTGTTTGTAGTTGAGTTTTAGGCTTTTTTATCTTTTTCGTGGTTTGTCTATTGTGATGATATCTTTTTGGGCTTACCCGAAAAAAGAAGATATTATTTATTTGGTCTTTTTTTTGGGTTAGATTATGAAATGCCTAAAGTAGGGAATGATGTTATAAATCAATTTTGCATAGTTGTTGTAGTAGAATATTCTATATCGAGCTTGTTGAAATGTGTTGTGTAAGTTTCATTAAGTACATTTGTTTTCTTGCGTAGTGTACTCAGAAAAATATATAGAAGTGTGACACGGGCGTGAGAAATGAAGATAATTGTTTGTAGGGGAATTTTTCTAAATAGCCTTGTCAAACAAGCTTTACAAAGAAATAGCCTAGTGTTTTACAAATAAGTTGTAAAGGCCTCTTTTTTGAATAAAGTGACTAAATTGCCCTTTTAACTTCTTCTATATCTATTTATTTCCTCGTCACTTAATCTTTCCAACAATTCTAATTTAGTATCTAGAATATCCTTGTATCGGCTAATAATCTATTTATTATTCTAGTTTGTTCTAAATATTCTAAAGATACTTTATTTTGGATATTATTTAATTTTGCGAATTCTTCTTCTAATAAATCTAATATATGATATTCAAGGTTATCATAACCTTTTAGATTATATCCTGGCATTTAAATAGTCTATATATGAGATAATTTCTTAAATGCGGTATGATGTTCCTTTTGAGTTATATATCCTAAAACAATTCCTTCTGATACCTCTTCTTCTAAATCTTTATATTCAGAAATAATATCTTCAATTCTTTTTATATTTCTAGATGTTTCTATAGAATTGATTTCTATATTATTTTTACAGGCAAGATCTATGCTCGTATAAATATCTCTGAGTTTAGATTGACCAGTAGGATAGATTTTTTCTAATTTATCAACCAGAGTTAACAAAAATGAGATATATTTATCATCTAAATACAATTTAAGATCACAATCAGTGGATGTGGATGCTTGTGCAGTGTTCATGAAAATAAGAACGTCAAACCTGGAATTTTTCTTCAATAAAGAAAGTTAGGTTTCCCTTGAGTGATCTTCTTCAAGTCTTTGTGTATAAATGTGCGTTAATCAAAGCAAGATCTGCTTTTGTCTATAACCCATAAGGTTTTTAACAGAAGGGTCCAACATGTCTTCCACTTATTTTCTTTTCTACTTCTTCTTTTTGCATTGATAGTTAGAGCTAACTGATATAAATCCTCGCCACGGAAATTCGTAGACTATTTGTTTTCACCCCTATTGTAACAAATCTTTCAGTTTAGAACTTACTTGATTTTTCCAATGGCACTCCAAACACTCCCAAACATGACAACACAAGCCAAAACGAGAAAACAAGGAGATTTAAAGGAAATAACACAAGGTTATCTTACTACCGCCGGGGACTGGCTATCAAAGGAAGTTTTCTTTAGAAAAGAGATTATAAGAAAACATTTCAAATACTTTTATAGAAATCATTATGAGCATATTACAAGTACACACGTGATATACAAAGACTCTAGTAAGAAACACTCTTGGTACTCCCTATGTTTGAAGTTTAGAACTCCATACGGATTACCTTATTCACGCTTGAAGAAAAGACTGCAGGACTTTGGTATGATAGTAGAAAGATATGAGAATACTCAAGGTGATTGTCTCAACTTTCGATACCTTACAACTCGATATGTAAGTGGTATATAAAGACTTATTTTCAATAATTGATCCTTATCAAGAAGGAATCTCCTTTTTATCTTGTTGGTAAATAGGGACCACAGCTTTTCCAAAGTGATAAGATTATCATTGTTGGTAGTGAGTGAAAGGTCCTATCCGATCATTTTTCCTTCAAAGTAGTCTCGGTGGCATGTCGTCTTCATTGAGGAGCGTATGTAATTGAGACGATTTATGTTCAAAGATGACTCACCATAATCTTACACATTTCACGAAGAAAGTTTGGTGATCCATCATTTTCATTATTCATTATTTTGTCGCACCGGTGGTCAAGTAGGGCCCAATCTTGATCACGAGTCTTTCTGATACGATTCTTTGAAGATTATGTGATCTTCACATGGGTATATCTAGATATTTTCATTCTTGCTCATGGTGTCAACTAAGAAATCAAATTGGTCTTTGAATCCTTTGGCTCTTCTGAAATGTTCAATCTTCAAGATTTCTTGAGTGATCTCATGGGTATTTTAATTTGTTTGGATCGAACAATTTTCTTGTTAATCCAATTTTGATAACATTTTGGATGGAATGAGGTAATGATCATAAATATCCCATTCGAACCGCAGAGAAGAATCGATATAAATGTTGGTAGGTTTAGTAATTCGGACGAACTCTTCGATTGCTATTTTGATTCTTGCTGGCAGCATGGAAATTTCTCGAGATTTTGGCTAGGATAAATCTGAGTATATTTCCAATATCATACATATGGCGAATCCAATTTGGTGGTGCTCGGGATAGAAATTCACCTTGTTATATTTTTCATAGTTCAAAGTCTTCATCTATGGCTTATTACCAATTTCAATAAACCAGCAAGCCACAAGATTGAAAAGACATATTTTGTATTTATATCTTACTTCATCTTTTATCCCAAAGGATAGAAGACAGTTGCAAAGCTGGATGACATTAGTTTTGTTAATTTCGGATATATCTTGTTTAATGGTCGGTGGAGGTTGAGAGGAGGAAGCCTCCTTATGTTCTTTGATATCTTGAATATTTCGTGGAATATCTACCTTTTGGAGATTTTCATTCTCCATTTTGTATATTTTCTCTTCCATCTCCTTTATTTTGAGCTTCATTGATTGTAACTCTTGCTTGATTTGCTCCATTCCTGGAAAGGAAATCAGGAAGAAAATTATATTTACCACGAATATATTGAATATCAAATTTGAAGTTAGCCATCCAAGATTGTATTCTAATTAATGGCTTATTAGCAACATTTGGCTCTAAATTGTTTTTAAGAAAATACTTGACTTGAGTATTATTTGTTCTAATAGTAAATAATTTTTTAATCAAATAATATTTATATTTAGCAACTCCTTTTTTGACAGCAAGTAATTCTTTTCTATTTGAGTCATATCTAGTTTCAACATCTTTAAAGGTTCCCGAAGTATATGCAACTAATTTTTCAGGATATGTCTTTGAACAATCTTTATGACATGGGTAATTTTCTCCATGTTTTGATATTGCTTTTAAGACTGCTCCCCAACAATAGTCAGAAGCATCTGCTTTAAGAATAAAATAGTCATCATCTTCTGCTATATATAGTTTAGGAAGATTAGAACAGTATTTTTTAATGTGTTGGACTCTCTTAGTATCTTCATTGGTCCAGAGCCAAACTTGATCATTTTTTAGTTTATTTAGAAATGGCTTTTTAAGTAAAGCACATCCTTCGATAAATTATTCAGAATAATTCAATAATTCTAAAAAGCTTTGTAGCTGTTTCTTGTTTATTATTTCGTCAGGGAATTCAAGTAATTTTTCTCCAATATGAGATTGTAATTGAATTTCTTTTTCTTTGATGATGAGTCCTAAAAACTCTATTTTTGTTTTAGCTATTTCAGCTTTCTTTTCTGAGAGTATTATTCCATGTTTGTTGATAATATATGCAAATTTTTCTAGGTGTTCTAGATGCTCTTTATAAGTAGTAGAATGTATAAGTATATCATCAATATATATTACACAAATTTTTTTAATTGGTTTAAATACTTCGTCCATTCTTCTTTGATATATTTGGAGTGCATTTTTTAATCCAAATGGCATTACATTCCATTCGAATTGTCCTAAAGGATTAGGAGTACTAAATGCTGTTAGTGGTTTACTTTCTTCATCTAGACATATTTGCCAAAATTCGCTTTTGCAATCAAACTTAAGAATATATTTTGATGTTCAGATGGCTTTTATGAGAATGTCCTTATTTGGTAGGTAATATCCATCAAATTTGGTTTTCTCATTTAGTTTCTTATAATTTATAACCATTCGGCTTTATTTCTCTTTATTTCGGCATGGTTCCTAACCATAAAGGCCGGAGCTACTATGTGGACTTTTACTTGGTCTAATAATTTTTGCTTTTAATAATTCTTTTATTTGTATATCAAATTCTTTTATGTCTTCTTGACTATATGTCAGGCTTAACTCTAATTATGACATTTGGTTCTATTAATTCTATTTTTGTCGTTGTTTTATTTACGGACCATTTTTCTAATGGATTTTTCCGAAAAGTTATTTTGAGATTTCTTTTATTCTTTCTAGCTTTTCATTTTTCGATTCACTTATTTGGAGGTTTATCTTTGTTGTATAATAGTGATTTGAAATTTTCTTTTTCTATTTTCAGATAACATCCACCACACTGGGTTGATGATCTTTGATGATTTATTGGTTTTCTTTTTCTTTTCTATTTCTGTATAACAATTATTTTATGGTTACTGTGGTGTTGTAAATTCAAATCTTGTGGGATTTTTATATTGCGTAAAGGGTGCATAATCTTCTAGGAGGAAGGTCTGTCCTAAAAGAATGTCACATTCAATTTTGGGGGCATAGTAAAGTTCTCTAACTATGACCTCTCTATTTCCTAGTAAAAATGGTATATTTTCATCATATAATGAGTATGGTTCAAATAGGCCACTAGCTGTTTGAGCATAGTATTTCTTTTTAGGGTCTTTTCCAGTAAGAAGCTGGTAAAACATTGTATTGTGCTGTACATAATGTTGATCCTGTATCTAGATAAGCATGAAATGTAATTCTACAATATTCAGGTAGGTTGAGTTTTATTTCAACATAGGGACTTAATGGATTTGTTATGTTCTTTGTTATAGATTTATAACTAATCATCATATAGTTAGTAAATCTTTTCTTTTCACTAGTAATCCTTGGGATATGTTGTTCTTCAAGGTTAATTGTCACTTGTAATCTATTATTTTGAATGCTATATGGTTTGAACATATCTAAAAAGTCCATTCCTAATAGGATTGGTGCATTTGTTTCTATCCTATTGGGATTTTTATGTATAACTATAGTTATAGGAATTGTTCTCCTCTTATATTGGTAAGTATAAGATTCATTTCTACTGAATTTTTTGATTTCATATTCTATCCCATGATAATCTTTATATTTATATCCTTGAGGTAAGTCCTGTTAGGTAGAATACTAATCGTATTTCCTTGAACATGGCTTGACCGCCTCCCTGTATTTATTAGGGCAATCATTTCTTGTATTTCTCCTGTAGGTTTTATCCATTCAGTTAGGATATAGAATTGTTCTTCTATTCCATGTCTATCTAATTTGACAAGTATTGGTATATTCTTTTTCCAATGGTTTTTGGAGTGGATGTCTCTCCTATATAGCTTTTCCTAGGAAGACCGAGAATTCTTCTAGGAGGAATTTTGCTATCATATTTTCTATTGAGTCTATAGAAACATTGCCTTGTAGATTACTAGTTTGTCCTGTTTCTCCAATAGTTTTAATTCTTCTTTTGAAATCTAAAACAAATTCTTCTGTATCTCAATTTCGTGGGATCCGAATTTTCTAGGTGGAATAGCTTGTGCTAATTCTTCAAATCCTTCTTCAATTTTTATTTCTTCAAAGTTTCTTCTTATTTCTTGATGGTGGCTTGTAGTAAAAGCAAATATAGATCTTATGGTAAGCTTTATCGCTTTAATTTTTTTTGGCATATCTAATCTTCTATTTTATGATATAGATTTAAAGATATATCTATATTTTCATCTAATAGAGATACTGCAAATCCTAGTTTTAAGGTAAATATTAGTTTTTGGTATACTAAATTTCTTGAAACAGCTCCTAATAGGGCGTCTATAGGATCATGTAATATTCTATTATCCATGCAGAATATATTGATCGGTATATCCATACCTTGTCTAAAGAATCCTTTCATAAGAATCTGGATTCCTCCAATTTCTACATTCTTGATTTTGTTTCTAATATCGGGTTTTATTTTACTTAGTTCTTCGTTTATCCATTTTCTATTTAGTATGGGAATCGTTGTAGATCCTTTTACATTTTCTATATAAATAGGTACTTCATTATGTTTTATAACATAAATAGTTTTGTTTAACTTTGGCAGTATATTCCAAAATGTTTTATTTTTAAAGACATCTTTCTGATTTAAAGATAAAACTTTCTTCATAATTTCATCATACTTTTCTTCTTTGAATGTAACAGTTTGACTTATTCCTTCAATATTATCTATGTTAGTTTCTTGTATTTCCATACTTTCTTCAATTCTTACTTCATTCATAAAGTTATAATTTATGAACTCATTATCTTCTTCACTCTCTATTTCACTATCAGAATAGATATATATAGTAGAGACTTCTGATTCAGTTTCACTTATTTCATAAGGTTCATATTCTGAATCATATATAGCTTCTTCGTATACTTCTAAAAATTTTGAATTGGTCTTATTTTTATGTTTATCTGGGCAGTTTGGTGCTATATGTCCTGATTTTTGACATATAAAGCATTTACATTTTTTAATATATTCTTTCTTAGGTATCCAACCATTTGGTTTCGTTCTCTTTTTAAAAGGTTTTTTATTAGGTTTCCAATTATCTCTTCTTTTCCTAAAATCTTTCTTTTTATAAGGTTTAAGAAATTTTTTGAATTTCTTTTTCTTTTTATATTCTTTTGGATAACATCCACATTGATGAGTATGAAAGATATCTTGATTGCAACAAAGAGGTTTTTCTTTGTCATCTTTTTTATTGCTTTGTTATCACTATTTCTCTACACCATTTATTATTTGTATTGATAATAAATTGTTCTCTATTGCCAAAAGTATCATTTATTTACGGATGATCATGGCGCACCTAATCTTTTCATATTCTTGGTGTATTTTTATGCTCCAAGGGTAAGGAAGTTTTGGGAACATTATTTTGAGATAATTTAGTTTTTCATTATAACTCATATCCTTATTTAAAGCTTTTATGTAGATTTTTTCAAAATCTCTTAAGTATCCTTTTAGCTCACACATATCACAAATTTTTAGATTTCCTAATTCTATTTGTGCTTTTAATTTTCTCTTATTTCTTTCTCTATACTAGTTTTCTTCCGCAATTTCTCCTAGAAATTGTGCTCTTAAGTATTTTTCTAATCTTTTAATATATCCATAATTGTTTGGTTATTTAAATGTTCTCTTGTATTAGCTATCAATTCTTCTCCATATTTTATATTACCTTTTATTTGGTCGGGGTTTTCTTCCATAATTCTTCAACATTTCCTCTAAAAGTATGTTCAAAAATTGAAGGTCAGTATATGTATCCCATCCTTTACTAAATTGTATAGCAAGGCTAGAGGCTTTAACCCAAGCATATATCTTTTATCTTTATCTCCTGAAACTAGATCTAACCATATTCCTGTTGTTGGTATTGGTTCTGTTAGATTTTCCATAGGACTTTCTTCTTTGGTAGTTATTTTGAAGTTGCCTTTTAATTTACTAGGACTTATTCTTTTATTTGGGCCTTCTACTTACTGGGTCGAATTTATACCTGTATATAATTCACCTTCATCCGCCGATATCTATAACTATTATATTCTTTCGTCTTCTTTCTCTTTATTTACACCACTAGTTTGTCCTGGTCCTTCGTATCTTGGTGCAATGGGTGGAACAAGGCCTGAGCATACTGTAGGATATATTCCTTCAGTTTTTGGTAGTGTAGTAGGTGTAAATGGAGGTTGTCTTCATTGTAGGAGGGTAGTAGAACTACTAACTCCCGTGGTACTAGTATTCATTTTAGTATTTCCTAAATTTATGTTGGCCATTTGTATTTCTAAATCTTCTAACATTTTTGTGTATCTCTCTGCATCTTCTCCTGAAGTTTCAAAGAATTTTTCTTCAAGATCTTGTTTGGTTTCATTCATTAAATTGTATACAGATTCTAGAGTTTGAGGTTCTTCTTTAGTATAGATTTTTATATGTTTTCCTGTTATTGCTGTTGATATTTTAATATTTTCATTAATCTTTAAAAGATTTTCTGAAATATCTTTTAATTGAGTATTCATATTTGGATTTTGGTTATAAGGTTCAAGTAGTTGGTAGTATTTATTATTTTGTTCAAGAAATTCTTCTATTATAGTTTCCTGTTCTGTTGGAAAATTTTGTTTTACTTCATTCATCATAACAATATTTTCTTTTAATAATTTGTCTTTTTCTTCAAATTGAAATCCTAATCTTTTCCCAATTTCAGTAATTATTTCTTTATAATCTATTATTTCGTTTTCTATATTTATTATTCTTTCTTCTAGAGTTAAAGGTTTTCTTAATATTCTTATTTTTTCTTTTAACTCTTCTAACTCTTGCTGAGTTTTTAATATTCTTATTTGGTCATTTAACACTTTATATTCTTCAGAAAGTTTATTTTTAAGATTTTGTAATTTCTGTTTATTTGTGTTGTTTAATATTTCAATTTGCAGAATTTCTTTTAGAATTTCTTGATCTTCTTTTCTAATATGTTTTTCTCCAATTAATCCAAATTTATTTATTAAAAAAGTTTTTATCCAATTAATTTGTTCAATTATATTAATTTTTGATATTTTGTTATAATTATTTGACATAATTATATTTTTAACGTGGCTCTGATACCAGTTTTGGGTGCGGAAACTTAAATTATAAGGGAACAATATAGCAAATATTGAAATTTTTGTATGTTAAGGGTATTTTATGAAATTCTTTATATGTTAAGGGTATTTTAGGTTTTATTTGGTCAAAGGCTCTTTTGAAGATTTAGCAATTCTTGGAGGCTATGTTCAATATATGCCACTTGTTTGTATCTCTATATATGTATTGTATCTCTATATATGTATTAAGAAGATGCTAATTTGTTTTTGGTCTTCGTAATCCATATATGGTAAATATCATTCTAGTGGCTACGACAAGGAAATGTGCCCTTCTCTCTACTTTGTCGACTATATTGCCTCCCTGCACAAGCTTGAAAAGGCTGCATTTGGTTATGGTTCCTATTTTGCACTCTCCATGATGGATAGGCACTACCGTAGCGACATGACAGTTGAAGAAGCCGTTGATTTGGTTGATAAGGTCATAATGGAAATACGATTGAGGCTGGTCGTGGCTCCACCCAACTTTGTGATAAAAATTGTTGACAAGGACGGGGCGCGGGAATATGCTTGGCGTGAATCTATCAAGGATGCCTCAGTTGTTGCATCATGAGGGCTTTTCAAGCTTGTTACTAGTTTCTGAAGCTTTAAATTTTAGTCGATCTAATTAAAAATCATATGGTTGTTGAAATCTTCAAATACTGGATCGTTTATTGATTGAATTCTTGCGTTTGATGAAATTCATTCTTATTCTTATTTTACCTTGGTGCAATGAAACAGTTTAATGGTTGTGCAAGAAAATTTCGTATTCAACGTAATTATTACGGTGATAATCTAATCGTAAACATACACAAGAAATACATGATGAGATTCTCATGAGCAAGGGCGGATGCGGGGGACTTTTCTTTGTCGGAGTTCGCTTGGCCCTATATATAGTATGGAAATTTTATGTTTTTCATATATTAGTTTGGTCTAAAATTTATTTTAGCTTCCATCCGAATTTGTCCATACTCGTGAGAATATAAACAATGAGTGATTGAGTGAGATTTTGTAGTTATAGGTACCAAGCAAAAGGTGTTTGTTTGAGAACATATAGTGCTTGGTGGTTGTACCATGAAGACACCTCTAGATTGATGACCATGTAGCAAGACATTTTTTATGTCATGTTGGCAAAGTGCCTAATTATGAGACAATGCAAGACATGAACAATATGAAAATTGGTTGATTTGACTACTGGATTGAATGTGTCATGATAATCTAGTTGGTGATGAAATACTTAAAACTATTAAACGAGTTTTGTATTGTTTAATGAACCATCTAGATTGCACTTTACATGTGCCATTTTTTCCATAGTGCCATCATCCCCGAACCTTGGATTGGCAAACTCCAATTCTGCTGGAAGTAATCAAGAATATTGTGATGCTTTACCCAGACATGTAAGAATCTGAAAGATGTTGGTCATTTGGTTATAGTTAGCCATTTAGAATGGGCATCTAAAGAAGATGATTCAAAGCATCTAAAGAAATTAAATGTTCTTATCATCTTTGTTAGTTGTTGATTCAATAAGGAAAATATTCAAACAGACTCTATAAAATCACGTTAGGCACATAGAAATTGGGTTTAGCATTTAAGATAAGTAATATACTGACTAAGTAGCATTACACATTGGGTTCAAAAGGATTAATGGCTACATAAAGAACCTTTTCAAAAATTAAACATTAAGAAATTACTAAAAAACATAATAGTTTTACTAATTGCTCTAACAAACTAGAAATATAAACTATTCACAACTCCAAGAATTTTAGATTCACGATCTTCATTCGCCTACTGTTGTAGGAGAGTTGCTCAATCTCTTACTAAAATATCAATAATACAACAAAAGCAAATCACGTCCTTCACCTGGAAAATTTGGCAAATCAATACTTACGACCCACCTGTACAATTTCAGCAAGAAATAAAAGAAAAATAAATTAGTTTGAGCTGCTGTCAATTCTATACAAGTATTGTAATCCGTTTTAAATTTGATTTTTCTTTTAGTTAATTTGTACATAACCCAAGCTCTTAATTATAGTTTCGACGACCTTTGATCTTTATTGAAAAAGTTTAATTTTGCATAAAATCATTCGAATGTCTTACACGATACCATGAAGACAAATCGCATCAGTTCACCATCAATGTTTAAAAACTTCAAAGTCACTCCTGCTTCTACAAATTGAAAGGAAAATAAGTTATTAGTGTATATATATTCATGTTAACCTTCCATAATTAGTAATTATTTAAGCATACTAATTAACCAAAAGAGGGGGGGGAATTGATAACTAATAATAAATAAAATAAATGAAAAGTAAAATATACTTACAAGAACACCGAATCCTTATAGAATTCTCTCATAGTTTATCCATACTTGAGGAATATGAGAAATCTTTGGCCACTCAGAATTATCACGACGGCATTGTTCCTCCAACGGCGGACAAAACAAGATATCTAAAACAGTTAATTTGGTGAGTCGTTGCATAGCTTCTTTAGAGGGCGATGCCTAAGCTTTTCACACCGCCTTAGGATTAATTCTTCAAGAGATGACAAATTCCCTAACCAATTTGGCGGTTCTTCAATTCCAAAATCATTTATCCCCAATTGTTTGTGGAAGTGAGATTCGAAGTTGACATGGCGAGAGAGACCCAATCTGCTCTACCATAGAAGTTTAATATCCGAGCAGATTTTATGTGTCTCTCGATGCCTTCGAGAGTATCCGAATTTGAGAAACCCCAATCGACAATTCCCTTAAGTCGTTAAGCCATACCATCCCACTCAATTCAGAAACGAAGTGAGATTCTCGCAGTTGTACACTTCTAGACTCTGTGAGAGGCGCACAAGACTCGAGCATCTCACTCGGCAGTTGCTCGACCTCTTGCAATTAGAAATTTGCAATCTTGAAGGGAGAGAGGCCTTTTGTCCACTTGGATATGGAATTAATTGCGATTTTACAACCATCTATTTCCAATTCCTCAAGAGACTCGAATCTGCTTAGACCATCGGGTAATTCCGTCAATTCATCGAATCAAGTAATCCTCAGCATTTTAAGAGAAGCTCCGCAGCCCAATAAGTGGGGAATATAAGCCAACTTGTTACACTTCATTAAATTCAAATATGCAAGATTTTGATTTTTGTAAAATAGGTCATCAACAAGACAAGTGAGCTCGATATCCTCTCGATTGAGAGCTTAACCGTAGAGAAGTTAAATTACTTACGGATATGATGTTTGATGGCAAATCACTATCCACACCAGCAATGAACAATTCTTTGAGGCACGGGAAATGATTTGGAGCAATCGTCAATTTGCAACAATTATCAATCCTCAAATTTTCAAGGCAAGGAAACACTGCACTCCTTGTACTTACGCCCACTCTGTTAGGTTCGTCATTCTCACTATTTTTAGACCTTTAAGTGACGGGAATGATACTCGTGTGTCCTGGCCATCGTTTCTACTAGTTGAGCTGCAATCACTCACACCATAGAATGACAACCCTATTGATCTTATGTTAGTAAGACCTTCCAATTTTAGATACTTGAGGAGCGGTAGGTGGCCAAGCATTGGGATTTTTTCACAATTGTAACAGTTTTTTAACTTAATCTCGATCAACTTATCAAGTTTCAACATCTTCATAGTCCACAACGGAAAGTTTTTACCTCTAAATCCATCAATCACTATGCTCCTTAAATTTGGGTGAGGTTGGAGGCCTTTGAGCACACTCTCGTCGTGGATATTACTTTCAAAAACATTTTTGTTACTCGTGTCACTTTCTGAGACACTCCCATACGTGGTGTTGCCGTCATTTGTATTTCTCCAACAAAACTTCAACTCTATTATATTTGTCTTTTCATCCAAATTCGCCTTCTTTGCTTCTTCTTCGTTATTCACAAGTTGAAGATTGCGTATCTCTATTTTGCCTTTAAGATTCTTCAAGTGACCCAACTCTTCTATTCGACATCCTTCCTTGTCACCCACATTAAAAAATTGTAAGGTTTGAAGACAAGACAACCTTCTAATATGAGGTGGCATGGGAAAATCTTGGTCCGGACAAATATAGAGATGTCTCAAACTAGTCAAGTCTTGTATCTTCTCTGGAAGAAGCTGCTTGTGAAGCTACCAATAATGGCGAAAGTTTGCAAGTTGTAAAGCTTTGCAAACAGAACTGTGCAATGATCTCATGCGATTGAACGACACATCAAGACATCTTAAATGTGTCAACTTGCCAATTGAGGTTGGGAAATCTTCTATTCCCACATTGCGTAGAACCGAGTATGCAAGTGCTTGAAGTCTGGCAAATTTTTGCATGGTACATTGCTCTTTGAGACCAATGTCCGTAGATAACTTGCTTTCTCTTTTGTGATCTCCGGTGCGCTTTTTTTTCAAGTATTGTAAGGTGTCTTACTTGAGGAATGTCATCTCGAGTGTGATCCTTCTCAATAGTAAATATTTTCGATTTTGAAACTGAGCTTGAAAGATCGTGCACAAGATCGTGCATTTTGCAGCATTCGATATTCCCATACTTGTCCTCTTCGGGATCTTGCAAGAAGGAGCTTTGCAACAGAATGCTAAAAAACTTATTGCCTTCAGTCTCCATATCAGATCCTTGATTATCTGTAAGAAATCCTTGGGCCATCCACAGCTGGATTAACCATTCTCTCCTTATCACTTCATCTTTGGGAAATATTGAACAATAGGCAAAACATTCTTTAAGAGATGAAGAAGGTAAACGATCAAAACTTATCTTTAGGACTTGTATCAGGCTATTTTGATCTCCTTCAATATTTGAAGGCCCAATCTCTTGAATTGAGATCCACTCTTCTATTTTCTTTCCTCTTAGAACTGCCCCCATCATATTCGAAGCTAATGGAGAACCTCTACATTGTTGAGCAATCGCCTTTCCAATGGTTTGAAAATGCTCTGGTACGTCTCCACCTTCAAATGCCTTTGCCTTGATTATGGACCAGCAATCATCCTCTGATAATTTTTCCAAGTTATAACAGTATTGTGGGTTGACAATCGAGGCCACGCTTTCATTACGTGTGGTGACAATAATGACATTTCCTTTGTTCGGGTTGACTCCCATTAGAGCATTTTTTAAATCATCCCATTCTCCTCGTTTTTCATTCCACAAATCATCAAGAACAAGCAAGCATCTTTTGTATTTCAATTTCTCCCGAAGCGTGTCCATGACAGCTTGTCTACTATCTCCATGGGAAGTTTCTTTTTAGCGATACCAGAATGCTTTTAAGATCGTAAGAACATCAAAATTTTCTGATACGCATACCCAAATTCTTTCATCGAAATGTGTCTCTGTGTGCAGATGATTAAAGATACGGCGAGCTAAAGTTGTTTTGCCAATCCCTCCCATTCCAACAATGGGAAGGACTGAAAAAACATCGTCGATTTCGCCGGTTATCTGCTCCACAAATTTTGATTCGTCATTTTGTCTTCCAACAAAAACTGGATCAGCAGTTATGGCATCAGTTTCCTTGACCTGAGGCCGAGAGAGGGCAGATTCTGAAACTCTCCTCTCGAAGCCACGGCGATCAGCTTCGTCGTTAATCCTCTTCAAGTTGACATTTATGTTGTTGATTTTGTGAGCCATATTCCATCGGAATGCCATAGGGGAATAGAAAGAGAAATATAGGCACACCTTTGGTTTCATCTGGTTCTGGATCTGGACGGTACGACGCAAATTTTCATATTTGATCTCGTCCAAAACGTACTCAGCATCATAAGCAACATCTTCAAGTTTCTTGAGCCAGAGTTTAACAGCGTCGTCATTAACTTGGCGCCTGTCAGCATCTTTTAAGACTGCCTTGATTGAAAGCAATGAATCAGTTAAGTTTGCTAAGTCTTGCTTGAAACCCCACACGAGATTGAACTCTTCGGTGGTGATTGCAAGCAACTTCTCCAGTGTAACTTCAATGGTGGCACTAATCACAGGATCCATTTTCTTGCTTTGAAATGATAGATTTCAGGGGGAGAGAGAGAGAGAGAGATTTGGAGTTGTTTGTGGTTTGGTATTAGAACAGATGTGAGATCATATTGAAGGAGAAAGTAATTATTTTATTTAAAAAATGGAAATTTATTATAAATAATTCAACAAAATATCATTTGCAGAAATTAATTTCTCCAATTCACATGAAGGAGTGGAAATTGAATTCAATTTTATTAATGAATTGCTTAGCTGTGCTCAACTGCTCAATTGACTTTAGCAATTTTATAAAAATAATTTATCATGTTACAATTTTGTATTTAAAAATAATAAAAAGAAAAAGAAAAATTACAAATATGTCATTATAAATAATACGTAACTTTAATTTAGTAACATGAGACAATAACTTATAAAAAATAAGTGAAAATATATATCAATTAATCAAATTAAACTGTCAATGTTTCATTTAACCGAATTTGTCGTTAACTAAAATTTTCGATCAAATTATATTCAATTTAACATATTAAATTTGTCATCAAAAGATGTATTCGTGTTGTCAAAATTAAAACTTAATCAAGTCGGAATTTATTATCCAATAATTGAAGAATGTATTTGAGACAAGAACTTTAATTTAATCACATGAGACAAGAACTTATCGAAAATAAGTGAGAATATATATATCAATTAATCAAATTAAATGGTCAATATTTCATTTAACCGAATTTTCCATTGACTAAAATCTTAGATCAAATTATATTCAATTTAACATATTAAATTTGTCGTTAAAATTAAAAGTAATACCATTTTTAATCAAAAGATGTATTCATGTTGTCAAAATTAAAACTTAATCAAGTGGGAATTTATTACCAATAATTGAAGAATGTATTTGAGAGTAATTAATTAGTCTTTTGTTCGTGGTTTGGTATTAGAACAGATGAGAGATCAATCATATTCAAGGAGAAAATAATTATTTTATTTAAAAAGTGGAAATTTATTAAAAATAATTAAACAAAATATCATTTGCAGAAATTAATTTCTCTAATTCACATGAAGGAATGGAAATTCAATTCAATTTTTATTAATGTGCTCAACTGCTCAATTCACGTTGGCAATTTTATAAAAAGTAACTTATCGTATTATAATTTTGTGTTTAAAAAAATAATAAAAAAAAAAAGAAAGATTACAAATATATCATTATAAATAATAAGTATTTTATTCATCTTACAAGTAACTTTAATTTAATAACATTAGACAAGAATTTATCGAAAATAAGTGAGAATATATATATCAATTAATCAAATTAAAATTAACTAACTTTTGTCGTTAACTAAAATTTTCGATTAAATTATATTCAATTTAACATATTAAATTTGTCGTCAAAATTAAAAGTAATACCAGTTTTAATCAAAAGATGTTAGAGAGAGAGAGAGATAATTGTGGGCTGGTTGGATCAAAAGTGAGAAACTGTTGATACGGTCCACCACTAAAATGTTTATTGTTGTTTGGTGGAGAATTTTAGTTAGCATTTTAGTGGTGGGACAGTAAAGTTGGGAAAACATATTTGAAATGTTTTATCACTAAATTATTGACATTTTACTATTACAATTTTTAGATTTCAAAATTTTAATTGCACAGTTCATAAGCCAAAAATTTTGACACCTCAAAATTTTAATGGATATGGAATTTTAAAAATTTATTTAAGGTATAATAGTCTAAAAATATTTTTCTATTTAAGCCTCTTTTTTAATGACTTATGATTGGTAAAATTTCGTATACGCACGAGTTCGTAGGCAATTAATAGTAAAATAAGTGAAAAATGATATCTTTTGATTTTCACTTAAATTTAATTAATTCTAGCTTAAATTGAATACACACAATAACTAGTTATTGATCGATTGTTGATTTATGAATCTATGATAAAATTAACTATTTGAATAAAATGAAAGTGTCGATTATTGAAGAAAAAATCAATAAACAAGCTATAAATGCTAAAAATCCAACTCCACTATTAGTATATATTTTAATCCTTAAAATCGCACTTAACATATTTTCATATATAACCCAAAAGATTTATGTTGTGGGACAGTCCCACAACTAAAATGTTTATTGTGTTTGGTGGAGAATTTTACTCAACATTTTAGAGTCCGTTTGGTGTAGTTTAGTCCAACTTTCCATCTAATTAGTCCAACTTTTTTTCGCGTCTTGCGTATTAAATGTATTTTAAAATAACGTTTTTTGACCAACTGTCACATACGATGTTGCATATAAGATCTCTCAAGTTGCATTTTCCCACTACTCTTTTCAACATATCTTCTAACCTTGTGCATAAATAATCTTTAAATTTTTTCCAAATATTGCTTTTAAGTTCGATTAAAAACTAATTTTGTTTGATCAAATACATTGTGATAGAGAATATATTTTTGTGAGCACTAGAAGAAATAAAATGTCTAGAAGAAACAACGTAAACTTGTTAGAGTCTATGGTTGAAGATATTATTGGCACAAAAATTATGCTAGAATTGAAACAAAGAGTCTAATGAGTGAACAAAACCGAAACTAATCGAAATAACTTAGGAATTAACCATTTTCTAACCTTTATATTATTTCTGCTTATACACCTTAATATTTGTTTCGGACAGAGATTTAAAAAATTTCATGACAAGCAAAATCCAAAATGTGATCTAACACAAAGCGAAAAGTTTAGGGTGAATTAAAGGAGCCTCTAGGTAGATAATTTAAAACAGCTCGTATTTCGGCTTAGACATTCTATTGGAGTTGTAGGAATGATTCAACATGGTTTCAAATGAATTTTTCCTGTGTCTGGTTTCTTGGATTTGAGATTATTAAACAATTTATGGGTTAAGAGAAGTGAAAAATCATCCAGCTCGACTTTGGGTTCTTGGATTAACCTTCCGCTCCTCAACTGATACCTTCTTTATTGTCTAACAAGTTGTAATCACGGTTGCAACTCCAGCTTGTGTGATGCCAAGGCAGTGAAGCTGTCGCAAGATTCCATTAATGTGCATCTCTTAGCTGTATAGTCGAGCTACATCATATTTGTGGACAACCGACATCACCAAGTTCGTTAGTAATGGACAACCTTCACCCTCGCCGCCATCGCCTGTTTCCCATGTTCGTGAAATACAAAGTAAATGTTGATGAGTATAGACTAATGAAGAGGCATGAAAAAAATGTTAATGTGAAGTCAAATCACTCAATCACCGATGAGATACTAGGTTTCAACGTCCATCAAGATAAAAATTAACCGTAATATTAGTGTTTTTGGAAGGGCTTTTTCAAAGTCTAAAAGCACTTTTGTTCTTCTAAAAAGTACTTTTGGTTATATTTATAACTGTTTGATTAAAGTCAACAACCACTTTTGACTAAATAAACCTTTTAAAAAACTGTTTTAGAAAAGTCCAAATTTTGAGATTATCTAAAAGCTCTAATTGAACTTTTACGAGAAGTTGTAATTAACATTTAATGAACTTAAAAATTAACAAAATTATCATTAATACATCAAAAAGTTATTAATTTATTTACCATATTAATTACTTAATGAAATTGTCACTTCATAATTTTATTAGACAAGAGCTTATCGAAAGTAAGTGAATATATCCTACTTATATTAAGAGTGTGGATATTTGGTTTACTATTTAAAATGGTCAACCAAAGTTCTTTCCTATGTATTTTGGTTTAAAAAATTTGCAAAATAATCATAAAAAACCAAAGATGAATTCATCCTAATTAAATATGATATTTGTTTAGGTTTTTGAAATAATGGTATGTAAATTGTAATTTTAGAAATTAGGTTTATGTGAATAAATTCAATATTTTAAAGTTTTTTTATTATTTTTATAGAGACTTAATGGAACGTGAAATACATATGTAATTCTTGAAAATATAGCATGTGAAGTGTAATTTACACTTTTTATACGAAAAACTAGAGAGTGCTTCGTAAATTTGCACGTATAATATTCTCCAAAGTAACGTCAATGAATAGAATTTAAATCATACCTACATTAAAAGTGTGGATATTTAGTTTACTATTCAAAATGGTCAACCAAAGTTGTTTCCTACTTATCTCTATATTAAAAGTGTGGATATTTGGTTTGCTATTCAAAATGGCCAACCAAAGTTATTTCCTACCTAATTTGGTTTAAAAATTTGCAAAATAATTATAAGAAACCAAAGATGAATTCATCCTAATTAAATATGATATTTGTTTACGTGAAATAATGGTATGTAAATTGTAATTTTAGAAATTAGGTTTATGTGAATAAATTCAATATTTTAAAGTTTTTTTATTATTTTTATAGAGACTTAATGGAACGTGAAATACATATGTAATTCTTGAAAATATAGCACGTAAAGTGTAATTTACACTCTTTATAACGAAGAACTAGATAGTGCTTCAGAATTTGCACGTGTAATATATATTTTCCAAAGTAACGTCAATGAATAGAATTTAAAATACATTTTGAAATCCAAACCAACTTATGTAAAATAAAATTTTAGAGGAAATTCATATGCATCGTTACACCGAGTACAAGTTGTATTATACTTTTTTACACTTTTGTAGCCCATTTTTTGCCACAATCTTTAACTTGCATCAAATACATACAACTTCACTAACATGCTTAATTAACAACTGTAAAGTGATTTATTTACTTTTAAAAATTATGTTGTTTTACTTAATTTTAATTCGACCATGAAACAACTTCATCAATTAACTTATTGATTATCTCCGTAGCTTCATCTAAACAAGAAAGAAGATTTTTATGTACTTTTTATTTTGCCACTAAACATTCTAATAATTGAATTGGTACACTTACCGAAGAAGCCTAATTTGCCATTCTTGAAAATCTAAATCTTTGATGATGTAAACTCAATTCAACCATATCTTTATTTTTTATTTAAGTTAATTAAAAAAATTGAAATTAATATGCGAGATGTTGTTGTAGATAATTATGTCCGTAGTCTTATTCTAGAGCAAATGTGAAATTTCTTAATGCAAAAGTATTTAACTTTCTTTACGTAATTAAAATATTATAGAAGGAATAAACTCGGGGCTTTAAGAAGAAATGAAAATTTGGAGAAAATGGTACTTTAAAATAGTGACTTTTATGAAATAAATTGAATTCAATTTCATCATATGTTTGAGTCATCTATGGTAATAAAATTTAATAAATCGATTTTAAGTTATAAACATGCTATTTAAGTTTCAATCGCATAATTTGTTAATATTTAATTTTTGTTGGTATTTCTCAAAGCTACTAGTCTTTTTATTTAATTTATTGTGTTTTGTTGAAAGTTTTAGTCAACATTTTAGTGCTTGTAGGGTCCCACCACTAAAATATTTATTGTGTTTGGTGGTGCGACTTGATCTTTATAATTTATTGTATTTGGTGGAAAATTTTAGTCAACATTTTAGTGATAGTATGGTCCCACCACTAAAATGTTTATTGTGTTTGGTGGTACGTCTCAATCTTATCAATTCATCGTGTTTGGTGGAGAATTTTAATTAACATTTTAGTAGTGACACAAAGTAAAATCGGAACAATATATTTGAAATGTTTTATTACTAAAATATTGACATCTCGTTGTTACAATTTTGAGATATCAAAATTTTAGTGGCACAATTCATAAGATAAAAATTTTGACATTTCAAATTTTAATAATGTGTCAATATTTTAGCTTTGAAATAGCAAAGAGGATACACCGGAACAGATGTGAACTCCTTTTTAATGACTTACGATCGGTAAAATTCATAAACGCACAAGTTCGTTGGCAATTAATAGTAAAATAAGTAAAAAATGATATCATCTTCACGTATACTTTGATTTTCATTTAAATTCAATTAATTCTAGCTTAAATTGAATACACACAATAACTATTTGATAGATTGTTAATTTATGACAATGCTGAAATTAACGATTTGAACAAAATGAAAGTATCGATTATTGGAGAAAAAATCAAATAGACAAGCTAAAAATCAAGTAGACAAACTATATATGCTAGGAATCTAACTCCACAATTACTATCTATTTTAATCCCTAAAATCGCACTTCTAATTTAACCTATATTTAATTTGTCGATCGATAATCTTAAGTTATCTAATAATCTCTTGTGAATAAAATTAAACATATTTTATATATCTAACCCAAAATATTTATGTTGTACTTTAAAATGAAGGGCATATATTATTCAGTACTTTTATATATGTTATTTTTAGCTTATTTAAAAATATAATGGACAAATAAATTTTTTTACGCCATTTTAAAAGACTTTTTCGACTGATAGCATCATCGATGATAAGATGTATAAATTAATCGAAATTTGAAGATAAGAATGCGACAAAAAAAAAAAAAAAAACGTGGCAATATAATCACCATATTCTGTAATATTTTGCATACCATATTTCGAATATTATAATATCAATATTTATCACACTATAAAAATTATTATAAATATTAAATACTAAATCGCCATAAAGTACGACCCCTCATCTAAATAAACATTTAACCAAACTAGTGAAATTGCAAAATTATAAAAATATTTCAACAATTCATGAAAAGAAGTCATAACAGGAAATAAGCAATTTTTAATTTAACATATAATCTTCGATCTAATTATATTCAATTTAACTTATTAAATTTATCGTCAAAATTAAAAGTAATATCAGTTTTAATAAAAAGATGTATTCATTTTAGTCCCCAACCACTAAAATGTTCAACATTTGTCTCAAACATATTGGTGAACCTTTTTTGTAATGCGACACGTGTGGAAGGTACAACTTCAAGCGTCAAGAATTTATTCTTGACTATTGTATTTTGATGAAGCTTAATAGATTTTAACATAAGTTGTTTTTCTTTCATTTACGCAATTCTCTTAAAGCAATATTTTATAAAATAACAATTTTTTTTTATCACAAGCAAAAATTGCTTGGATGAAAATAATAAATATTTGGTTTAAAGTCGAAAAGTACTTTCTAACTAAAGAGCTCTATATTCAAATTTTATTCGAAAGCTAAAACCTAAAGTGGTAAATGACTATTCAAATCTTAAATAAATTTTGAAAAACCGGCCAAGGAGAGGTTGCACTCATGATAATGTCATTAGCAATGTGGTCATATAATTTTTAGCACTCATCATAAAGTGTTAATTCAAAAAAAAAAAACTCATTAGTTTTTTTTAATTTTTAAAAAAAAAAGTATTAGACCTATTTGCACATTTTGTAATGATTAGGAATCCACATACAATTTCTTCTAATTAAAACTAAGGGCATATTTGTCATAAGGATCAATTTTGCACCAAAACACATAGGTTAGGAATTTGTTTGCTAAAAAATATCGTTAGAGACCAATTCCACACTAAGGGCAAAGGTTGGGAACCATTTGTGCCAAAATCCCTAAATAAAATTTGAAAAACCAGCCAAAGGAGAGGTTGAACTCATGATAACGCATTAGCAATGTGATCATATAATTTTTTTAAGCAAACAATAGGTTCTTGGACAAACTCATACATAGAAATATGCATTAAAGGTGTGTTTGATGCACCGATTTAGACCATCTCAAAGATCAAAAATATTATCCGCTTGAATTCACTATAATACAATTTACCTACTACTATCTATTCTAATCTTATATTAAATTTTTATACGGTCTAATCACGGTACATTACACTCAACCTAAATATTGTGCTAAAAGATCGTGATGTTCATCCTTGCATTTTTATGATGCACATGAAATTCCATTCCAACAGACAAAACTATACATCTAGGAACTAAGTACATGTTTGGCAGTGTTGAAATTATTTAGGTTAATCAAAGAAGCCTCGAGATAAGATAATTTAAAAATAGTTCATATTTCGGCTTAGACATTCTATTGGAGTTGTAGGAATGACTCAACATGGTTTAAAATGAATTTCTCCCACTGTCTGATATGTTGGATTCGAGATAGTTAAACAAATTATGGGTCAAGAGAAGTGAAAAGATGATGGATCCAGCTCGACGTTGGGTCCTCAGGCTAACCTTCCTCTTCTCAACCGATATCTTCTTTATTGTCGAACAAGTTTTAATCACGGTTGCAACTCCATCTTGTATGATGCCACGGCAGTGAAGCTGTCACAAGATTCAAGCAATGTGCATCTCTTAGCTATATAGCCGAGACCAAAATCTATTATTTGTGGACAAGTCCCTTAGTAATGGACAACCTTCACCTATTGCCGTCACTACCTTGTTCCCCACGTTCTATAAAATAGAAAGTAAATGCTGATGAGTATAGACTAATAAAGAGGCATGAAAATAATGTTATAATCAATTTCTCATACATTTATAGACATGTTAATGTGAAGTCATAGCTCTCAATAACTGATGAGATACCAGGTTTCAATGTCCATAAGTTCTAAAAAATAACCAGAATATATCAAGAAAAAAAGTACATTCATATGTACGTGTTTCATGTGCGCGTGGGTGTCTATATGAATGTCCATAGTTTAAATGGATAAGGTTACGAAGTACTTTTCCATGTTATTGACTTAATTCTTACGTTACCCACATAATTGTACGGATGGTTGGGGCATGGCTGGGGGGACCTCCCCAACCCCCGTCTTGTCAGGGATTTTTGGGAGCGGGACGAGATTAAAATGTCTCAATTTACCACCCCGTTTACATATTTACTTATTTTATTTTTATGTACGATTGAAATTTAAACACAAAAAATAAGAGTCACGACAGGTTTAGGGTGGGGACCATGTTCCACATCCCCGCTGGGCTTCTCTCGCAGGACGGGGGCAGGGAATTTTTCGATCCCTACATAATTGCAAACAGAGCTTGGCTCCAAAAAGAGAATATCGTTGTGTCTACCATGTTATCTACAATGAACACAACCATTAGGGCCTTTCGGTTTATTATAAAATGAGTAAGCTAATAACTTACTCTGTGTCGAACAGAATCTCATATATGAGTGCCCATATATATGTAAATATGCATTCATATTTCATTGCTATTGAAATTGTACCTTAACTGAAACTCTGTATATTGACACAAGTGTCATTTCACACAAGAATATGTAGAGGAAATGCATATCTTCAATCCCTGTCTTGAATACGTTAAGATTCGTTATTCACATTTTACCAAGTCATGGTATCCCAATTATGGTGGGTCCATTATCAATTTTGTAAGGTAGATCTTGAACTAGAGTCATTCAGTCTCAAAATTCTTGGAAATGTCGCGCTAAAAGATCACAGTCTTCTTTCCTTGCCTTTGAATGTGTTAAATTTAATAACTCCAGCATCAATAAAATCTTCCAGAACAATACCAAGTTAATGCAAGTATGTACAATATACTCTCGGGCGGGGGAGAGGGAGAGGGAGAGGGAGAGGGAGAGGGAGAGAGGGAGAGAGACCTCCTACATTCAAGTAACTAAGTCGAGAGCAACCTCTAAGCTCTAGCAATAGCAATTATTCCAGCGTCCCCTATTTGGCAACAGCGATTTATATCCAAATGCAACAAGAAGAAATCTTGACTTATTGAAATTAGTGCCGCGTCCCAACCCTGTTAATTAAACAGCACATGATTTAAGAAACAATTCAAGAATGAGAAAGTAATTTTGATATATCCATGAACAAGACAGAGGATCAAGGACACCTACTATGAACATTATTAGGCTAGAAAGCGAACTGAGAACGATATGGATTCTACCTCAAACAGAAAGCATAGAAGTGTTACTCTAAGAGTAACACATTTGGCTGTTGTGTTTTTGTTCACATTCTGAAAACACTTGGACTGCGTGGTACTTGTTTTTGTTCACATTCTAAAAATCACTTGGATTACTCTTGTGAAAACAATGATTATATCTGGGTAAAAATGAAGATTCCAAATGCAATACAATAGAAATACACACAAAAGAGCACCTTACTACATAGGTAAATATTGAGCTTCTCAAGTTCCTGCACCCCTCTTGCTATACCACATATGGATTCGTCCCGGTCAGCGATTTTATATGTTTTAATATTCCGCAAGTGTACGAATCGTTCAAGTGGTAAAATGGATATTGAGTCCAAGTATCGTTTCCACAAGGATTTAGATAATTAAATGTCAATTATACTAACCTTAACCGAATCAAGTAACTTTTGATGATTTTGTGATTAAAAACTAACTACAATAATAAACTAAAAACAAGTAAATAAGTATAGTTCAAATAACTAAAAATTAGACTAATGAAAATTTCTTTAACTTGAAGAAAGAAAAGTATTAGGATCCCGAATCCACTTATAATTGTTAATTCCTTTATCTTGATCCTTGATTTTGACAAAATATAACAGTTATGAATACCAATATCCCTAAATTATTTAACAATTTATCTCGAATAAAATTAAACATATTCATAAGTATGACTCGACTGTATCTCTATGACGAATACGAATACAAATAAAAGCATTAAACCTCTATGGATAATTAAAGATCACCTAAAGTATAGCAGTATATTTTTATCCCCTATCGAATTTTAAGATAATTAAAATAGTGTCTAGCATGCTTTCGATCTTTCGATAGTAAAACAAACCACAACAATCATACAATTACTACGTATATAATTGTAAATGCAAATAAATCAAAATTAATTATTCAAAACTATATTGAAATAAATCGTCAAAAACCAAGTCTTAAGATGAAAGAATTTAAACGACAAGCTTCATCGCAATCCTAGCACTAATTAAACTAGCCTAGCATACTAATAGAAGAAAATATGGAATTCATCACCCAGAGACGAAGAAAACTCGAAAAGGATGACGTCTTGTTCTTGATCTTCGTTCAACTCTTCAAAAAAGCAATTATTGATCTCCGGTTTATGTTTTGTGTCGTATTTTTCTCAATAAAACTCAACAATCGTTTATGAGTTAATAACTCATATTTATACTATCCTAATGGTGCCCCCAAAAGATACTAAAAAGACCTAAAAATCGTAGGTTAAAACGTTTCCTAATCAAAATAGAATTCGAAAAGGAAACAAAATCAAAAGAAAAATCCGCAAGCCAGATTTTTGCCTAGGCGATCGCCCAGGCAATTCCCAGGCGATCGCCCAAGCGAGCCAATGTTAATTTTACTGTTATGTTGTTTTGGTCCTCCACTTTAGTTCTTGGTCAATTTGGTCTTTCAACTTTTCACAACCTCCAAGTTGGTCCTTCAACTTTGGATCTTGGTCATTTTAGTCCTCAAGCTTTCTATTTTATCTTCTTTAGTCCTTCAACTTTCAATTGAGATCAATTGGATCCTCATACTTTCGAAATATCTTCCGATTTATTGCTCTTTTCAACCATTCTTCTTCAATTTCTTGCACACGAGTCCAAAGCTGAAATAGAAAAGAAAATACAATAGATTAAGTATAAATTCAATAAAATAACGGAATATAAACTTAGTTTAAATGTCCGAATAAGTGCACAAAATATACTTATCAAACACCCCAAAACTAGACATTTGCTCATCCTCGAACAAAAATAAAATTAAACTACAAATTTAAACTAAGCTAAAAGAATTAATAATGATTGAGTTAATGTTAAATTTCTTACCATATGCCTCAAGTTTGAAAATAAAACAACACTTTTATAAATATATTAAACAACACAACAACTAAATTTTTACTTATCCGATGCTCGACCTTTTGTAAGTGTGTGAATAGCTAAAAATTGAACCTACACTTATATTAGACTACAACCAATGTTGTGTTGTTGATATTTGTAGTCATTTATTCCTTACACCTCTCGTAAATTACACATTTCTAATGCTTTTCTCTTCAAATCTGAGGTGTTCTAGTAAATTTGGTTCCTACTGATTAACACAATGCTTTTTCAAATTAAGTGGTAAAAATTAGAAACTTGTACTCTTAGAACTAGGATGGTGTGATTTCTAAATTCTCATCTTCGCCTTTTTAGGTTCTAACCTAGTAATCCTTACCGAGCACTTTAACTCTTTTTATTTTATTTAACCAATATAACCGATCTTACATCCCTGTGCAATTATTCACTTTTACAAGCTTTCATGTGACTCATGTAGCGAACTTTGGACCGATGACTCCCAAGTCGATGATCATAGGGCACCATGTTTTAAAATACTATAACATACTTAATTGCTCGAGTCCCATGTGCTAATAGAGAAGTGAAGACGTAAATTTTTTTTTATGACCCATATAGCGAGCTTTGGACTGATGACTCCTAAGTCAGATGACCATAGAGCACCAAGTTTTAAGATACCCTAATAACCTATTCAACCAAAGATGAGACCCATAACACTCAAACCATCAAAATTCTCAAAACATAAGTAATAACTTTAACACCCCCAAATTGTTCTCAAAACAGTTTGGTTACTACCTTAAGGATTTAGGAACATAATTTTTCATAATGATACTAAGTCAACAATATCAACTCATACACTTAAGTCATGTTCCAAATAAATGATAAGTCAATAATGGCTATGTGTTTCATTAATCAGATCTAACATGAATAAGTATTAAAATAAAAGCACGAGTTCAAGTGTTGTTTAATATTGTACTAAAAATGTACTCGATTTTCAAACAAATATCATCATTGGCAGTAAAATATTCAACAACAACTAGATTTTTTTTTAATTAGTTCAGTTATATAGACTCGAGTGATAAGCGAATTCAAAAGCAACCATATCCTGATACTTAACCGACCCCCAAATGAAAATATTACATTGTCCCTAATGTAAGCAAATTAGAACAAAATTAAAGGAAGAAAAAATAAGGTACTTCCTAGGGGTAAAGGAGGAGAAGAGGGTCGTGGCTGATCGGATGGTCCATCAGAAGTAGATCCGTGGTGAAGAGCGCTTGGGACGGAGGGCTGATAGATGACGGTATAAATTTTGTCCATGCGCCACGCAAAATGGAGCATTCAACAATTGACATCGTCATATGAGAAATTGATAGTCTGTTGCTCCCCTCTAAGCGCAGTGTTGGACTCCGTCAATGAGTCTAGTACAATACGTATATGGTCAACAGTGCGATGCATGGCCAGCTGTGTATGCTGAATTGAACTCAAAACTCGACCCTGTTTGGATAACTGGATGAAAATTTGACGCAAGAGGCGATCAGTCTCGGCAGCTCGTATTGGAGCTGGATTGTCCGCTCCTCGTCTGGCCATAGGATTGCCCAATGTCTGTTTTTTAATAGGTGGTTCGGGAGTCTCGGGCTCTTCATGAAGAAGTAATGGCACTCCTTCTGCTAGGCAAAGTGCACTAATTAGACAAGGAAACGTGGAGGATTGGCTAGACGCACATTGTGATGCAAAATCAACAATAAATCGGAAGATGTGATTCCCCAAGTCAATTTTGTGCCCACTTGCAAGATGATATAAGAACTGGGCCCGAGATTCATTGTAGTCCGTGCGGTGGGAGGTAGGATCGATGTTGTGACACACAAAAACATGGAAGATACGTAGCTCTCATCAATCTGGTTATGTAGGAATTTGGGTCCAAGAAGAGGCTAGCGTCCGCTCATCCATAGAGTAATTTTAGACAATATATAAATTAGATTCCCAAACTATTTTGCACAGCCTGATTTAACCAATTGGGGAGAAAATTAGGGTTTGAGATTGTTTTTTGTGAAATAGATTGTGCAAGTAGTTTAGGGATTTGATTTAGATATTGCCCTGATTGCCCGTAAATTACTACTAAATCTTCATGTTTTATGTATATTATTTGTGGTACTTAATTTATTATTTTTAGTATATTAAGTCCTTGTGACGTCAATTTATATTAAATATCGTTCGATCGTGTGCCAAGTGGACACATAACGGAGATACGCCATCAATTCATTTTAATAGAGTGAACGCATTAGTATATTTTAGTGGTCAGTGTTTAAACTTTGTAACTTCAAATGATTGTTTCGTAATTTTGCTAAAGTTTCAAAGATGACCATCATCCACAATATTGTTGACTTTAAACATGTTCGAAAATAAAGAAGTTTTTATTTTTGGGTTTTTAAAAAAGGTCCTATTTTAATACTCAAGATGGAAAAATAACATCATTTTAGTTTTCAACTTATTAAAATGCACTTCTTGTTTAAAATAAACAAAACAAAATGTGTGAATATATACTTTTTATCGCTCATTTTTTTATTCTATTTTTATATACATACATATAAATTCAAATTAAAAAAGAAATGCTTCTCGAACACGTATTCACGATGTGATTTTGTCTCTCCTCCTCTTCTCCTTACCATCTATTTTATGAGAACACTGCCTTTCAATGAAGAAAGAAGAGAACATCAATTTTAAATTATAGAAATTTAAATAATTTTTGTAAAAAATAAAAAAAATTAATTTTCATTTTCCCTAGCTACTTTGGTCCTATTTAAGAAATTTCCTCTCAATTTTTGTTTGTAGGTCAAATTTAGTCCCCCGCGTAGTATATATATTTTTTCTTTTTCCAAAAAAATAAAATAAAATTCTAACATTTATCCTATTACCCGGGTTTAAAGACCCGACATCTAATAACCCGGAACGTATATTCAGTCAACCCGTAGTCACCCCACTAGCACACTATTTGCACATTTATAGGGCATTTTTGTTCACTGGTTTTTTAATTATTTCTCATTTAATGGATCTGGGCCTACAAATATACACTATACATACACATTGCTGATATAAATACTTTGTAATAGATATTTATGATTCTTGATTATACAGTAGTTGAGATTTCAGTGGCTGAAGGAAAAAACCAGAGAGAAAATGGACTACAACAATGACAGGTGAGTTCAGTTTCTTGAATCTTAAACTGATTTTTGTCTTTGTTTTTAAGTTTGATTACTGGGATTTTTTTATTTTTATTTTTATTTTTTTATCATATTTTTGGTGAATGCATATTATTTTTAATTATTTTAAAAATTGTTTTTGGGTTATAGAAAATGAAAAGGGTTAAATTAATGAATGGCCACCAATCTTTATTCAAGTTACTACTTACTTACCCTTCTTTAAAAGGTAACACAATACTCACCCAACTTATCAAACGTTTTCTCATCCAACACTCTTAAGCAAAACGTTAATCAATTCGGACGAAAGTGGTCACGTGGCGAATGGAATGTCCAAATGGCAATAACACACGTTAAGTTGGCCACCCAAAGAAAACGCCACTTTTTACATTACACGATTTTGAACAAATCTTACCCATTTCTATTCTTCACATCATGCGATCTATGCCAAAATAAAAGCCCCAAATTGAAATCCCCAAAATCGCCCAAGAACCCTAATTGTTGAGCAAAAATCATTTTGTTTTCATTAAAGATCTTGACCTCTAGTAGATCCTCTAATTTCCTTCAATTTTAATGTACAAAGCTTGTATTTATTCGGTCTTTTCTTTGCTCAGGTGATTGTAATCCCGTGTCGTGTATTTTGTATAATGTATTGGGATTTGAAGATTATAATCTTAATATCCCATTTTAAACATACATTTGATGGGTTCAAGAGCTTTTTTTATCACATCGACTCTATGTCATGGCTATTTTTCTTGGAACGATATGAAACTAACTTCAGCCTTCGGTATATATCTGTTATCGTATAAACTAACATTCTCTCTTCAGATGTTTATATAGGATTCAACTATATGTAAATGCACATATGTATTAATAATATAAGTCTAGTTGGAATCGAAATTCCAAAGATTTTAAAACCTTTAATTATAAAATGGTATGCAGAAATGAATTCTAATTTGATTAGAATCCTTTATGGAGTGGACCAAATTTATGATGCACCCAAAGGTCGTGGAAGGAGAACAAAAAGTCAAAAAGATGGTGGCCAGTCAACAAGCTCCACTGGTCAACGTTTTCTTTTGATGATATGCTGCCACGTGGCATAAATAATGTGACTAGGGCGTGCCACGTAAACCGTGGGCAGGAAAACAAGACTAATGATTTGAATACTAATAGGCTGTAATTAGCAATACGTACCTTACCCAAAAAAAATTGCAAGTAAAATAGTATTAGTCGGCTCAGAAAATATTTTGCATTTTTAATTTTACAGGGTCGGGCCCATTGCCAAATTTAGTGAAAATTGCACTATATGCTTGACTTTTTAGAATTAATTATAATATTTTGAACATTATCATTTAATCTTAAAAATATTGTATATTATTTATATTTCATCATTCCTCCGTCCCACAAAAATAGACTCGTTTCTTTTTTCACACAAATTAAGAAATTTCATTTAATGTAAGGATAATTATATTCACGCTACACTTTTATTATTCACACTACGTTTTAATTATAATAAAAATCTCCTAACATTTGATATTTAAGCACTTATGTCTATAATTTTTTTCATTGTATTTTTATCATTAACTTTCATTTAGTTTTCAAATCTTGTCTCCGATGAAGATTTTTGTTTAGATATTCTGCTAATGTGCATTGAAATAATGGAAAACTATTTTGTCAAACTTACGTATTTATTATCGCTTATGTAACATTAATTTTTTTTTTAAATTGGCGGGTCTTTAATTTTTATTTCCCTCGTCCGACTTTTTTTAAAATAAAATGCTGAGTTTGATTTAAATTTGAAATTTAGACAGACTTTTACACGGAGTCCTCATCAATATGCATTAGAAATAATTTTTTTTATAATTCCGTCTATTTGTGCTTATGTGGCACGTCTAAAAAGTAATAGACGGAGTACATTGAAGATGATTTTATAAGTGGCTAATGGTCGAGATTTTTTTTTTTTGTAAAAAAGAATTTTGTAAAAAAAATTTTTTTTTCCAAACAGATATATTAAAGATATATTTGGATTATTAAAGCAATTATTTCATAATTTAAAATTATGCCATATTGAATTACAATAATTTTCTATTAATTAGCTTTAGTAATAGTATAAAATATAATTAAAAAATAGCATTACTAATTAAAAAAAAAAAAAAAAAGACGGATCCAGTCGAATTTATAGTACATAAATGTTTTCTTGTAATTATTTTTAAATAGTAATTTATTTTTGTAAAATTCCCCGAAATTTGCCTCCTCGAGAACCAAAAATTACTCTCTCAAACGAATAAAATGCAGTTTGTAACTCAACTTCATTCCAAATTTCAACTTGGTCATTTATCTTCCAAACTTTCCGATTTAGTCCCTTAACTTACATTTTAATTTCAAATTTTGTCAACGTGTGCTAGTTGAATTAATGAAAAATCACACGTGACGTGGATAATGGCACGGATGATGAGACATACTTCTCTGTTAAAAAATAAATCAAATTTATAACCAAGAAAAAGAAAAGGATTTTTTTTTTGTTGAAAAGATCATTAAATATTAGCTTCTTGCAAAGACATTCCAAAATTTGGCAATATTTCCAGCTACATACGAAATTTACATCCAATCGTGAGTCGAGCTTCGACATAGATAGTTATTTCATATACAATTTACTAATCAAACCTTTAATATTAAAAAAATTTCACATCAAAGTGTTACGCGTTTTTCCTTGATCTTGAGAAAGTGGGTTGAAATCTCCGTCCAAAGCAATCTTATCATCCCGACATTCGATTGAGCAAAATGCTTGAAGGTCACTGCACAAAATTATGTAATTCTTTGTTAGTAATTAGAATGCTTTTAAATTTCAATTTAAGAATAATCAAAATCAATAAATAATTATACATATTAATTTATAACTTTTTTTATTTCACGTAGAGACTAAATTTAAAACTGTGATCGCTTGTTTCAATATTTCATATGTCAATTATGAAAATTAAGAATGTCGATAAAAACATGTCCTCTTTCTAAGATTAATATATATGTTAAAAAGAACACTGGTGAGAAAACTGTACTTACCCATACATGTATCTATCATCATTCCAATGAATTTGCTTCTTGCACAAGGCACATATATCAAGAAAATTTTTGCTCCGCTCTTTGATTCTATCTTCTTTACTCTCACGCGGTGGCGAACTCAATGTAAAGATACTCTTTTGAGGCTTCTCCGCCGCCTTTGTTGGCTGTGTATTCGTCATAGACACCTTCTTGACAACTGCAATATCAACCTTTTTTTTTAATCACTGGAGTTTGAATGGATTTGAGGTATTGGAATAACTTGGGGATACGGTTTGCGTGCTTCCTTTCAGTAGGCCAAACGAGATTCATGAGTAAATCGATACAACCATCCAAGCCCAACGACCGGACTAAACGAATTTGTTTTAACAACATATTCGAAGGTTGAAGCAGACTATATTAATTCTTTAAGTACAATGAAATTAAGGGTATTTTGCTAATGTTTGTATATAAAAAAAAAATATTGTGGATTGTAAGCTTATGTAGGTTGAGTGAAGAGAAAATTCAGGTAATTAATTCCTAATTGGAATTTCCTAATTCTATTCCGTTTCCTAATTGGAATCTAACTCCTTTTATTTACTGATGAAATAGGCCAATATTGCCTTAGTTGATTAGGATTTGGTTTTTATTTTGATTTTTTAGGTTTTAATTAAAAATTGTTCTTAATTAATTAAGGACACTTTTGTCTTAGATTAGGATTGTGTTTCCGAATTAGTTTAGGTTTATATTTTTTCCTTTTCCACATTTAAACACTTTTCTATATTCATTGTTTGGTGGTTGGATTTTGTTGGAAAATTGGTTTATAGAAATGGTTTTGACCATCTCTTGACCAATTAATTAAGCGAGTCCCGTGGTTGGAAACGGGAATTTCTTTGGCCAAGTTTGTTCAGGTGAATGAGAAATTAATTCAAAGTATGCCACTTAAATAAAAAAATATTGGAATTGGAGGGATTGGAATAATGCCAATCCCACATTTGTGAAATAGAAGCAAAATGGTCACCTTAAATAGTTTAAGTTGCACAATTGGATTTGGACCCTAAAGTGTACCAATTGTCTTTAGACGGGAGGAAACCTACATGTTAGTAGTTTGGGCAAAAGCCCACACGTGGGTCATGTGTCACATCCAAGAAGGTATTTTACTGAAATAAAATAAATATTATTATATTTCAAACCTCCCAAATTGCGATACATGACAATTCAATCAACTTCTTCAGAACACGCCACGTGTCATGTTTCTAGAATCTGTCCGAACAGACATGTTTGTCTAAACAGATGAGTTATGTCTTTTCAAACATTATCTTTCAGCAGTTGTGCCTTTTGGGACACAACTTTTCAACAACTATAAATAGGTCTCCCATATCCAGTTCATTCCAAATTCATCTTCTTCTGCAGTTTAATATTATCTGCGTCTTAACTATTCTGAGTTCTCCATTTTGGTCCCTAATAATTTTCTACCATTCCAAATATCGCTCGAGAGTTCAAAACTATAGTATGTTCGTTGTTATTGTAATTTGAAGTGCTTTTATTACAATACGATGTCGTTGTATATTGGGAGACGAGTGTCGGAGAACCCTTAGTATCAGTGCAGGGCATTATTGTCTTAAGGATAAAGAGTCTAACTCTTGCCTCGACCAACATTTAATTTTTTCGTCCAATTATTCAAGTAAGTGGTTATTCTGCTCAATTTTATGCATATGGTTATTTTATTAAAAGAATATAAATTAATTGTATTAATATTACCAACAGATTTTAATTATTAATAAAATTGAGAGTTTTCTTATATTTATGCATGAGAAATCTAAGTACAAAATCATATTGAAATGATAGTTTTGCATGTGAGAAGACATTCTCAAATGAGTTTTTGTTTATTAATTAGGGTAAATAAATGAGCTTTTGTTTCAAATTGGTAGAATTCATGTCTAAAATACATAGATGTGACAAGTAGTGCATGTTTGGCTAAGCTTAAAATTTTACTTATAAGTTTACATTTATAAGTAATTATATAAGTTTTAAAAGCAAAGATTATTTTATTATTTAAATTGAAAAGAAATTGTTACTTAAATAACTCGTACATTATATCGACAGATATCTAAGCAATTTTCTCACCCTTTCCACAAATGAAGGCACACTCACCCATCTAATACTTATTTGAAATCATCCTAATATCCAACCCAACTAGGATTGGACTGCTCTATTTTAAAAAGTATACGGAAACAAGAAGTCACGATTGTTGTCTAATTGGAGTCAGACTTGCCTTTTTCAACATATTTTTAAAATGAAAAAGGACTACTTGACACTACTCTTACTCGACTGGGTCGAGTTGCATCATAATTTTACAAACAAAAAATAAATAACTTGTTCGATGTAGATTTATTTATTTCAAAAAATAGATTTTTTTGCTCACTTTTTTTGATTTTTTAAACTTTTTTATTATATAAAAATTTGAAAAGTAAAAAAAAATAGGCAAAAAATAAATTTTTTTGAAGAAAAATGAGAACCTGAACATGTCCAAAACTTATTGTCAACTTATATAACTTGTTTACTTTTCTAGCGGTTACTTTGTTTTATTCAATGTATTCTTTCAAATGAATAAACAAACTTATAATTTATTCAACATATTCTTTCAAATGAATAAACAAACTTATAATTCTCTATCTAATTGGGTTGAATGTTTTGTTTAACTTACTTTGTTGAGATTGAAGTCGATGATAAATGATTTTCTCCTCCTCCGAGCACGGGTGCAGTGTTGGAGACACCGCAAAAGGTATGGGTTTTTTTCCCGTGGCCACTCCGGTGTGATAATCGATAAATGATTAAAGCCTTTGTGCTAAATAGCAATATAGAGTGTATAAGAGTTGTGAGTCCTTTTTACTTGGGGTTGGCCTCTATTTATAGGGATGACAGTAGTTATTGATGATGAGTGTCCCTTCATCTTCCTCATTTGATAACGGGTATCTTTTCATCCCCTCATTATTATGAGTTAATGAGGGATGTTTCGTATTCCCGATAACCGGTGGTAATCGTCATTCCATGGGTCGTCACCGGCTAATCGATGATAGTTGGGTTATTTGCGTCTATCCGCCAAGCGTGCTCATGATACCAACGGTGGGCAAGGTGGTGAGTGAGGCGAGTCGTTGAGGCGCTGCGTGTCACCATAGATAAATAACATACAAAGAGCTGTTATTATTTATATCATCATAAGCCCTCTACTTCCCATAGACCACTTTTCATATAATTGTTGTCAATGGGAAGTAGAAATAATCTCATCGCACTGCTATTCTCTAACTTCTTCGCATGTAAGCTCATCGCCTTGTATTTCGACAGAGGTTTATCGCCTTTAATTTTAATCGAGGCTCATCGCATTGTTTTTTTCGGCGAGAGGCTCATCGCCTTTGTTTTTCTAACAGAGGCTCATCGCCTTTGTTTTGCAAGGCTCATCGCCTGATGATAGCTCATCACCTTAATTTTTAATCGAGGCTCATCGCCTTGTTTTTCTAATGAGGCTCATCGCCTTAATTTTTAATCGAGGCTCATCGCCTTGTTTACAGAGGCTCATCGCCTTGTTTTTCTGGACAAGGCTCATCGCCCTTTTTATCGGGCATAGGCTCATCGCCTTGATTTTTAATCGAGGCTCATCGCCTTGATTTTGAGATAGAGGCTCATCGCCTTGATTTCTAAAGAAAGACTCATCGCCTTGTTTATTGGGCAGAGGCTCATCGCCTTGATTTTTAATCAGAGGCTCATCACCTTGTTTATCGGGCATAGGCTCATCGCCTTGATTTTTAATCAGAGGCTCATCGCCTTGATTTTCGGATAGAGGCTCATCGCCTTGATTTCTAAAGAAAGACTCATCGCCTTGTTTATCGGGCATAGGCTCATTGCCTTGATTTTTAATCAGAGGCTCATCGCCTTGATTTCTAAAGAAAGACTCATCGCATTGTTTATCTGGGCAGAGGCTCATCGCCTTGATTTTTAATCGAGGCTCATTGCCTTGATTTTTAAACATAGGCTCATCGCCTTGTTTTGAGAGATAATAGCAGTTGTAATTGTTTTGGGCATCCGGCTTTGTTTTTTGATGCCAATGATGTTGTCATTATTTTTTAGCGGTGGCCTAGTTTTCCGAACATCGGGCAGCGGTGGTCTTGTTTTTGGGCGGTGACTTTGTTTTTTGAGACGATGTGTGATCTTATTTTTAGCAACTCACCTTATAAGCCCTCTACTTTTCATAAACTATCGTTAATGAAAAGTAGAAGTAACCAAATGCACTTGCTTATCTCAAAAAAAAAAAAATTTTTTTGTTTGGCAAGGTCACTTTCCTTTGGATAGAGGTCGCCACTGGAGTGAGCTCGCCTTGAATTTTTTTTTTTTTTTCTTCTTCCTGGCCGAGGTCACTTGCCCGCCTGGGCGAGGTCGCCCGCCTAGTGAGCTCGCCTAAATTTTTTTTTTTTCTTCTTGGTCGAGGTCACCGCCCGCCGGGTCGAGGTCACCGCCCACCTGGGCGAGGTTGCCCGCCTAGTGAGCTTGCCTAAATTTTTTTTTTTTTCTTCCGGGTGAGGTCACGTCCGCCACCGGCCGAGGGTCACCGCCTAGTGAGCTCGCCTAATTTTTTTTTTTTTTTTTTACTCGACTGGATGAGCTTGCCTGGTTGACTTGCCTCGGCTTGGGCGATGTTGCCTCGTATTGGGTGAGCTTGCCTCTGTTATTTTGAGATTCGGGCTCGTCCTGAATCTTCCTTTTGTTAGACTCATGGTGTTTCCATTGTTGGAATGTTAGAAGTTTTGGGAGGAGCCCCTAGCGGTGAGGGCCCTATCGGTGGATAGCTAGGACTCTGGGGCAGAGCCCCTGGTAATGAAGATCCTACCGGCAGAGGGTTAGGACCCTGTGGTAGCTGAGAAACCGCAGCGTTCCGATCTTGGAGTAGAGCCGTTAAGGCCGCCACCTGAACTTGCAGTGCCGCGAGTTGAGTGGCAGAGGCAAATTCTTGTGGTGGGTGATTAGTGGCGATTGGACTCGGTGCCTACATCCCGAAGCAGGGTCGGTGGTGAGCGGTTACATTCCTAGCTCTTCCGGTTCGAGCCATAACTTCTTGTGCGGATTCCCATGACGGGCGCCAATTGATGATAAATGATTTCTCCTCCTCCGAGCACGGCCGGCAGTGGTGGAGAGACCGCAAAAGGTGGCGGGCTTTTTTCCCCGTGGCCACTCCGGTGTGATAATCAATAAATGATTAAAGCCTTTGTGCTAAATAGCAATATGGAGTGTATAAGAGTTGTGAGTCCTTTTTACCCTGGGGGTTGGCCTCTATTTATAGGGATGGCCTGTAGTTATTGATGATGGGTGTCCCTTCATCTTCCTCATTTGATAACGGGTGTCCTTTCATATCCCTCATTATTATGAGTTAATGAAGGATGTTTTGTATTCCCGATAACTGGTGGTAACTGTCATTCCATGGGTGGATTCACCGGCTAACTCGATGATAGTTGGGTTATTAGATCTATCCGTCGAAGCGTGCTCATGATACCACCGAAGGTGGGCAAGTTGGTGAGGCAAAGTAGTCGTTGAGGCGTCGTGTCACTGATAAGTACAATTTTGTACTTATCTAGGCTCATAAAAAAGGACGATTATGAGTACTATTAGTTGTTTTCAGTTTAATTGCATGTTGTTTTCTTATTATTTTAGGAAATAATCAAATTCAAGTATCAATCTGACAAAAAGACGAAAAGAGACTTGAAGGGCATAACGGGCACCAGTTTTGGCAGTTTTCTGATGGGACTAGAACTCTACAACCCAAGATAAAACAACAACTTAAACACACGTCTTAGAGGGTTGGAGAACATTATAAATAAGACAGATATAATAGCCGTAAGAGGAGACGAATTTTGGGAACAAGATACAAGAGGAGGATCAAGATCAAGACACGGGATTGAAGATTCTTCATCTAGAGTCACGGGTTGTAATTATTTCTTCTTCTTTTTCTTTCGCCAGATCATGATGAAATCAATTATTGTCATAATTGACGAAATCATGTCCGGCTAAATTTACTTTTCTAATATGAACGATGAAACCTCATGATTTTTAATTAATTAGAAGTTTTTCTGTTTTAGTAATTAATTGCTTTTGGATTGATTATTCTTTATGCAGTTTTTCTATTATTTTAATGCCTGATTACCATTAGAATATATTGTGATCTATATTGAAGTCGAGAGATTCAATATAGATTAAGCACGTGGTATTGAATAACATAGGGTCCAATAATAGATAGAGATTACTATTATGCTTTATGAAATCTATTTAGGTGTTCTTGAGATTTTAATGCATGTGTTTATGTTGAAGTTTAATTAGAGATAATGAAGTTCGTGATAACATATAGAATTGTTTGACCATCGAGAGAGGCTTTCGATTAATTTAGGACGCTGATTTTCAATCTATGGTAATTATAAGCTAAAAGCAGTTAAACGGATGTTTGATTAAGGAAAGTGTTGGTGGATTCGCAAATCCTAGAGTTAGTAGATCTTGAATTCGTTCTTACCTTTTTAAAGTTACTTATTGTTATTTTCAATTTAATTAAAATAGTTAAATTAGTTTAGAATCACAAAAATCAAATTGAATCTGTGTTTCTTTTATTGTTAAAATTTAGGTTATAAATTAATTGGTTAAATTAATATCTGGTCCTCGTGGGTTCGACACTCTATTTATCACTTTATTACTTGTCAACGATCCGTCCACTTGCGGGATTTAAATCGCAACTAGAACTCTACAACTCCAAGATAAAACAACAACTTAAACACACGTCTTAGAGGGTTGGAGAACATTATAAATAAGATAGATAATAGCCAGAAGAGGAGACGAATTTTGGGAACAAGATACAAGAGGAGGATCAAGATCAAGACACGGGATTGAAGATTCTTCATCTAGAGTCACGGGTTGTAATTATTTCTTCTTCTTTTTTTTTTCACGGATCATGATGAAGTCAATTATTGTCATAATTGACGAAATCATGTCCGCTAAATTTACTTTTTTTTAGGATGAAGGATGAAACCTCATGATTTTTAATTAATTAGAAATTTTTCTGTTTTAGTAATTAATTGCTTTTGGATTGATTATTCTTTTGCGCAGTTTTCTATTATTTTAATGCCCGATCACCATTAGAATATATTGTGATCTATATTGAAGTCGAGAGATTCAATATAAATTAAGCACGTGGTATTGAATAACATAGGGTCCAATAATAGATAGAGATTACTATTATGCTTTATGAAATCTATTTAGGTGTTCTTGAGATTTTAATGCATGTGTTTATGTTCGAAACTTAATTAGAGATAATGAAGTTCACATAACATATAGAATTGTTTGACCATCGAAAGAGACTTTCGATTAATTTAAGAACGGCGATTTTCAATCTATGGTAATTATAAGCTAAAACAGTTAAACGGATGTTTGATTAAGGAAAGTGTTGGTGGATTCGCAAATCCTAGAGTTAGTAGATCTTGAATTCATTCTTACTTTTTTGAAGTTACTTATTGTTATTTTCAATTTAATTAAAATAGTTAAATTAGTTTAGAATCACAAAAATCAAATTGAATCTGTGTTTCTTTTATTGTTAAAATTTAGGTTATAAATTAATTGGTTAAATTAATATCTGGTCATCGTGGGTTCAACACTCTATTTATCACTTTATTACTTGTCAACGATCCGTCCACTTACGGGATTTAAATCGCACAACAAGTTTTTGGCGCCGTTGCCGGGGACTAGTTTTATTAATTACTACGTTAATTGATAATTTAGTTTTAACAAATTTTTTTTAATTATTATTTTTTTTATTTTTGTTTTTTTGTTTTTTTGTTTTTTTATTTTTTTTATTATTATTAAATTTTTATTTTTAGTTGATCTACTTGTTTCTCTTGATTTCATTGCTACGGGGAATAAAGATGAGCTAGGAGATCAAGCACAACACAAGATGATGCAGACTTTGAGATTGACAAGGATGACTTACTCTTGGAAGATTTATGGAAACCACCGGTCAAACAAAATTTTGTCCCTACTCCTACACCTACAATCGGGATTGGCAAAATCACTCAGTTACTCTTTGTACAATAACCAAAGTCAAACAGAATACACGGGGTGGACATCAATTGGCTCATCTTGGCGAAACTTGATTCATTGGCAAAACAGATGGAAACAATTGAATTACTCTCGACCACCAATATGGTTCGGGATGTCTCTACCAATATGTGCAACTTTGCGGGCAAATCATCAATCATCATCGAATGCCTTTTAACCAAAGTCAAGTATCATCACCGAACAAGTCAGATATGCTCGTAACTTTCGACTACATCGAATAATCCATACTCGCAGACTTATAATCCCGGATGGAGAAATAATCAAAATTTATCCTATGGCAACAACCAAAATATCCAGAATCCGCCAAATCAAGGGAGGCCACAAGAAAAAAAAAAAGAGGGCTGGAAGAAGTCACACGTATGGAATCGAATTGAAGGAGATGCGAAAAGAGGCAGGGATGTTGCTATAAAGAATATGGAAAATCAGATTAGGCGGTTGGCTAAGATGCTGACAGAGAGTCCACAAGGCACCTTTCCAAGCGACACTAAAGCCACCCCGATGGAAGACATGTCAAGCATTATAACAATTAGTGAGGATCAACTACATGAAATTTTGGAAAATATACCAGTTGTCCAAATTGATGAAGTACCAACAAAAGAAGAAAAGTATATGGAGAATGAGAAGTTGATCATACATAAGCGAGAATGAAAAAGTGGCGTTTAATGATGTCGCACCAACTAAGCAATTTTTCAACTCCCATCTTTCTTCTAAAATTGATTTTGTGATCAAGATCATTGAAGAAGTTGAAATTTTCATAGTTAAGTTCGAGCAAGGTGATCAAATTAAATCATATTTTTATGAGAAGTACAAAGTTAAATATTGGAGAACAAAGGAAAAATGGTGCAAAGTCAATCGATGCAAACAAAACAAGTCATCAAAAGCCATGTTCAAAGTACCATGAGTGATCACCGCGACAAAGTCAAGCTAATGATCAGAAGAAGCGCTCAATGGAAGGCAATCCATTTTTCTACCCTTTTATTTATTTAAATTTCGTATTATTTAAATTTTAGGATTTCAATTGATAATTTACACGTTTTAGGTTTTTAGGATTTAAAGTAGGTTTTTTCTTAGGTTTTGAGGTTACAATCATCGTCATCTTGCATAATCACGTTGTTCAATTATTTTAAATTTATATTTAAAATAATAATAATAATTTTGTTTTCCTTAAAAAAAAAAAATTTAATTTCGTTTTTCTAAAAAAAAAAAAATTTTAAAAATTAAAAAAAAAATTAAAAAATTAATTTCGTTTTTCTTAAAAAAAAAAAAAAACCAAAAACAAAAAATTTAATAAGTTCTTTTTTTTTTTCTTTTCCTTTTAGGGTTACAACCTACAAGCTGGTTGGATGACATTCACACAAAGATTTGCCGACCAACTGTTCAGATTTCTCCTCCAGTTGATCTTATCACACATTTTCTCCCGGCACCATCAGATCTATCTCAGGGAAGTCTCTAATATTTTGATTTTAAATTTTACATTGGGGACAATGTTTCTTTCAAGTTTTGGGGTAATGGACTAAAATGAAAAATTTGCTTGATTCGATAATTGATAATTGATATTTGATTTTTAATTTATTTTCGTTTAAAAAAAATTATTATATTTATTTGTTGGCATATTTATGTGATATGAATAGCCTTGCCGGCTAATGATGTAACTTTTTATTTAATTATTATGTTTTAATCCATGACTTGTGAACAGATTATTACTATTGGTTAAATATGAGACTATTTGACCATGTTTGATATTGTGTTGTGTCAGCCAGTTAAAATGATTTTTAGCTATGTTGGTGCACTTAAGTTGAAAATAATAGGATAACCTGTTTAAACCTAAAAATCATCCGTATCTCGAACAAATAACCAATATAGTGAGAAAGTGTGGTAATTAAACCGTGATAGTGGCTATTTAGGTTATGATTGATTCCATGTATGTTGAAAATTTGTGTGGAGCACTTTAGACCGATTAGAGGAAACTAAGTAATGACCGAATGTTAGGAATCTAATCCTCACGCATGAACTTATTACACGCAAGGAACAAAAATTTATTATTATTGCTTAACTTTTCGTAGCCTAATTGACTTGAGTGAAAAGGTCGTGTAGGGTTTCTCAAAACCCGATGCCCTAAGGTTCGAAAGACACAGGAGTCATCGACATCAAGCTCGTTACATGAGTCATTTAGAAAGCTTAATGGACTGAGTTTTGCACCTTATTAATATCTTATAACTCCTTTCGTAGCCTAATTGACTTGAGTGAAAAGGTCCGTAGGGGTTTCTCAAAACCCGATGTCCCTAAGGTTCGAAGACACGGGAGTCACCGACCTCAAGCTCGTTACATGAGTCATTTAGAAAGCTTAATGGATTGAGTTTTGTACATAAGATCTATATAAAAAAATTATTATTTATTTATTTAAATTTAATTTTTATTTACATCCAAAAAAAAAAGAAAGAAAAATGATGAAATTCTTTGCAAAGTAAACATAAGGATTAGATGACTAATGGGTTTGACTTACTTAGTAGAAAATTTCTGGTCAAGAGTGCTCATAAATTGGAGAATCTTCATATACTTAGGTTGTCACGATTATTAGTTTTCTCAACTAGCCTCGAACAAGAAAATGATGAGCGAAGTGTTACCTTTGAACCAAAATCTCGGGATTTGAGAGAAAACATCATTTTGGGGGAAGTGTACCTTACGAGAAGGAAGGAAAAGTTGACCAAGTGGTTGGGCTATCACCACCATAGAATTTAAGTTAATCAGATTAACTGTTCTCACACACATATCGAGTATGGTTTGAGTATAATCACATTTGCAATAGTAATACTTGGATACTCGTCATGAATTATAAGTTGTTACAAAAGAACGGCAAGCTATTTATAGTATAACTATTTTTATTATTTTTATTAGTATGTGCATGATTGTTTTTAGCTAGTTTATTAGAGGACGAATAATAGTTCAAGTTTGGGGTATTTGATAAGTACAATTTTGTACTTATATCGGGCTCACAAAAAGGGACGATTATGAGTACTATTAGTTGTTTTCAGTTTAAAATGTTCAACATATGTCTCAAACATATTGGTGAACCTTTTTTTTTAATGCTACACGTGTGAAAGGTATAACTTCAAGCGTCAAGAATTTATTCTGACTATTGTATTTTGATGAAGCTTCATAGATTTTAACATAAGTTGTTTTTCTTTCATTTACGCAATTCTCTTAAAGCAATATTTTATAAAATAACATTTTTTTTATCACAAGCAAAAACTGTTTGGATGAAAATAATAAATATTTGGTTTAAAGTCGAAAAGAACTTCTTAACTAAAGAGCTCTATATTCAACTTATTCGAAAGCTAAAACCTAAAGTGATAAAAGACTATTCAAATCTTAAATAAAATTTGAAAAACCAGTCGAAGGAGAGGTTGTACTTAGGGGTTGGCATGGGTTGGATTGGTTCGGTTTTGGGCCCAAACAGAAATCGAACCGACCACTTCGGTTTGGCATTTCTCCCAAACCGAACCAAACCACCTTGTTGGGCAAACCGATCCAAACCGAACCGACTAATCATAGATCGGTTCAGTTTGGTTTAGGCGGTTTCGACTTGTATTTGTATTCTAAAAAAATAACAATAACTCTAATTTCAAAATTTCTTTTGGACATATAACAAATTATTTACAAAACATTTAAATATAACTCTCATTTACAAATTAACCAACATTTACAACCTTTTTTTGGACATGCAAGTTATTAATTTTTGGACATTTACAACTGGGTTTAATTTAATTTTTGTTCTTATAAGTTATAATTCGGTTCGGTTTGGGTTGGTTTAGTTTGGTTTATTTATCACAAACCGAAACCGAACCAACCCAAATTTATTTTTTAGCTTAGTAAACCAAGCCAAACCGCCAAAGTGTGAAAAACCGAACCAAATCGACCCGAATCGGTTTAGTTCGGTTGATTTGAGCAGTTTGGATGCCACCCCTAGTTGCACTCATGATAATGTCATTAGCAATGTGATCATATAATTTTTAGCACTCATGATAAAGTGTTAATTCCAAAAAAAAAACTCATTAGTTTTTTTTTATTTTTTTTAAAAAAATAAAAGTATTAGACCTATTTGCACATTTTGTAATGATTAAGAATCCACATACAATTTCTTCTAATTAAAATTAAGGGCATATTTGTCATAAAGACCAATTTTGCACCAAAACACATAGATTAGGAATTTGTTTGCCAAAAAATATACGTTAGGGACCAATTCCACATTAAGAGCAAAGGTCCATTTGTGCCAAAATCCCTAAATAAAATTTGAAAAACCAGCCAAATGAGAGGTTGAACTCATGATAACGTCATTAGCAATGTGAACATATAATTTTTTTTAGCAAACAATAGGTTATTGGACAAACTCATACATAGAAATATGCATTAAAGGTGCGTTTGACGCACTGATTTAGACCGTCTCAAAGATAAAAAATTATTATCCGTTTGAATTCACATAATACTATCTACCTACTACTATATATTCTAATCTTATATTAAATTTTTTATACAGTCTAATACGGTGCATCACACACAACCTAAATATTGTGCTAAAAGATCGTGATGTTCATCCTTGCTTTTTTATGCTGCACATGAAATTCCATTCCAACAGACAAAACTATACATCTAGGAACTAAGTACATGTTTGACAGTGTTGAAATTATTTAGGTTAATCAAAGGAGCCTCGAGATAAGATAATTTAAAACTACTTTTTCCCCACCCCTACCCCCAAAACAAAAGGTAAAAATTAGAAAGAACCGAAATAATACCATATAAAATATTACATTCTAATCCATAATAAACTAAGGAGGGTCTCATCAACTCAAATTTTAAAAGATTTGTTAATATTTATGAATTTAAATAGATTTCATGAATTTATAAAATTCCATAGAATTTATAAGATTTCAACAGAATTCTATATTTTAAATTTCAATATATTCTTATGGATTTCAAATAATTTTCATGAATTTGTAGTCTTTTTATTAAACTAGTGGTGCCTCGTGCATTGCACGTAGAATTGCATAAATGTTGTTTGTGATAGTGTGAATTGATTAGGGTCGTAAAGTTAAGGTATTTTTGTGAAGCGAAATAGTTATTAATTCAATTGAAATTATGTGGAAATTATTTGAAATTGGTGATAGACTTTGATTTTGAAATTTAAATCTCCTTGGAAAATGAAAAACCGCTCGTCAAACTGTAAAATCACCCAACTGTTTGATTAATATGCACATTTCTTGAAAATAGATATCAACACTCTAAATGCAAAAAACAAACCCTTGGCAAAATGAAGCCGTACTAACAATGTACCATCAGACTTTTTGACTAATTGCACATATTTCATTTCCCTTGGTATATACTATATAGTGTATCCATCTCCCGATTGACCGACATAAATGTATAATATTCGATAATTAAAAGCATCACTTTCTAATGGATCGAGAAGCATGCATGCGTAATCAAGATGGCGTCTACTATGATCCTCAACTTGGAAATATTTAATTATGAAGAGGATGATCTATCATCATAAGAGGAACAAAATCAAACATTTGGATGCAAGGTAAATGGCGGACCATGTGGAATATTCTTTTGACATTGATTCGATGGAAGGACCCCTCCCATATAGAGACGGAGAAAGAATCACCAAAGGGCTCAATAGAGTCCACTTAACTTGGTATGCCATTACTTGTTTGTTATATATATTCCCTCTTTACGTAAATAAGGTGAACTTCCATCATATTTCCTTCTTAGTTCCACTACTATAGTTGCTTCCTATAGAAGTCCGGGCAACAATCATCCAGTAAAATGTTGTGTCATGGAGAACCAAGAGTTTTATCTGACCTTAAATGCCGGTAAGGCTTCCCAAGCAGATAAATCACTTTGACCGGGCAAATTTTGTAACAAAACTTGCAAACATTCCATAATTTGTTGGTGAATGCTTTGTTAGAAGTCAACCTCTCGGTTGATAAATTTAGATCCTGCAACAAAAAGAAGGGCGTTGATGAATGAAAATATCATGAGATAACCACTGACCCTATTCTGTGACGTGGTTTCCTTTAAATAATGACGATGAACAACAATTGCATAAAATTACAAATTTTCATTTTTAAGCTAAAGAAAGGATTTAACCAATATATAGGACCAAGATGTTTTCAAGAAGCACGAACCTCACTGACTTCACATCACCCGTAAGCGGAGTAAAGCGTTTATTTCAATGAAAAAATCAACTATTAGTGATAATGCTCGAACCTTTTGTCATGGTGTATTCCTCTCATTATAATGATCCAAAAAGTTCAAAACAAAATCAAGAATGCAGTCCAAATCATTTAATCACATCTTATCGCTAAATGTTTAGCGCCCTAATTCATTTTGATTTTATATTCAAAAGACAACATAATACAACAACATAATTTAAGTATCTAAGTTCATTTTGGACATATTCAAGGTTAAAATTAATTTATAGGTTAATGACACCATTCTTTGGAGATTGTATCTGCAACTATTTGCTTGTCTTCTACCAAAACCACGAAATACTTAAATAAAACTCCAATTTTCCCCACCCCTCTCCTCACTTTTTACATACAAATGTTGCACTTCTTCATTGCCAAATAAGCATATTTATAATCAGATGAAGATATATGAAAAATGGAGACAATTCTTAGTTATTATGATCTATTAAGTTTCAAGAAAAACTCACTATCCATGTTACTGCATTGGGAGATGTGATTCAATAATCTTCTCTATCTCATATTAAGTGTGGATTAATTATAGTACGTTGGTTTTCTGTTTTTAAATTGTAAGAATGCTTAGTGCACACAATTTGTTATTCTTGACCTATATTGATGAACATTCGTTCGTAACTTCCGACATGATATGCAAAAGTAGCATCAAGGTGAAACTTCCTTGTAATTAAAATGAAGTTTTCAATCATAATCACTATTTTTCTATAAAGAAGTAGAAAGTTATCCTCTTTTTCCAGAATTAGATGTTTAACTTCTCATTTGAAAATATTTTCAACAATGGTTTTTTCCTCAAATCAGATATTCTCTTGACATGTTATTTTATTAAATTGAAGCAATTATTATGTTCAAAATGGAAGAAATTTCTGAGAATGTACCGAAAGGCAGAGACCGAACATCATTCAAAATCCTCTACTTCAAGTACACAAGATGATAAATGACACTGCACATTAAATTGATATACAAAACTTGAGACTTCAAAACATCAATCCCCGTGTCTTGGACATTGATAAAGATGGCATTCTCTCAAGAAAATAAACTAAAAAAAGCTCAAATAGGTGTTTTTCCATTGAAAACAAATATCAACACAAAACACCAAGAAGTGACGAGAGTTCAAAAAATTGAAGTTCTCATATTCGTCAAACAAATGATTTATCTTTCTCTAATGACAGAAAAGTGGATAACAAGCTAACGAAAAAAAATGAAATAATATGAGTGTCACATTTACACAATAATTTAAATTTGAAAAAATTAGTCCATCAGCACAATGTTTGTGTCTTTCATAATTCAATAACCAAAGATATCCTATTGATGGTCTTTAAATTGCATGGATCTGCCTTAGTAGTAATTACATAATATTGATCGAGAATTTGGACAGAAAAAGTAAAAAAAGTAACTCTAGTACCAGAAATAAAATTTATGCTATGCATAAAGTCAGATTCCAATTACAAAGTAAAAACACATACATTTACCGAATCAAATTCCAGAGATCATTTCAAACAACTTAACAATGACTGATAACACAACCATTATCTTGCTTCCACCACCAAAATCAACATCGCATTTCCATAAATAAATTAACAAACATGCAGATTACACGAAACAAAATCTGCATATGCATAAATTAGAGTATAATTACATGATTTCAGTAAATGGGTTTAAGGAAATAACCAGTGAATAAAAGTACGGCATTACCTCCCTTACAGTTAAGCATTCACTTTAGGATCTGGCTGACGTAGTGACTCTTTCAAAAATGGTATTATCACTGCAAACGTGCAACCAAAAAAATAGAAGAAAGATGGGAAGATGGAAACTACAAAAACGAAAACAAAACAAAAATTTGAAACCGAGTAGGCAATGGTGAAACTTGAAAGTGCGGCTGTGATAAGAGCTTAGGATTCTCACTTCTCTAATTCAGGAAATAGGAACCAAGAAAACAACAATTACACAAACGAACAGGAGAATATTGACAAACCACGGCCACATGAATTATTAACAGGAGATTGAAAAAAAAAATAAACAAAAAGTTGTACATACCTTCTTTAACATCAAATATTCAGGAAACTCTAGCACAGTTCGAAACACCAGAGGTCGATGAAAATAAAAAATCCCCAAATATCTAAAAGTGACCCAAACTACGCCAAAAATCAACAAAAGGCAGATCAAACTGCCAAAAATTCAACAAAACGATCGAAATCAATGAATGGAAGATGTACTCCGTAACATCGAATCCCACAAATTCGAGATATTAAATAATCTAGCAACCACAACCCAGATCGAAGACCACAAAAAGTTAGACTACAACAGCGAGAAAATCCAGATCTAAGAGTTTTCACCGCTAGCTTATGTATTAAATCTGATGGTAACGAAGCAAATGAAGAAATGACACACAACAAGAATCGGAGAAGACCACTGAGAGTTGTGTATCGGAGAAGACGGGGAGAACAAAAAGCCTTGGCCACTGCGTGCAATGAATCTGATTTTCATAACCAAAAAAAAAAAAGCCCGGCTGACTCATTGAAAACGACGTTTACTCCTCCTAAGCCACTTTTATTTGTTTTTAAGAAATGGTAATTTTACATTCTTTTTATTCTAAATAATTCGAGTGGCTATCTTACATAAACAAATATTTTGAATAGAATTTTAAAAAGAGAATTTTATTTAAAATATAAAGAACTAAAAACTCTTTTCAATCAAAGAGATGAATGATTCGATGGATTGGGAGGTATACCAATTCGACATCCGTGTCAGCTAAACTCCTAGAAAATAAACTAATAAATAGGTCATCCGTTGTCTCTAAGCTCGAAACGTAATTAGATCCATTGTTTGCAGGAATTCACATTACTATTATCAATTTTCTCAGATTTAAATTATAAAAAATTGATTAAAGAACAAAGCTTCTTCAAAAGAAAATTTTTAAATAGAGTTTAATTTTTATTTTCTTTCTACTTGTCCTTTTTATATAATCCTCTCTTTCATATCCGAGACTAAATGATGGATATTTATGGCTTGTTCGGTGTAGTGTTTTTTAAAAAAAAAAAATTAATTTTTTGCCTACTTTATTGACTTTTCAAACTTTTTTGTAGTGTAAAAAATTTGAAATGTCAAAAATAGTAGCCAAAAAAAGGAGAACCGAACAAGCTCTTAAGATTCATTCTCTTTCAAAATCAGTTGTTTAACCATCTTGAATAAAAATTTATTTTATGGCTTAAAAAGATAATTTACATGTGTCGCATTTGATAAATAAATCTTTCCAAATTCACAAAAGAATTTTTAGTGCTATACTGATTTTACAGTCCAATATCTAATTGTCCTATATGGTAATTATCTAATTAATATTTACCAATATATTATTTATATATTTCAACCCAATTGTTTGGTTTAATAAATGGTCATGGAGCATCAAAAATGAAAATTTCAAAAACGATGTTTGACAATTGTATAAAAAGAAATATTAAAATAAAAAATAAAAAATTCAATAAACTTAAATGCTAATATAAATTGAAAATCAAGAACAATAGTTTACTACAAAAATTTATGGCACAAATTGAGGAAAGAGGTGAGAGGAAGAGATGCATAAGAGAATAGTTGAATAGAAATTTTGAGGGGTGGGGATAAAATCCCTAAAGAATTTGTTATTCATATTTATGAGCTCGAAATCCATACAAATTTGTTTAAGTCTTCTAATTAATGAAATCTTTATAAATCAACTAGTAATTGGGGACACCTAAATTTCTAAAGAATCTATATAAATCTGAGTTGAGGACACCCAAATTTCAATTGAATCTATTAAAATCTGAGTTGAGGACACCTAAATTTCAATTGAATATATTAAAATCTGAGTTGATGACACCAAAATTTACTTGTATTTTTAAAATCTATTCAAATATAAGTTGAGGACACCCCCTCAAATATGTGCAATCTATCACATGGACTCTGATGCGAGCATTATGTATACATAATTGATAATTGAGGTAGGAACAAAGATAAAGGGTGAGTCCAATGCAATGTACTTGCCAAATAAAAGTCGAAAATAGTAGCACTCAGAACAAATCTTTCCCCACCATCTTATTAGTGAAAACTATCGAAATCAGTGTTTGGATACTTTATTGCACCTAAATTCATATCCAATGCCATGTAAAAACCATCAACTGCCTAATCTTGAAGAAATAAAAATGTAAATAAAAAAACATGCACTTTGCACCACAATGAAAAGAAACACCCTCAGAAAAATTACAATAGCAGTAGATTGAGAGAAAATCAAGCCGATGAGGTCCCATAGATGTCCATCTTGGAAAAGTAATAGAGTGCAGACACAAAATATGGCAAAATGTGTGGTGGTTGAACTGACATTATATTTTAGAGGCCCAAAATTAACCCACATCAACACAACCACAATGATCGAAAATGAATGTTAAACCATTGGTACTTCATAGGAAAGAGTAATGGCTGTTATTCACCTTATCAAATAAAAACGAGAAACTTCATATTACATAAACAGGAAACAAAAAATTAAGTAAACTGCAGAATTAAAACTAAAGAAGAAAGCAAACCGAGGCATGTACAAGTACAGTTTCCTTAAAACAGATTCGTCCCCTACCGTAGGTTATGAACGTCTATTTCCCAGGATACAACGGTAGAACTGGTTGTACTAGCGAACCGACCTACTGCCCGACCAATATCACCGAAAGAGAAAACTTGGAGGAATAGAAAAGAAGAGAGGAAATGCTTAATCTTTTTGATGTGTTGAAATGAGGAAAATGGACTTGTTTATATAGGCCATAGAATGACCTTCCAATTCCAATTCAACCATTAAAACAAGAGTTACAAAAATTACAAAAATGAAAGGTTGAGAAGATGGAAGGTCTCAAAATTGAAGTTTTAATTTTTTTCATTCATTTTACTTATTTTCCAACAATCCCCACATGAATGAAAAAATTGAAAGAGACACGGAAGACTAGGTGATAAAGTTCAACGTTTGAATCCTGCATAGGATAGGTAGGTGTTATCCTTTGAACCTTCTCTTATGAAAGTATATTTACTTTACTAGCTGATCAGTAGACGCGATGTTCTTGAACTGTTTTGCCGTTTGTGTAAACGATGATATACCTCACACAGAATTCTTTCTGACATAGTTCAGTTCTCATTGTTATGTTCATTTATGGCCGTGAACATCTGCCTGGTTCTGCGAGAATTTTTAAGAATTGGGCCTTACACAATTCTCTTAGAAGCGGCCCCACTTCTCTCTCACATAGGTTATTTCTTATTAAAAGTAGCTCGCTCTACTCCGCGCGTAAGAATCATTAAAAGCCTATTGTTTATCCTTTCCTCTACGGGTATCACTGTTTTATCATAGGAATGGATAGGAGAGAACTCCCACAGTGATCTAATTAAGTATTTACAATTAGGTTGTCCCTTTGAACCTAGATCTTGGGATCTCCAGTCAACTAGGTTGGGTTTCCATTGTATTAACTTATTCTTCCAAAGGCTTAAGTCCCATTCCTTTCGACGATTTTCCAACTAACTCTCTATTCAAACATTTAGTTAGCGGATCCGCAATATTATCCTTTGACTTAACATAGTCAATAGAGATAACTCCAGTTGAGAGTAGTTGTCTTATGGTATTATGTCTACGACGTATGTGTCTAGACTTACCATTATACATGTTACTCTGTGCCCTACCAATTGCAGATTGACTATCACAATGTATACAAATTGTTGGCACAGGCTTTGACCATCTAGGAATATTCTCTAAGAAGTAACGTAACCACTCAGCCTCTTCACCACACTTGTCCAAGGCTATAAACTCAGATTCCATAGTGGATCTAGCTATAACCGTCTGTTTAGAAGATTTCTATGATATAGCAGCACCTCCCAGTGTGAACACAAATCCACTTGTAGACTTTGAGTCTTTTATATCAGATATCCAGTTAGCGTCACTGAATCCTTCAATAACTGCCGGATATCTAGTATAGTGCAGCCCATAATCACGAGTATATCTCAAATACCTTAGTATTCTTATTATTCCTTTCCAGTCGTTAACTCCTGGATTACTCGTGTATCTACTCAGTTTGCTAACTGTGTAGGCTATGTCTGGTCTTGTACAACTTATTAAGTACATCAGACTTCCAATAATTCTAGAGTATTCTAATTGAGAGATACTCTCGCCTCTGTTCTTTGATAGATGCTGACTGGTATCTATCGGTGTTTTAGCCATGCCAGAACCATCTTTATTAAAATTTTCAAGAATTTTGTCCACATAGTGTGATTGACTTAGGACAATTCCCTCTGATGTTCTTGAAATTTTAATTCCAAGTATCACATCTGCTAAGTCCATATCCTTCATGTCAAATCTTGAATTTAACATGTCTTTAGTAGATTTAATCATCTTATCGTTTCTTCCAACAATAAGCATGTTATCAACGTAAAGACATAAAATGACATAGCCATTTTCAGTGTCTTTGATATAAACGCATTTATCACACTCGTTGATTTTAAATCCACATTCCATCATGACATGATCAAACTTTTCATGCCATTGTTTTGAACTTGTTTCAAGTCATATAATGACTTCACCAATTTACAGAGTTTGTTTTCTTGCCCTGGAGCAGAAAAACCCTCAGGTTGTTACATGTAGATTTCTTCATCTAAATCTCCATTTAGAAATGTAGTTTTCACATCCATTTGATGTACTTCTAGATTCACAAAGCTGCAATTGCAAGTATCATCCTAATGGATGTTATTCTCGTTACTGGAGAATATGTATCAAAGTAATCAAGGCCTTCTCGTTGTCTGTATCCTTTTATAACAAGCATTGCCTTATACTTTTCGATTGTTCCATCTGCTTTCATTTTCTTTTTGAAAATCCATTTGTAGCCTAGTGGTTTGCATCCCGGAGGAAGATCCACTAGCTCCCATGTATGGTTTTGCAGAATAGAATCTATCTCACTTTTAATTGCCTCTTTCCATTGAGGTCCTTCCGAAGAGTTTACAATTTCTTTGAAGCTTTGAGGTTCAGTTTCTAGCATATAAGTCAGAAAATCAGGACCATAAGATTTTTCTGTCCTTTCTCGTTTGCTACGTCTTGGTTCAATCTCAACTTCCTCTTCTACTTCTTGGTCCTGACTATTCTCAATCATAGTCTCATATGTCCGTTTAGAAGAGCTCGCTTCTTTTTTGGACTTGTATGGAAATACATGTTCAAAGAATGATGCATTTCTCGATTCCATTATCGTGTTTTTGTGTATATCAAAAATTTTTGAATCAAACACAAGAAATCGATAAGCACTACTGTTATGTGCATATCCGATAAATATGCAATCAATAGTTTTTAGTCCTATTTTCACCTTCTTTGGTATAGGTACCGCCACTTTGGCAAGACATCCCCACACTCGTAAGTATTTGTAGGAAGGCTTTCTTCCTTTCAATAACTCGTAGGGGCTCTTATCTTCTTTCTTCCGGGGCACCTTATTTAAAAGATAATTAGCTGATAACACAGCTTCTCCCCACATGTTATGAGGTAATCCAGAACTTAACAACATTGCATTCATCATTTCTTTCAATGTTCTATTTTTCCGTTTAGCAACACCATTTTGTTGAGGTGAATAATGTGTTGTTGTTTCATGTTTAATTCCGTGTTGTGCACATAATTCAACAAATGGTGATTCATATTCACCACCTCTATCACTTCTCAACACTTTGATCTTCTTGTTGAGTTGATTTTCAATTTCATTCTTATAGAGAACAAATTTCGCTATAGCTTCGTCTTTACTTTAAAGCAAATTCACGAAACAATATTTTGTGCTATCGTCAATAAAAGTAATAAAATATTTGTTGCCTCTCCTTGTTTGTACAGATTTTAAATCACATACATCGGTATAAATTAAATCAAGTGGTTCCGTTTTTTTTCAACAGATTGAAATGATGACCTTGTCAATTTTGCCTCAACACAAATTTCACACTTATGTTTATTATCAATTTGGAATGTAGGTATACAATTCAAGTTAATTAGTCTACACAAAGTGTCGTAATTAACATGTCCTAGTCTACCATGCCACAAATTGGAAGACTCAAGCAAGTAAACGGAAGAGTTTTTCATTTTATTCATTTTTGGCTTAATAGCCATAACATTGAGCTTAAAGAGCCAATCACTTACATAACCCTTTCCTACAAACATTCCAGACTTAGACAAAATAACTTTGTCTGACTCAAACACTATACGAAATCCATGCTTGTCAACAGCGAGCCAGACACCAAATTCTTGCGAATCTCTAGCACATAGAGCACGTTGTTTAGAGTCAGCTCTTTCCCATACGTCATCTTTAGAACCACTTTTCCATGGCCCTTGATTTCAGAGGTAGCTGAATTTTCCATATACACTTTTTTTCCATCTGTTTCTTCAAAACCACTAAACATCTCCTTGTCGGAGCAAACATGTTGGGTGGCACCGGTGTCTATCCACCATTCTCTCGGATCCCACCAGATTTACTTCAGAAATGACAGCAGCGAGGTTCATTTCAAATACATCATGTGTGATGTCATCAACAATATTTGCTTCTTTCTTGTTGTTCTTTTTCGGCAACCTGCACTCCAACGATCTATGACCTACTTTGTCACAGTTGTAGCATTTTCCAAGAAATTTCTTCTTGAAAACTCCTCCTTTTGGACCCATTTTCGTCCCTTTCCCAGACATCCCAAACTTACTCTTGTTTGTCTTAGAGCTTTGACCATGCTCCACAACATTTGCTTTGGCCATTTGAGGATTAAACCCCTTCTTTTCAGAACTTTTGTTGTCTTCTTCAATTCGAAGTTTGACAATCAGTTCTTCAATGTTCATTTCCTTTCGCTTGTGCTTCAGGTAATTCTTGAAATCTTTCCAAGCCGGAGGCAACTTTTCAATCATTGCCGCCACTTGGAAAGTTTCACTTAAAACCATCCCCTCAGCATGAATCTCGTGCAAGATTACTTGAAGTTCTTGTACTTGATCGATTCTGCTTTTTTGAGTCCACCATTTTATAATCCAGGAAGCGGCCGACAATAAATTTCTTAGCCCGACATCCTCGGTTTTATATTTTCGGTCTAGAGACTCCCATAATTTCTTCGCCGTTTTCATTGTACTATACACGTTGTATAGTGAATCTGCCAATCCATTCATGACATAATTCTGACATAGGAAATCAGAATGTTTCCAAGCTTCAACAGCGCTGACAGCTTGTATGTCTCCGTCACCCTATTTGAGTTTATGAGCATCTTCAGTCAAGAATCTCGCAAGATTCAAGGTGGTCAGATAAAATAGCATTTTCTGCTACCACTTTTTGAAATTCAATCCATTGAACTTCTCTAGTTTTTTCTCCATGATTAACTAGAACAGTTACATGACCAGTTGGAGCCATAGTTTGGGTCGCAGCAAAACTTGGCACTTGTGCCACAATTTGGTTTTCAGTAGCCACAACTTCAGTAATCGGATCAGTTGCCCTTTTCTGAAACAAGAGAAAAATTTAGTTCCACTTTTAAAATAAACAGAATAAACAAATCTGTTTTTCTGTTTAGTTACACTTGCAATTATCAAATTAACTCATTTCTTTTCGTCTTGTTGATTTGAATAACACGCAACTAGAAGGCTTTCAGGTGAGGAGGGGGGTCACAAGTGGACCACTTAAATCCCAAGCTCTCCTTAGACAGTTTAGGTCCTTTTGACAAAGCCTTCCAGTTTTGCGAATACACAAATCAAGAAAACTCCAACCAAACTAGTTTCATACGTATGTAATTCACTCACTTTATAAATCAACTAGTTTCATACGTATGTATTTCACTCAGCTTTATAAATCAACTAGTTTCATACGTATGTATTTCACTGTTTTACATGTAATACAAGTTTATCAAGAATATGTTTTAAGATTGTTATTCACCTTATCAAATAAAAACAAGAAATTTCATATTACATGAACATGAAACAAAAAATTAAGTAAACTGCAGAATTAAAACTGAAGAAAAAAGCAAAACGAGGCATGTACAAGTACAGTTTCCTTAAAACAGATTCGTCTCCTACCGTAGGTTATGAACGTCTATTTCCCAAGATACAATGGTAGAACTGGTTGTACCAGCGAACCGACCTACTGCCCAACCAATATCACCGAAAGAGAAAACTTGGAGGAATAGAAAAGAAGAGATGAAATGCTTAATCTTTTTGATGTGTTGAAATGAAGAAAATGGACTTGTTTATATAGGCCATAGAATGACCTTCCAATTCCAATTCAACCATTAAAACAAGAGTTACAAAAGTTACAAAAATGAAAGGTTGAGAAGATGGAAGGTCTCAAAATTGAAGCTTTAATTTTTTTCATTCATTTTACTTATTTTCCAACAATGGCAACATGAGATATTCAGTCTGGAAACATTAAGATTCCCACAGGACGTGATTCTCCATTCCTAAAGTCAAAAAGGATAATGAAGAATCCAATTAAAGAAGATATCCAGAAACAAAAAACTGACTTGTCTGTAAAATCGTTGGAGCCGTAAAGACTCAAAAACTGCAACACTGATCAAAAAGTCGCGATAGCTTGCAAAGCCTTATCTGTCATCTGTGACCACTTTATTTAAAAAGATTTCAGTAGAGGGCATTCTTTGAATACAGCAAGCAAGCCTTTGTAGCAGTTGAACTCTGACTCTAATGATAAGGTTTCAAGAGATCTATACTAAGATCCCATGGCTTTCAACATGAGACATCGGTAATCTCTGCACTATCAGTAACCTCCAATGATTTCAAAGTTCTACCACAACCAAGAGCTAACTGAACCAATCCTGTGTCAGTCAAACCTTTGTAAAATGGCATATTCAAATCATTAAATTGAGTACAATATTTCCCAACAGCTGCTAGACCATTATCTCCAACATAGCAGCCCTTCAAGAAGAGAACATAACAAAAGCTTAATTAGGCATAACACTTAAAATAAACAGCAATCATAAGTTAATCATAGATAACCTTTAATCATGATCAATATATAATAAGATTTTTATAATAATCCAAATGAACATTTAAGGTTATGTTTGTTATGAGGGAAATATGGTTTGAACGAAAATAGAGATGGAAATGGACTTTCTACCAAATGTGAAAGGAACACTTTCCATCATTTGCATGGTATGGGGAGGTATAATAAGAAGGAAATTTTTTTTCTAGCATTCTCTAAATGATCTAATTAAAAATTCAATATGTGTTTACTAGGGAAACAAAACATTTCCCATGCACTTCCCCCTTTGCAACCTTCGCCTCCAATCAAACACAGGAGAGACAATTTCCTTGTTGCTTCCACTCCCCATTTCCCATTCCATTCAATTTCTCTCATACCATAGCCTAATCACATATGTTGCTCCTTAGCAGCTATGAATCAAAGCTAAATTGCAAATAGAAACCCAGATTCATACTCTAAATTCACGTATAAAGCAAATGTAATTCTCTAATCTAAAGATAGAAGTAGAACAACAATATTTTAATCCAACCTAGAATATCGCTTCGAATGTAATGATAAGACAAAGACAAAAAGAATTAAAAAACTCGGGTGATCACCTTTAAATTAAGAGATTAAGTAATTTACAGTTCTCTGCAATAGAACTTATCCCCACATCTGTCACTTTAGAGCAACATTTCAAGTTTAACATTTCCAGTCTGGTGAAGCCATCTCCAACAGCAGCCAACCCAGAATCTCACAATAATTATTAACAAATATTTACTTATCTTATTAACAAATATTTTATTACCTTATTGGTAGAATTGTATTTGTAGTAGGATACCATTTACGTAATATTTCTATTTTAGGTAGAATTCCTTTTCTATTAGTATGTATATCTTGTAATTTTCTTCATTATTCAATCAATTAATACAGATAATTTTTCTCTACACATATTTTCTCTCATAAATTTCATATGGTATCAGAGCAACGATGTCTGGCACAAACGATGATAGAAAAACCATAGAGGCGACAGTTGCCCAATCGGATCCCATGGCTCTACAACAATCTGATCATCACAACTTAATTTTCGTTTCAAAACTACTTGATGGAAACAATTATGGACAATGGAGTAGGGCTATGAGAATTGCCCTAATTGCCAAGAATAAAATTGGCTTCATTGATGGCAAGATCAAAGCACCAGAAGCAAGATCAAAGCACCGAAGCAGAATATGAGAAGTATTCCATATGGGAACGGAGTAATCATATGGTGCTCTCATGGATACTTAATTCGGTACATCCAGATATTGATGAAAGTATCATATACTCCCAATCTGCCACAAAGGTATGTAACGACCTACGAGATCAATTTTCTCAAGGTAATAATGCGCGAATATATCAAATTCGCCAAGGAAATTGCTGAGCATCGACAAGGAAATCAATTGGTGTCAGCTTATTACACCAAATTAAAGGGACTATGGGATGAATTGGGTTCTTATCATAACCCAATTGGATGCACTTGTGAGAAACTTAATGCACTGGCTGAAAAGGATGAGAAGGAGAAGGTCATGAAATTCCTGATGGGGTTGAATAATTCTTATTCCACAGTTCGTGGAAACATACTAATGATGAGCCCCTTCCCAGATACCAGAAAAGTCCACGCTATTTTAATGCAACATGAAAGACAAGTTGAGATTGGAGCAGATCGTGAAGGGCAACATTCAATCAATTGGCAGAAGTCGAGCAATTGGAGATCAAACTGGAAAGGTGACAATCGGCCGACCGACCGGTTGACCAGTTCATCAGAAAAATCTTATCGATCGACCGTTTCTACATGAACTGGACAGCAGAAATAGTACACCCACTGTGGGATGAATGGCCACAATGTTGACACATGCTATTTCATCCATGGCTTCCCTCCAAGGCACAAGTTTCATGGAAAGGACATGAAACTACGAAATAAACGCTTCACAAACACTGCTACCGCTTCTACACTCGACCCAAATGAAGGAAAAACACTCACAGTCAAGGAATATGAGCAAATCATGACACTTCTAAACAACAAGACTCGTAATGATAAGTCTTATGTTAACACCTCAAGTATCAATCCCTCTACTACATCTTTGAGTAATTCATGGATTATTGATAGCGGAGCCACTGACCATGTGACAAAGGATGGGGTCGTTGAGAATAAATCCATGCCAAAGCACAAAATTGTGCAACTACCGAATGGAGGGCGTGCTCTTATTAAATCCATTGGTGCAGTTAAATTGGGAAATAATATGACTATTGATAATGTGCTTTATGTTCCCAACTTCAAAGTTTATCTATTATCTATCAGTAAACTTACTAGAAGATTAGATTGCTATGTGACATTTTTTTCCTGATTTTTGTGTCATGTAGGATTTGACTACGAAGAAGACGATTAGCTTGGGAAGGTAGAGTAACGGCCTATAGTACATTTTACAAAGACCACGAATACATCATACTACCAGTAGATCAACCAGTCTATGGCATAGATGTCTTGGGGTACCCTTCAACCTCGCATCTTCAATTCTTAGCACAAAGTATTTTAAAAATTAGTTTTGATTCCCACGATATTTGTGATGTTTGTCATTTGGCAAAACAATCTAGATTACCCTTTAAAGTTAATCAAATTTCTAGCAATAAACCATTTGATTTGATTCATTGTGATATCTGGGGACATCATAGAATTTATTCTTATTCTGGTGCTAGATATTTCCTTACAATTGTTGATGATTTCTCTCGTTATACTTGGGTTCACCTCATGCGTCACAAATCTGAAACTCAAAGTACAATTAAGAATTTCTTTGCTTGGGTTAAAACTCAACACAACCTGACTATAAAAGCCTTAAGGTCTGACAATGGACAAGAGTTCTTATCCTTGCAAGCATTCCTAAATAAAAATGGTACCATTTTTCATAGATCGTGTCCTTATACTCCTCAACAAAATAGAGTAGTAGAGAGAAAACACTGTTACCTCCTTAATGTGGCTCGTGCTATTAGATTTCAAGCTAATCTTCCATTAAAATTTTGGGAGGAACATATCAAGATAGCTTGTTACCTTATCAACCAGATACCTTGGCCATTGCTATCACACAAAACACCATACGGAAGATTACACAAGAAGCCACCATCTTATTCTCATTTACGTGTCTATGGTTGCCTGTGTTTTGCCACCAATCTTAAACCCAGCCATAAATTTGACACACGAGCTAAACGATATGTGTCCTTTGGATACCCCTCAGGACAAAAAGGATACCTCTTATATGACCTAACCAACAGAAAGCTAGTGGTGTCCCGAGACGTCGTGTTCCATGAATCCATATTTCCATACGTTTCCTATCAAAATGAAGAAACCAACTCCATTCCGTTGCCACAATCTATGCCCATGGATGTTTAATCGCTAAATTTAACATACCATGACGACCAACATTTAGCAGAAACAGGGTACTTGCCTGAAAGTCTCAAAAACTGGTCAACCGGTCGACCAACTTCACCTACCGGTCGACCGGTCCTTAGTTCATCCCCAACCGATCCATCAAAAAGCTCCACCAGTCGACCGGTCTCTACCTCATCCTCGACCGATCCACTTACCGATCGAGCTACCGGTCGATCGGTCTCCTCTTCTCACCCTCCAGATGACCAGCCGGAACAACCCCAAGTAGTATCAAATGACCAAATTCGACGATCCACAAGATCAATTCAACCCCAATTCACCTGAAAGATTACTATGTTAATCATGCTCTACCTACTCAAGCTAGGTCTCTTCCGATCAAATCCAGCACTCGACATCCTATATCAAGGTATGTATCATATGGCAATCTTTCTTCTATTCATCGTGCTTTTACATACAATATTTCTCATATCATTGAGCCAGCAACATATGAGGCAACATGTTAGGATCCGAATGGGTAGCTGCTATGAATGATGAAATTCATGCCTTGAAAGAAAACAATACTTGGTCACTTGTCCCGCTTCCTCCAGGTCATCATCCTATTGGTTGCAAGTAGGTGTTTAAGATCAAATTTAATTCTGATGGTACAGTTGAACGATACAAAGCACGGCTGGTGGCAAATGGGTTTTCACAACGAGAAGGGATTGATTATAATGAACTTTCGCTCTAGTTGCAAAGTTAATAATAGTCAGATGCTTACTTGCTATTGCCTCTATTCGAAACTGGACGCTTCATCAGATGGATGTACAAAATGTGATCTTGATGAAGAAGTTTATATGACTCCCACACTTGGATTTCGTCGACAGTGGGAGACACCACTTGTATGTCGACTTCATAAATCTTTATATGGATTGAAACATGCATCTCGTTCTTAGTTTCAAAAATTTGTATATGCTGTTATTCAGTTTGGGGTTCAAACAGTCACATGTAGATTACTTACTCTTTACAAAGGTCAGTGGTGATTCATTTACAGCTATTTTATTAAATGTGGATGATATGATTGTCACAAGAAATGATAAAGAAGTAATTTCTACTACAAAAACGTTCATTGCATCTCAATTCAAGTTGAAGGACATTGGCACATTAAAATACTTTCTTGGAGTAGAAATTGCTCGCTCGAGATCAGGGATTTCAATAAATCAAAGGAATTATATTCTTGACATTCAAGAGGTCAGACATTTGGAGCAAAACCTGCAAAGCATTTTCCATGAAGCAGTCATTGAAATTTAACTTGACAGATGGAAAGTTGTTGAAAGATTCCACATATTATCGACGGTTGGTAAGGAAGCTCATTTATCTCACCATTACTAGACCGAAAATCTCATATTCGGTCAATACACTCAGTCAGTTCATGCAGGCATCTAGAAAACCCCATCTTGAAGCAGTTCACCGATTGCTCCGATACTTGAAATGGGCACCAGGACAAGTATTATATTTTCCATCAAAGGAAAAATTGCAGCTAGCAGGATTTTGTGATGCAGATTGGGCTGGAGATATTACTACATGACGGTCGGTTATGGGATATTGTATATTTTTGGGAAATGCACTTATATCATGGAAAAGTAAGAAGCAAACGATTGTGTCTAAATCTTTAGTAGAAGTAGAGTATAGGGCGATGACTTCTATTACTTGTGAGCTTACATGGTTGAGACAATTGCTGATGGACTTATGTGTAGATCACCCACAAGTAGCAATCTTAGCATATGTTTGGTAGTGCTGAAATTATATTTTAAGTGCTTATATTATAAGTTATTGGTAAATGTGTGGATAAAAAGTGAGTTGTAAGTTGTGGGTCCTATAAAATGTGTGGATAAAAATTATGTTTGCTAGTTTGACCAGCTGAAATTATAATTTAAGCAATGACAAACATGTGCTTATATTGTGATAATCAGCAATGCATATTGTTGCTAATCCAGTATATCATGAAAGGACAAAGTACATTGAAATAGATTGTCATATTGTTCGTGAACGAATTATTAAGGGAGAGATCAAGACTGCCTATGTTCCAAGCAACAATCAGATTGCAAATTTATTTACTAAAGCACTAGGCAATGAGGCATTTCACAGTTTCACTCGCAAGTTAGGCACTTTTAACACACATGCTCCAATTTGAGGGGGAGTATTAACAAATATTTACTTACCTTATTTATTCTTTACCTTGTTGGTAGAATTGTATTTGTAGTAGGATATCATCTATGTAATATTTCTATTTTAGGTAGAATTCATTTTCTATTAGTATATATATCTTACAATCTTCTTCATTATTCAATCAAGTAATACAAAGAAATTTTTTCTACACATATTTTCTCTCATATATTTCATAATAACCTCCATCCACATGAATAACAGATATACCATATCTCATAACAAGCACTTGATAAATATAATCACCATATTCTGTAATATTTTGCATACCATATTTCGAAGATTATAATATCAATATTTATCACACTAAAAAAATTATTAAAAATACCAAATCGCCATAAAGTACAACCCATCATCTCAATAAACATCTTACCAAACTAGTGACAAAATTATAAAAATATTTCAACAATTCATGAAAAGAAGTCATAACTGGAAAGAAGCAATTTTTAATTTAACATATAATCTTCGATCTTATTATATTCAATTTAACTTATTAAATTTGTCGTCAAAATTAAAAGTAATACTAGTTTTAATAAAAAGGGACGAAAATTGGAGGAGTTCTTCTCAGCTGCATAAAAGTAGGAGCAGAAACGATTTCGCTGAAAAGTGAGTACAATCATTACATTTAAAAGTAGGAGTAGAAACGATTCGCTGAAAAGTGAGTACAATCATTACATTGTTTACACCGAGTGCGTAATAACAATTCATTATCCCAACAAGTTGATTTTGGAGTTCCATGATTAATTATTCTTCGTGGTAATCGAAAACTGAGATTTGTGTGATTTTTAGGTACAATTATGATATATCTCTAGATGTTCCCTTTGCAGGAAAATACGAGTCGAAAATTTGTAATTTATAACTATGAATGAAAATCAATACAAGATGATGAAGAAAAGAAGGCATTTTTTTGATTTGATATCGCCCTTTTTTTTTCTTCTGATTTTTTGTTGGAAGCTAAATTTTACATGTTGAAGTAGGCATTTTCTTAGGTAAGCTAGCTCTTTGTGTATAGCAATTTCCATATTTATGTAAAGAAACTAGAGCTCCTAAATTTTATTCTTCTAATGTTCTTAGTACATTTCTAACTTCACTCTATTTTTATGTGGATTCACAATTTTTTCTGTTATTCTTCTTCCCAATCATATAACAAATAAAATTTTAAAATTTAACAACCTACTATTGTTATCAGATATAACGGTGATTCTGAAAAGCGTTGAGCAGTCCCTAGATTGCAAAATTCTGGAAACAATTGCTTTCTTGAATATTATTTTGTAGGTGGATTCATTTTTTATGTGAATTTTTTCTTATTTTTCTTGAATTATGTTGTTTTTGTTGGAGATAGTTTTATATATATAGGAACACAATTGTTTTGTAAGCATTTTTTGGTTGAATAACAGAAAAATATTTTTTTTTACAAACATCAACATTTTTATGTGTTTCAAGATGTTATTGTTACACATTCATGTGTGTTGTTTGATATTGTATCATAGAAAATAGTATCTTAATGAAACAGTATGACTGTTGCGAAAAATATATGATTGCCAGTGAATAATATCGCATACAAATAATAAAGTGGATCTATTGAGTCCGGATTATTGTTCCCACAAAGACTATCATATTTAAATACTAGTTCAATTAATCTTAAACCTAATTTATTTAAAACTCGTTGATTTAACTTGATTTGAAGATTTAAACTCAAATTATTAATTCTAAAACAATAGTATGAATGCAAAATTCAAGATTTTATCAAATATAATTATTAAAGGATTTGGATTCACGAGTTCACCATAGTTGTCATCTCTAATTTCTCCTCTCAAGATTTATTCCTAATGTTGTATTCGGTCGAATTTACGAATTTAACCTAATTTACCTATCTCGAGTTCAAATTAGTCCTATCTAATTAAGTAAACTCACTATATCTCTATGTGAAGTTAGAATAATTATTAACTAGATGCATTAAATCGCATAAGAATTCAATTCAAGACCACAACAATAACAAAAGTGTGCATCTACCTTTTATCCAATTGCTGGATTTTACTATGTGATCTAGATTAATAACTTACTTCTCGGTTTGTTACAATCCACAATTCAATGAAATAATGGCCAATTATTTTAAGCGTTAAGAAAAGAAGTAAAATAAATACATAATTAATTTATAAGCAAAACTTGAGAGTCAAAGTTAAAGAATCTTAACTAGGTTACATCGTTCATCTAAAATAAAGATTTAGCTACTCATAATTCGATAGAAAGACAAGATGAAAAGTTTTGAATACATAACCGGATCTTGAATAAAAGACGAGAATAAGTTGAATATCTTGCACCAAGAATTCTTTGTCTTCACGTTACAATCTTCAATCTTGTCGTTGTTCTTCCTCTCTTTGTCTTTCTCAATGATTCAACAACCTTCTTTTGATATATGTTAGGTCTTTATATAGTTTCCATTCTCTCAAAAAAAAAAAAAAAAAAAAACTAATTTTAGTTTAGAAATCGTGTCCCAAAAGAATTACCAAATTAGAGTTTGATTAAAATAATGAAACAAAATTCTGATCACGATTTGTCCTTGCGATCGCAAGGGCATAGAGGGTGGGTTCTGCTCTTTTAGATATCTCCTTGCGATCGCAAGGTTGCCCTTGTAGCCAATATTTTTCCCAAATTTGCGGCTTGAGTTCTTGATTATTTGCATGATAAGTCTTTCATCTTTATAATGTTTTTCACTTTAGTCCTTGGATTTCTTATTTCATTTTAATTTCGTCATCTTTTATTTGTAATCCAAGTCCTTAAACTTTTAGATGTTTGCAAGTTGATCCCCCATTTCCAACTTCGTACGCTTTCAGTCATTTTTCGCCTATTCTGCTTTATTTTTCTTCACTTCCATCCGACCTTGGGTTTTGACCTAAAACAATCAAATCAATACACAATTAAGTAAAAATTTATTGAAGAGTACTTACAATCGTCCACTTTTGATGGTCCAAATAAGTGTAAAACCACACTTATCAATGACAAAACAGTATTAGAAGCACGTTTGTATCAATATCATAATAACAGTATCATAGATAACAGCATTGTATGGTCAAAGATAGCAAATATAACAATATCAGAAGCATATTATTATCAAGCACATATTTAAGTGAGCACAAATATTTTGTTTTTAAGTTTTAACAGAAACCAAAGCACAGTATCTAAATAAAGCAGTATATATATTAATAAAATATTATCATAGATAAGAGTATCTTAATATATCAATATCATACATGATAGTATCTTAATAAAACATCATCACATACACAAACTACAACCCAATTAAAGCACAATATCATAGATTGAAACAGTATCAAGCATTTTGAATGAACAATGTCAATGATTTTGTACTACTAATGGAGCATTTTGAACAGTATCATTACTTCAACCATAAAACATTTAATTTTGAATGTGTTTGTTTGGTGAAGTTTAAAAGTAGTTTTTTTTTTTTTTTTTAGATTTTGAAAAATTTTGGTGAAATGTGTGGTTGAAAGGTTGATAAAACTTGTGGATCCCATGAAATATGTTGTTGAAACTAAGTTTGGAAAAAAAGAGTTAATAAACCTAGCCAAATATGCTATAATGTAACGAAAACTAGTGTACAATATTAAAAGTAAAATAGTATCAAGCATTTTTTTTTTTTTTTGCAAAATAATAACATAGAAAACAATATTATAATAAAACAATATCATAGAAAAAGTATCGTGTTTGAATTAGTGCTTTTTGCAATTGTAGGGGCACATTGATCTTTTAGTGCTGAAATGTAACTTTAATTGAATTAAGTTTGGACCATATGACTTAAAAGCCCATAAGCGCATAAACAATGATCGGGCCTTATTTACCCATTATAATTTAAGCACAGTCAAACAAGGGCTTAGGTTGTTTGCTACTGATTTCTAATTTAATCTTGTGACCACTTATAACACATTGAGGGACTTGTGTATCTCTTTCTTTTACGAGACTAGGTAACTATTGCTTGTTTGGTAATGAAAATTTATAAATTATAAACAGTGGATTTATATGGATTGTGTGGATAAAAATTGTGAGTATACAGAATATTTGGATGAAATATTTAATTAGTTTATAAGTACTCTCAAATAAATATCGGTGAAAAATTTAGTTTCCAACCATTAAAATGTTCAACATTTGTCTAATAGTGAACCCTTTTTTAATGTGACACACGTGAAAAGTACAACTTCATGAGTCAAGAATTTATTCATATTTAGAAAATTTATAAAGGGGATGATGGCACTATAGAATCCATATCGTTCTCAGTTCGCTTTCTAGCCTAATTAATGTTCAGAGTAGGTGTCCTTGATCCTCTGCCTTGGTCATGGATATATCAAAATTACTTTCTCATTCTTGAATTGTTAATTGTTTAATTATCAGGGTTGGGATGCGGCACTAATTTCAATAAGTCAGGGTTTCTTTTTATTAAAAAAAAAAAAAAAAAAAAGTTGAACTCCAACTTTGAGGGCCCCCACCGACCTTGCTCTAGGTCTTTGGTGGAGGAGGTAAATCGCAGGATGTGCCTTCTAGGAGCCAGGGTGGAGAGCTTATGGACAGGCCTAAACTGTTAACCATATGGTAACTCCCGCTTGCGACAGGGCACAAATCCAATATTTCAGGATTCGAACCCTGCACCCCGCCGCGTTGAGCCCTATCCACCCTCCCCTTTGCCACTGGGAGATATGCCCTGGGGACAAGGTTTCTTTTTATTGCACTTGGATGTACATCGCTGTTGCCAAATAGTAGATGCTGAAATAATTGTTATTGCTAGAGTTTAAAGGTTGTCCTCGACTTAATTACTTGTATGTAGGAGGTCTACAAGTGCTCTCTCTCATTCTCCCTCCGTCCCTCCTTCCTGAGAGTATATTATACATACTTGCATTAACTTGGTACTGTTCTGGAAGATTTTATTGATGCTGGAATTATTAAATTTTACATTTTTTTATGTGCAAACATGTTACTCTAAATGTCTACAGCATGTCCACAACTAACGTTTTGAAGCTTTAGATAAACCTATTTGTTTTCTGTTGGCATAGAACTTTGTGTGGGATGCAGTGAAATTGGCAGCTAGTTCATTTCCAAGAATTTTGAGACTGAATGACTCTAGTTCAAGATCTACCTTGCAAATTTGATAGTGGACCCACCATAATTGGGATATCACGACTTGGTAAAATGTGATTAATGAATCTTAACGTATTCAAGACAGGGATTGAATATATACATTTCCTCAACATATTCTTGTGTGAAATAACACTTATGTCAATAAAATAAGTCTCTTTATAATTTTCTCTTACTATTTGTTGTTTTATTTTTTATTTTTTTAAAGGGTAAGGTAAATCCATCATTTAATGGTCAAAACAGAGGAAATTACGAGTTTTGCTACATAATTGAAAGATTGGAGATGAATTATGCTAAAAACAAGATTGGGTGTAGACTTATTACATTTGGCAAAGATTGTGGACGAAAAGTGTAAATTTCTTTTAAATATATGCCACATTTACTCATTGTGAATAACATTATTATTAAAAATAGTATCTAGGATGACTATCTACGTTTTTTTTATTTTTCTTAAAATAAGAATAAAATCACCCAATGCGGGATAAACAATTTCTATTTTCCCATCATATTTAATTCAACTTATCCAAGTTAAGTGGCTTATTTTGAGCTTAATTTTTTATTCACCCAAAAATTAGTTTCAAAAAAAAAAAAAAAAAACATACTATGTTAATCTACGCGAAATACACGCATACAAAGAAATCTTGTATCTGACTAACGGGACTAACTTAAATAATTAGTCAAAAATTGGTCAAACCAACTTATTTAAAACCAAATTTTCGACAAGGTTCATTTTCGGGGCATAGTAGTAATAGTCCTTATGACATTTTTTAATAAGATGAAGATGAGGGAGATAAAGAAACCTATATTTTTGTGTGTGTGTGTGTGTGTTAATAAGCATTTAACTTTTTGAAGTGGATATATATTTTTTTTTGAAAAATTTTAGGACCCCTTTACAATTTTCCATTATTTTTTGTTGTTTTGTTGTTTTTATTTAAAGATGATGGTAAATTCGTTATTTAATTGTCAAAATGGACAGCATGACGAGTTTTGCGACATAAATAATTGAATAGTTGGGGATTGATTATGTTAAAAAAAAAAAAAAAAATTGAGGGTAGATTTATTACATTTAGCAAATGTTGAAGATGAAAAGTGTAATTTTTCCTTAATATATGTCACATTTACTGACAATGAATAACATTATTATTAAAAATAGTCTCTAACTTATTCTATGGATGACTATCTAATTGTCTTTAATTTTTTTAAAAATAAAAATAAAATCATATTTACATCTATATAGGGAATATATATCTGTATAGAAAATTTATATTTTACCGAATGAATATGTTTAATAGAGCTTCTAAACATGGCATAAGTTTTAGACAATGTCTATTTTTTTCTCTCCGCCACATCTACTTTTTTGATTTTGAGTTTTTGCTTGCTTGCATTAGAGATTACTTTTTTTTGAAACACCATATATTTTGCTTAAATAACACAATTTTTTAAAAATAATCCATGGTTGCTTTGGAGATGCTCTAAGACTTTATATATTGATTAATATTTTGTTATTTAATCGATGTGAGATTTATTATTTAACACGCATTTTTCACAAGATGGTGGTTCTTTTTTGAAAACACTAATCTTATAATCCTTTGTATGCTTGTTTGAGTTTTAATAGTTGGTAACTCAACTTTTCTCTATATTTCAATTTGGTCACTTAATCTTTCGTAAAAGGATAAAAAACGTTCCAATTTAGTCCATTAACTTACATTTTAATTTCAATTTGATCACTTTGTCAACGTTTGTGTTAGTTGAATTAGCGAAACACCACACATGGATAATGGCACGGATGACGAGAAATACTTTTCTGTTAAACAAAATAAATCAAATCTATAACCAAGAAAAAGAGAAGGAATTTTTTTTTGAAAAGTCCATTAAATATTAGCTATGAGAATTTCATAGTAAAAATCCATAATTTCCCATACAAAGATCTTGAAGCTGCTTGCAAAGACATAACAAAATTTGCTAATATTTCCAGCTATATATGAATTTTACATCCAATTGTGAGTCGAGCTTCGACATATATATTTATTTCATACACAATTTACTAATCAAAGTTTCAATATTGAAATTTTTCGCATCAAAGTGTTACGCATTTTTCTGCGATCTTGAGAAGGTGGGTTGAATTCCCAATCCAAAGCAATCTTATCATCCCGACATTCAATTGAGCAAAATGCTTGAAGGTAACTGCACAAAATTATGTAATTCTTTGTTAGTAATTAGTATGCTTTCAAAATTTCAATTTAAGAATAATCAAAATCAATAAGTAATTATAAATATTAATTTATAACTTTTTTATTTCATGCAGAGACTAAATTTAAAAAATGTGATCGCTTGATTCAATATTTCATATGTTATTTGTGTTATTTGTGAAAATTAAGAATGTCGTATACAAAACATGTCTTCTTTTCAAGATTAATATTATATATAATTTAAAAAAGAACTTGAGAGAAAACTGTACTTTCCCATACATGTATCTATCATCATTCCAAGGAATTTTCTTCTTGCACAAGGCACATATATCAAGGAAATTTTGCTCTGTTCTTTGATTCTATCTTATTTACTCTCACGAGGTGGCGAACTCAATATAAAGATACTCTTTTGAGGCTTCTCCCCGCCTTTTGTCTGGGTTGTGTATCCGCCATAGACACTTTCTTAACATCGCAATATCGCTTTTTTTTTTTTTATCATCGGAGTTTGGTTGGATTTTGAGGCATTGGAATGACTTAGGGTACGGTTGCTTGCTTTTTCCAGTAGGTCAAACGAGATTCATGAGTAAATCGACACAACCATCTAAGTCTAACGATGGACTAAACAAATTTGTTTTGACACCATATTCAAGGTTGAAGTAGAATATATTAATTCTTGCAAAGAAATGAAATTAAGGTTTTTTTTTTTTTTGCTAATGTTTGTATATAAAAAATATATTGTGGATTGTAAGCTTATATAGGTTGAGTGAAGAGAAAATTCAGGTAATTAAGACCTAATTGGAATTTCCTAAATCTATTCAGTTTCCTAATTGGAATCTAACTCCTTTATTTGCTGATGAAATAGGCCGATATTGCCTTAGTTGATTAGGATTTGGTATTTTTATTTTTTTTAAGGTTTTAATTAAAAAAAATTCTTAATTAATTAAGGACACTTTTGTCTTAGATTAGGATTGTGTTTCCGAATTAGTTTATGTTTATATTTTTTCCTTTTCCAATATTTAAACACTTTTCTATATTCATTGTTTGGTGGTTGGTGGTTGGATTTTAATTATTAATAAAATTGAGAGTTTTCTTATATTTCTGCATGCGAAATCAAAGTACAAAATCATATTGAAATAATGGTTTTGCATGTGCCATTTTCAAATGTGTTTTTATTTATTAATTAGGGAAATAAATGAGCTTTTGTTCCAAATTGGTAGAATTTATGTCTAAAATACATGGATGTGACAATTAGTGCATGTTTGGCTAAGCTTAAAATTTTACTTATAAGTTTACATTTATAAGTAATCATGTAATTTTTAAAACTAATGATTATTTTATTATTAAAATTTAAAAGAAATTGTTACTTAGATAACTCATACACTGATATTGGCAGATATCAAAACAATTTTCTCATTCCCTTTCCACAAATGAAGGCACACTCACCCATCAAATACTTATTTGAAATCATCCTGATATCCAACCCAACTAGGATTGGACTGCTCTGTTTTAAAAAAATATAGTGCTAAAATTATTTTTTAAGTGTTTATATTTTAAGTTGTTGGTGAATAGGTGGATAAAAAGTAGATTATAAGTTGTAAGTCCTATTAAATGTATAGATAAAAAGTATGTTTGATTAGTTTCAATTAACCGAAATTATAATTTAAGCTTTTGCAAAAACATGTGAAAACAAGAAGTCTACTTTGATATAGTTGTTGTCTAATTGAGTCGACTTGCCTTTTTCAACATGTTTTTAAAATAAAAAGGACTACTTGACACTCATCACACTCAAGGATCAAGTTGCATCATAATTTTACAAACAAAAAATAAAACTTATTGTTAACTTATATAACTTGTTTACTTTTCTAGCAGTTACGTTGTTTTATTCAACATGTTCTTTCAAATGAATAAACAAACTTATAATCCTCTATCTAATTGGGTTGAATGTTTTGTTTAACTTACTTTGTTGAGATCGAAGCCAAGTTGTTTTATTATGTTTCAACTTTAATACTTTATTTTTTGAGGATATAACGAGCAAAAAATTTCAAAAGATGTACAATGTCTTAATGTTTACGGCAACGACAGTTCAAGGTACATGACATCAATTGATAATATGTCATTTTGGACACATTATAGATATCCAAAAGCAATAGGTACAACTAAGAGCATTTTTAATGCATTTTATGGATATGTGGTACGAATGTTGAAAGATTTTTAATTTACGTATTATTGATGTCTAATGAATAGATACTCAAGTTTAAAATAGTCTTCAATGTCTTCTATGGATTGATGTCTAAGTGTCTTTTATTTTTTTTTAAATAAAACAAAATCACATTAAATCTGTATATGAAATTTAAATTATGTTGAATCAGCATGTCTAATAGAGTTTTTTAATCTAGATGGAATTTTAGACAATATCTATTTTTTTTTTCCCCCACATTAGTTTGACGGAATCCTTGTCACGTTGCATTGGAGATGCATTTTTTTAAATACTGTCTATTTTTGCTTATGTAGCACAATTTTTTTAAAACAATCTACGATTGCTTTGGAGATGCTCTAAATTTATGTTTTGTGGAGTTTAAAAAGTTTAATTATAAGTAAATATTGTAAAAATAATTTTTTTATTAGCCGAAGTCGACTAATAATAAGTTAGTAAAAGTTACTTTGAAAATAATGCAGCCGTAATGGCCGCTTTGGCTAAAAAGTCATGTCTAACAAGCTAAATCAGAAAAGCATCCAAATTATATAATTGGGATAATTAGCTCATATACCTTTTTTTTTTTTTTATAAAAAATTGATATATACTTTTTTTAAAATTTTTTATTCTTACCCACATTTAAATAATATTTATAAAAAATACATTCTTCTCTATTATATAAACTCTTTTAAAAATATTTATTTATTGCATAGTAGTGTATGTACTTTATATAATATTCACTTTAGTCCTTATATTTTTATTATATTTCAATTAAGTCCTTCAAAAATTACATCTTAAGTCCTTAATCTTTTATATCTTTACACTTTGGTCCCCAAATTTTTAATTATCTTTCAATTAAGTCCTCCAAAAATTGCATCTTAAGTCCTTCAATTTTTTACATCCTTACACTTTGATCCCCAAATTTTCAATTATTTTCAATTTTTTATTCTTACTCACGTCTAAATAATATTTATGAAAAATACATTTCTTCTCTATTATATAAACTCTTTAAAAATATTTATTTATTGCATAGTAGTGTATGCACTTTATATAATATTCATTTTAGTCCTTATATTTTTAATTATATTACAATTAAGTCCTTCAAAAATTACATCTTAGGTCTTTAATCTTTTACATCTTTACACTTTGGTCCCTAAATTTTTAATTATCTTTCAGTTAAGTCCTCCAAAAATTGTATCTTAGGTCCTTCAACTTTTTACATCCTTACACTTTGATCCCCAAATTTTCAATTATTTTCAATTTTTTATTCTTACCCACGTCTAAATAATATTTATGAAAAATACATTTCATCTCTATTATATAAACTCTTTTAAAAATATTTATTTATTGCATAGTAGTGTATGTACTTTATATAATATTCACTTTAGTCCTTATATTTTTAATTATATTTCAATTAAGTCCTTCAAAAATTACATATTAGGTCATTAATCTTTTACATCTTTATGCTTTGATCCCCAAATTTTTAATTATCTTTCAGTTAAGTCCTCAAAAAATTACATCTTAGGTCTTTCAACTTTTACATCCTTACACTTTGATCCCCAAATTTTCAATTATCTTTCACTTAAATCCTCAAAAAAATGCATCTTAGATGTGGTAACATATGTGTTACCCGTGTCAAATTGATTTTAATGAAATTGAGGAAGTAACATATAGTAACAAATACGGTAACATATATGTTACCCGCGTAAAAATATTGTTTTTAAAAATAAAAATTAGAAATATTTGATTTTACCAAACTAATGTATTTTTAAAAAAACATTTACAAGGAGATAAATCATAAAATAGCATTTGTATTGAAAATGAGGAAGTAACATAAGGTAACACATGTGATAACATATGTGTTACTCATGTCAAATTAATTTTAATGAAATTGATGAAGTAACATAGGATATAATTTGATTTTAGACCATACTAATGTATTTTTTAAAAAATATTTACAAGGAGATAAATCATAAAATAGTAATTGTATTGAAAATGAGGAAGTAACATAGGGTAACATATGTGTTACCCATGTCAAATTGTTGTTATTAAAAATGAAAAAATTAAATATATTATTTTTATTTAACATAATTCATAATTCAAAAAATTATAGAAGGATATAATTTGCTAAAAATTGATTTTAATGAAATTGAGTAAGTAATATAGGTTAACAAATATGGTAACATATATGTTACCCGCGCAAAAGTATTGTTTTCAAAAATGAAAATTAGAAATATTTGATTTTAGATGAAATTAATGTATTTTTTAAAAACATTTACAAGAATATAAATTATAAAATAGTAATTGTATAGAAATTGAGGAAGTAACATAGGGTAATGTGTTGCCCGTGTCAAATTGATTTTAATGAAATTGAGTGAGTAACATAGGTTAACAAATATGGTAACATATATGTTACCCACATAAAAGTATTGTTTTAAAAAATAAAAATTGAAAATATTTGATTTTGGACGAAACTAATGTATTTTTTAAAAAATATTTACAAAGAGATAAATTATAAAATAGCAATTGTATTGAAAATGAGGATGTAACATAAAGTAACAAATGTGGTAACATATGTGTTACCCGTGTTAAATTGATTTTAATGAAATTGAGGGAGTAACATAGGTTAACAAATACAGTAACATATATGTTACCCACGTAAAACTATTGTTTTTAAAAATAAAAATTAGAAATATTTGATTTTGGACGAAACTAATGTATTTTTTAAAAACATTTACAAGGAAATAAATCATAAAATAGCAATTGTAGTGAAAATGAGGAAGTAACATTGGGTAACACATGTGGTAACATATATGTTAACCGTGTCAAATTGATTTTAATGAAATTGAGAAAGTAACATAGGTTAACAAATATTGTAACATTTATGTTACCCACGTAAAAATATTGTTTTCAAAATTAAAATTTGAAAATATTTGATTTTAGACTAAACTAATGTAGTTTTTAAAAAATATTTACGAGATAAATCATAAAATAACACTTGTATTGAAAATGAGGAAGTAACATATGATAACACGTGTGGTAACATATATGTTATCCATGTCAAATTAATTTTGATGAAATTGAGGAAGTAATATAGGTTAACAAATACGGTAACATATATGTTACCTGCATAAAAGTACTGTTTTATGAAATAAAATTTGGAAATATTTTATTTTTGACAAATTAATATATTTTTTTAAAGATATTTACAAGGAGATAAATCATAAAATTACAATTGTATTGAAAATAAGGAAGTAATATAGGGTAACACATGTAGTAACATATGTGTTACCCGTGTCAAATTGATTTTAATGAAATTGAAAAAGTAACATATGTTAATAAATACAGTAACATGTATGTTACTCACATAAAAGTATGGTTTTCAATAATAAAAATTTAAAAATATTTGATTTCAAACCAAATAAATGTAGTTTTTAAAAAATATTTATAAGGAGATAAATTATAAAATAGAAATTGTATTGAAACGAGGAAGTAACATATGTGGTAACACATGTGTTACCCGTGTCAAATTGATTTTAATGAAATTGAGGAAGTAGCATAGGTTAAGAAATACGGTAACATATATGTTACCACGTAAAAGTCTTGTTTTCAAAATTAAAATTTAGAAATATTTGATTTTAGACCAAACTAATGTAGTTTTTAAAAAACATTTACAAGGAGATAAATCATAAAATAGCAATTGTATTGAAAATGAAGAAGTAACATAGGGTAACACATGTGGTAACATATGTGTTACCCGTGTCAAATTGATTTTAATGAAATTGAGGAAGTAACATATGTTAACAAATACGGTAACATATATGTTACCTACGTTAAAGTATTGTTTTTAAAAATAAAAATTGAAAATATTTGATTTTAGACCAAACTAATGTATTTTTTAAAAACATTTACAAAGAGATAAATTATAAAATAGCAATTGTAGTGAAAATGAGGAAGTAATATAGGATAACACATGTGGTAACATATGTGTTACCCGTGTCAAATTGATTTTAATGAAATTGAGGAAGTAACATAGGGTAACAAATCCAGTAACATATATGTTACCCGCGTAAAAGAATTATTTTTGAAAAATAAAATTTTGAAATATTTGATTTTAGACCAAACTAATGTAGTTTTTTGAAACATATTTAAAAGGAGATAAATTATAAGATAGCAATTATAAAGTGTTTTTAAAATAAATACAAAGTATTGATTTTATTGCAAATGAGCAAATAAACACATAGTGACATAACAATTTGATCTTCTCCACTAATAGGAGATTTATTTAGCCCATCGAATATTTGGAGAGAACAAAATGTGTTTGATATTAAAGTTCAAACACACCAGTGTCCAAAAAGAGGCAAAATAATTTTCTCCACTAGGTGGAGGAGAACAGTCATGAAGTAACATATATGTTACTAATATAAAAATGTTGTTTTTAAATAAAAAATTGAAATATTGATTTTAAATGTAAAGAATGTATTTTTAAAAAATTTATAAAAATAGAGAAATGATAAAATATTGATTTTAATGAAAATAAAGAAGTAAATATATAGTAATATATATGTTACCCGTAAAAAAGTTGTTTTAAAACAAAAAAATTGAAATATTAATTTTAAAGAAAAATAATGTATTTTTTAAATAATTATAAACTATTGATTTTATTGCAAATGAGCAAGTAACACATAGTAATATATATATGTTACTAGTATAAAAATATTTTTTACATGAAAATTTGAAATATTGATTTTAAATAAAAATAATGTATTTTTAAAAAATTATAAAAATAGAGAAATGATAAAATATTGATTTTAATGAAAATGAGGAAGTATCATATATGTTACCCGTAAAATGTTGTTTTAAAAAAAATTGAAATTTTAATTTTAAAGAAATATGACTTAATTTTTAAATAATTATAAAATATTGATTTTATTGCAAATGAGCAAGTAATACATAATAACATATATGTTACTAGTATAAAAATATTTTTTAAAAAAATTGAAAAATTGATTTTAAATGAAAATAATATATTTTTAAAATATTAATAAAATTAGAGAAATGGTAAAATATTGATTCTAATGAAATATGAAGAAGTAACATATATGTTACCCATGTAAAAAATATTGTTTTTCAATTAAAAATTAAAATATTAATTTTAAATGAAAATAACATATTTTTTAAAAAATAATAAAATGAGTAAATTATAAAGTATTAATTTCAATGAAAATAATGAAATAACATATATGTTACTCGTGTAAAAATATTGTTTTTCAAATTAAAAAAATAAAAATATTGATTTTATGAAAATATTGTATTTTTAAACAATTATCAAAGAAAATAATTGTAAAATATGATTATAGTTATTATTACATTTAAAATAGTATACAAATATGATAGTAGGTGGTGGTAACACGTGCTAATTTAATTTAAATTAAAGTAACATATGTGTACCATAATTTAAAATAGTATATAAATATTTATTTTGTTCGTTTAGATGAAAATTCGAGTGTAAAGTCAAAGATTTAATTGAAAGTGCACTTGTTTTGACCACTAAAATTATACTTATTTTGGCCACTAAAATCAAAGATTTGGAGGACTAAACTTTAAATATGTATAAAGTTGAAGGACCTAAGATGCAAATTTTAGAGAACTTAACTGAAAGATAATTGAAAATTTGGGGACCAAAGTGTAAAGATATAAAAAGTTGAAGGACCTAAGATGCATTTTTTGGAGGACTTAACTGAAAGATAATTAAAAATTTGAGGACTAAAGTGTAAAAATGTAAAAGATTAAGGACCTAAGATGTAATTTTTGGATGACTTAATTAAAATATAATTAAAAATATAAGGACTAAAGTGAATATTATATAAAGTACATAGACTACTATACAATAAATAAATGCCACATCATCATTCCACATTATAAAATATTGTTTTTAATTAAATAATGTATTTTTAAATCAAACTAAGAAAATAAGGTATTTTTGAATAAAAAAAGAGATTTTTCAACTTTTTACAAAAAAAGTAGAGCTTTTGTCAATTTTTTGCCCTTATATAATTTAAGTTGAAAAGATCTCTTTACAAAGAAAATACTTAAATGCCCTCATTAATAAGATCTCATTAATGTATTGCTCGTTAACAAATCATTAAAAAGACCATAGGCATGTTAACAGACTTTTGTTAAAGTCTGTTAATAGACTAAATCTTAACAGGCCATGGGTCTGTTAAGGTCAGTTTACATATGTTAAACTGATTTTTCAATTAACCAACTTCAAATGAATTTAAATTTAAAGAAATTTAAAGTAAAAATCACAATTCAAACTCAAATATATACATATTTTTATGATTTATACCATAAAATTCACAATATCTACCATAAATTAAAAGAAGAAGAAATAACATATATTTTGCAAGAATTTAGATGGATTAGATTCTAACCGTTAAATGAGATTTATTACATAGATGAAATGAGTTGGATTCTAACCTTGAAATTGATTAGATTCTATCTTGGAAATCTTCTATTTTTCAACAGACAGATAAATTTAAAATCGTTTAAAATATAATAAGCGGACAAGAAAAGACATGGATATATTTGATAATTTATTTATAACATAAGTCAACGGCCATTCAGATAAAATTATCGGATCACTCTGCCATTTAGCGCTATTCCCACCACCCATAAGTGACTTTGAACTGACCTATTTGGATCGGATGTGATCAGAGGAGCCCAATTTCGAAGTAACATCTTACCCAATATCTCAAAAATGGGTCTACTTGCCTGGCCCGTTTCCATGACAATAATACTGAATGGCCGGGTGACTCGGTCATTTTTTCAAAATGGTCGTTGATCAATTTTAGCTTGTAAATTACTAAATATAATCATGTTTTCTATTCTATATTCTATATTCTATATTCTTTTCCCCGCTCATTACATTTCAAATACTTTCGAATTCAACTTATTTCATCTGCTGAAAGTTAGAATCTAACCATTTCAAGGTTAGATTCTAATCCATTTCATCTATATAAGAAAATTCATTTCAAGGTAGAAATTATCTGTCTCTATCTTCTTTTTTTAATTCACGTTAGAAATTGTGGATTTTATAATACAAATATTTCACATGTATAGATCTAAGTATGAATTGTGATATTTGCTTTAAATTTCTGTAAATCTGAGTTGATTTGAAGTGGGTTAATTGAAAAATCAATTAAAAATGTATAAATTCACGTTAATAGTCTCATGGCCTGTTAACAGACTTATTAATAGACCAGTGGTCTGTTAATTTTAGCCTTAACAGACCACATGTCTGTTAATTTTAGCCTTAACAAACTATCTATTAACAGATAGTCCGTTAACAGATGGTCTGTTAACAATAATTATTAAGTAAGGATATTTAAGTCTTTTTTAAGTAAAATAGATCTTTTCAACTTATCTATATTTATACTAATCTAAAAGGAACTTAAAGGGATAAATATTTTTGGACAAATATGTCTTCATTAATATTTTATATTTCTTAAATTGTTCTTGAGTTAATGTTATAATTGAACTCTTAATTTAGTATTTATAACCACATATAGTACTTAGAAGTTGAAAAGGCTAAATCTCTATTTATTATATTTAATTATTGGATTTTGAAAATATTTTATTTGAATTGTGATAACGGATTTGGTCAGTTACAAGATTAATAGTAATTGACATTCTATCAACAATTTATTCAGTTTATTTAAGGTCTAATTTGAAATTTAAGGTTGTTTTATTTGAAGGTAATTATGTAGTTTGTGATGTCCATAAAGACTTCATTTGAATATTTGTATTTGTGATTGTAGTTTTTGTTAGTTAATGTGAATATATCCTCTCTCAATGCTATTCTTTTTCAAAAATAAAAAAAAAAAATTTTTTTTTTGCATTTGACTATAAAAGTTATGGTGTATTTTTAATTATTGTGTATGTTCATGCCAGATTTCAGTATATTGTTTACATATCTAATCGACTTCATGCCTTCGCATTTTTTTAGATTAAAAAACTTTGTAGGCTAACTTCAATAATGGTTTCAATCCACTATTGATATGTATCTTATTTCTATATATTATTCTTTTTTATACTTTTGAATTGAATTGTTATTTAATTTTGCTTAAACTAATTTTTCTTAACTATTTATGCGGCAACGTGAATAAGACGTTTAAATCGCTGAATATTTAGTTTTGGTAATATTACTTTATTTCTTCATTACAATTTGAATAAGTTTACGTGAAGACATCTGGACACTGAATTGTGCAAATGAGAATGTTTAATTTTGCCAATTTCTAATGTAAATGTTATTTTGTTCTCTTTTATATACTAATTGATAAATCTACCTAACTTGAAGTGCTACAAGTCCAAATTGTACATGATATTTGGGTTAAAACCCCTTCATAGTTGGAGAGCTATATTAAATTACAAAGATTTGTTATAAGTCATTTGTCATCTCATAAAGCAAGAAAATTCAATAAATTTGAGTGCTTGGTATATTTAAGAACTTATGTATACTATTTTTTATTCTTTTTGTTTGTGTTTTTTAATTGACATTATTTAACTATATTATAGATCTTAAAAAATAAATGTTCAATACTGACCATACAATTGTAAAAAGTATTTTGTTTTAATACAAAAACAAACATTATATTTCATCGTATTTTCTAATATCATATTTTTGTATTTTAATACAATATTAAATTAAGTTATAATTATTTAAATATATGAACAAACATATATCTCACAACGAATTTATTAAATTTGCACAAGTTTTAACACAGCCTTTTAGCCAAAGCGGCCGATTCTTTCATTCTTGTTCTTCAAGAAGCCTTCTCTCAGTTCTCCTCTCAGTTCTCCTTTTAACACTGGTCAAGCAAAACCCCAAATTTAGGGGGGGGAATAAAGAAAAAGCAAAAACCAGATAGTAATTCCCAATTACAAGGAGAAAAAAGGTAATTTTCGAGTGCAAAAGGGGGAAAAAATGGAGAGTGTATATGGACTAGTGGGCAAAGATTTCGCAGTAGTGGTGGCGGACTCATCGGCGGTGCATAGCATCCTCGTACACAAGACCAATGAGGATAAGATCATGCTCCTTGACTCCCACAAGCTCATGGGCCCCTCCGGTGAAACCGTGACCGGTATTACTCTCTCTTTCAAATACTTGCACATATATTTTGTTGATTGGATTTATTATAATTTTTTGTTATGCTTTTTCTTTGTGGGTCATTATTTATTTGTGTTTATGGAAGATAAATTCTTGGTGGAATGCAATGATGCTTGCCTATATGCACATAAATTATGCAAGTGAAATTTGTGTGATTTGCATACTTCAATTGGGATTTATTTCTTGTCTTGAAGCCTGTGATGGTTTTAGCTTAATCCTCAACCCAAACACACGAATTATACTCAATTGAAAGCTAATTCAGCTGGGAATTAAACACCCAACTGAAAGTATGATTGATATTAATGGAAATTACAGAAAAGAGGAAGAAGAACAGGGAAAATGAAAGGAAAAATAGATAAAGGGAGGAGCAGAAAACATCAATTTCATCCTAACTGCCTTCGTCTCTCTCCTCTGCTGTATTTAACACGATGACAGAGTTGTTAGAATGTAAAATCGCATTTCTCAATTACAACATTAAAAATGTGATAAGCAGAATTTGAATTTAATCTCTGAGTAGCGGTCTTCACTTCCTTCCTTCCTTTTGGCTCAATTTCCTGCTGCTGTTTCTTCTTCTTCTCTCCCCACTTGACTGATATGCCCTTCTTCTCTTCGTTACATCCATCCCCATAGACAAACCTTGTCCCCAAGGTTGAAACATGGGAAATTTCTCTTGAACCCAATCTATATCTTCCCAGGTGGCTTCTTGTGTGGTAGATCCTTCCCATTGAATTAACCGTGTCATGGCTTGATTACCTCTTTGAATCATTCGTGTCAGCAAAATCTCTTCTGTGGTTGTCTGGCGTTTCCCAGAATGTCTCTCTACTGGAATGTCATAGGTAGCCACCTCTTGTTCTCCAATTTTCCTTTTCAACAAAGAAACATGGAACACTGGGTGAATTTGAGTCTTTTCTGGCAGCTCTAACTTGTAAGCTACTTCTCCAATCTTTTGAATTATTTTGTAGGGACCATAGTACTTAGCAGCTAATTTATGATTTAGCCTTTTGAATATTGTTTGTTGCGCATGGGGATGTAATTTAAGGTATACTCAATCTCCTATCTGGAATTCCCTTTCACTTCTTTGTTTATTAGCATAGTGTTTCATTCTTGCTCTTGCTTGAGCCAAGCTTTCTCGTAAAAACTGGTCCACGTGTTGTTTTTCTTGCAATAATTTTTCTACTGCTGCAATATATGTTTGTTGATATGGGCCCAATGCTAACTGAGGTGGTTTGATTCCTGTTGACGTCGGAACCTACAACGTCCACATGTCAATGCAATCTCTCAGATTTCAGCTCTTATTTGAATTGATCACGTTGCCTAATATTTAGAAGATCAGGATTTGGTTTCATTGTGAGAATCCTTATGATAATCAAATATAATCTTTCTTTAATTACTTCACAGGTTATCTCGAAATATCGTGGTCGCTCGCTAATTATAATAAATACGGCACCACGAGAGAGCTCTGGTCGGTCGTGGGTGTCGGGCGTCCTTCATGGACCTCGCAACACCGATTCAGAATGCTAAGACGCTCGATGGACCTCCAAGCCTTCTAAGAACTTACGGTGCTCTTCATCGGGCACCCGAGGTATTCGCCGAGTCTATGAGACCTTTATGAACTGGAAGGTCCTCGTTGGGCCTATAAGGCCTTAGCCTGAGAGTAGAGAGCTTGACCAGCCTAGATGGGACCTTTATTGGGCATTCACGACGTGGAGACCTTATCAAAATCGGGTGGTAACAATTCCATACAAGTGCTCAAATAGGTCATCATTATGGCTATGTGTAGAGTAGTATCAGACTACCATTCCGCTAGATCGATCCATTTTACCCATTGCTTAGGTTGCTTGTGGACCATATAGCTGAGATACATTTTAAGGCATTGGTTTAATCTTTCCGTTTGGCCATCTGACTAGGGTTGATAGGCAGAGCTCAACTGTAATTTGGTTCCCTCTTGAATAATTCTTGCCAAAACTCACCGGTAAAGATCCTATCCCTGTCTGTAATTATGCTTTGTGGCATTCCATGGAACTTTTGTATATTATCTAGGAATAATTTTGCCACAGTTGAAGCTGTGAATGGATGGGAAAGAATAATGAAATGCCCATACTTGGAAAATCATCAACTACCACAAATATGTCATTCTTCGTCCTGCAATTTGGTAGTCTTTCAATAAAAAATCCGATGTGATACGGCTCCATGAGTATTGAGGTTCTGGTAGGGGTTGCAACAATCCTGGGTAAGCTACATGCTCACTCTTGCACCTCTGACAAGTATCACATTGTAGGACTTCTTGTTTGATTTCTTTCTCCATTTCTGGCCAATAAAATTGTTGTTTGGCCCAATAGATGCTAGTTTGAACTCCAGAATGTCCACCTTCTTGATAAGAGTGGATGGCCTTAATTAATTTACTCCTAATATTACCACCAGTGCCAATAGACAACCTGGTCTTGTATTTGAGTAGGGCATTTAAATATTGGTAATCAGGTTCCAGTTGGATCAAGCAGTAAAGAGTCAACCTTAGTGTTAGCTACATCATCCTATTTATAGCTGTCAATTACTTCTTGCATCCATATTGGTGTGATGGTGGTTATAGCTTTACATTCAGCCTCTTCTTCTTCCCTCCTTGACAATGCATAAGCCACTACATTCTCTGCCCTCTTTTGGTACTGTATTTCGTAGTTGAGTCCCAAAAGTTTTGTTAGCCACTTTTGTTGTAATGGTGTAGTTATTCTCTGTTCGAGTAAGTATTTTAGTGATTGGTGATCTGTCTTGATGATAAAATGATGCCCTACTAGGTAGTGTCTCCATTTTCCTCAAGATAAAATGATGCCCTACCGGTAGTGTCTCCACTTTTCCACAACAATAACCAAAGCTAATAATTTCTTTTCATATATTGACATCCCAATATTTCTGTTGCTGATGCCTTTACTTAAGTAAGCTATGGGCCTCCTGTTTTACATCAATACTGTTCCCATGCCCCCATAGCATGCATTTGTTTCAACCATAAATGGTAATGAGAAATCAAGTAGAGCCAATACAGGGGTTTGTACTCATAACTATGTTTAATTTTTGAAAAGCCTCTTCAGCTACTCCAGTCCACTCAAAGTTATCCTTCTTCAGCAATTCAGTTAAGGGTTTGGCTACAATTCAATAACCTTTCACAAACTTCCTGTAGTATCCAGTCAAGCCTAAGAATCTCCTTAGCTTTTTCATAGTGGTTGGTTTAGGCCACTGCTGCATCGCAACCACCTTTGTCGAATCTGCTGCTACTCCCTTTGTAGAAATAATGTCCCAAATATTCAACTTTCGTTTGTCTAAAAGAGCACTTGCTCTCCTTAGCATACAACTGGTTCTTCTTCAACAAGTCAAGAACCACAGCTAGGTGTTTGGAGTAGGTCTTCAAGTTGGGGCTGTAAACTAAGATATCATCAAAAAATACCAACACAAACCTTCTCAAGTGGTACTTGAATACTTCATTCATCAAACATTGGAAAGCAGCCGAGGCATTAGTGAGTCTAAAAGGTATGACTCTGAATTCATACAGACCTTGATGAGTCTTAAATGCTGTCTTCCTCTGCCACCCTGATTTGGTGATAGCTAGCTCTCAAGTCAATCTTAGAAAACCATCTGGAGCCATTCAATTCATCAAGTAGTTCATCAATAAGGGGCATATGGTACTTATCTTTGATGGTAAGGTTATTCAACTGCCTGTAGTCTACAAAGAATCTCCAAGTGCCATCCTTCTTCTTGACTAAAAGTACAGGAGATGTATATGAGCTAGTGCTGGATTGTATGATTCCATTCTCCCTCATTTCTTTCACCATCCTCTCTACCTTTATCCTCTCTACCTGTTTTATGTACAAAGGGACTCCTGTAAGGCCTAATTTTAAAGGGTTAAGTCCCTTCCTTGAGTGGAATATGATGGTCATTGAACTTAGGGAGGGGTAGCCCTTTTGGTTCTGAAAATACATTAGTAAAATTCTCAATCACTGCCAATGCTTCAGTAGGAATGGTTTCCTCCTTCTCCTCATTCAATGAATTCATCTGTGCTACAATCCCATATGCCTGCTTTTGGAACTAGTGCTTTGACTCAGAATTCTCCACCATTTTAAACTCTTCATGTATAGTTTCACCCCTCAATTCTAGTTCTTCACCTTTACTAGTGAACTTAATACTGCTTGTGTTGAAGTCAAATAGTATAGGACTAAATTGGCTTAACCAGTCCACACCAAGTACCATATCACTACCTCTAAACCTCAACACCCTTAATTTGTGCTGGAACTCCCAGTTTTGCTTCTTCCAAATGTGGGGGGTTACATATGGCATTACTCATCAGCTTCTCACCACCTGCTACTTTCACTGCCACTTGTTTAATAGACTCCATTTTGCAATTTAAGGCTTGGACCAGCTGCTCATCAACAAAACTATGTGTGCTCCCACTGTCAATTAATATAGAAATCTTTCTTCTTTTAATAAAGCTTCGAATTCTGATGGTTTTAGTTCTGGTGTCTCGAGAGAGGGCTTGAATAAAGATTTCCATCACTTCTTCCATCTCTTCTCCTTCTTCTTGTTCTCTCCTTCTTGGATATCATGAGTTTGTTTTATCTCTCTTCATCTACTAACATAAAATTCAACATCCTATTCTTACAAATGTGCTCCGGGGTGTACTTCTCATCGCATTTATAACACAACCCCAAACTCCTCTTGGTCCGGAAATCATGGGGTGATGGTTTTGAATTTCATTGGTGTGAAGGGGTTCTTTTCGCTTTGATCAGTGGCTTAGATGGCATAAGGCCATTTGTTCGAGTATAGGTTTTCATTGGTTTGGTGCTTTTGTGTAGGGTTGTGACAGTGTTCTCTTGTAATAGGGCTACTTTGAACGCCTTGGTTATAGTTGTGGGTTTGATGATTTTAACCACGGGTTTAATTTATACCTTCAATCCACTAGTCAATACGGCGATAAAGTACGATTCTCGTAAATGTAAGTGGACATCATCACTTGAGATTTCAGCTCTTCAAAGTTTTCCTGGTATTCAGCTACTAATCCCTTTTGTCTAATCCTGCTAAATATCTCAATCACCTCTTTTGCTATGGTTTCTGCAAATCTCATACAAACCTCTGTAGAGAATAAACCCCAACTAGCATTAGGGTGGCTGGAAATAAAGCCATGAAACCATATATCTGTCTTTCCTCTTAAGTACATCTATGCAATCCCTACTCGCATCTCATCCGATATTTGGTGAATCTAAAAATACTTTCTAGCTTTTCTCAGCCACTCTCTAGTCCCTTCTCCATCAAGTATGAAAAATCAATCTTAGGGAGTTTCGTACTCAATTTACTCTCTCCTTTCCCATAAATTTGACATGAGTTATTAGCAAACCGTAATCCCTTACTACACTACTCGATTGTGGTGACGCCCGTGTCCCTTCAACTTGTTTCTCCCTTTGGTCTCCTTTACTAGCACTCATTTGTGCTAACTTAGATACAATCGACTGTGATTTGTTGTTCATATCCATCATCGCTTGTTCCATCCTCTCCTGCTTAGTGCAAACACACTTCAAAGTTTGATAAGAGGATTTAAGTGCCACACCCATAACAATCACCTCTCTTTCCAGCTTCTTGATATGTGCCTCATTCGATTTGCTACGAGTTTCAGCCATGTCCAGATCACGTTGTCGCTCGACATCAATTGTGATGGTTTCAGCTTAATCCTCAACCCAAACACACAAATTATACTCAATTGAAAGCTAATTCACTGGGAATTAAACACCCAACTGAAAGTATGATTGATATTAATGGAAATTACAGAAAAGAGGAAGAAGAACAGGGAAAATGAAAGGAAAAATGAGATAAATGGAGGAGCAGAAAACATCAATTTCATCCTAATTGCCTTCCTCTCTCTCCTCTGCAGTATTTAACAAGACGACCGAGTCATTAAAATGTAAAATCGCATTTTCAATTACAACTTTAAAAACGTGATTAGCGTAATTTGAATTTAATCTCCGAGTAACCGTCTTCACTTCCTTCCTTCCTTTTCGCTCCATTTTTTCTCATTGCTTTCTTTCTCCTCTCCCCACTGACCGATAGGCCCTTCTTTCTCTTCATGACAAAGCCACCCACCAATGTAAGACCATGTAATAATAATAGTAGTTCCACAAAATATACATATCATGTGTGTTATGTACATGTGTGAAGTGTGGGATATTTTCTCAAAACTTGCCAAAAATCAAAATATGCACCCATTGTTGAAAAGAAAAAAAAATTATATTATATTATATTATATTTGGTGAAGAAGTTTTCAAATTTTGGACATTTTAGAAGTTGAAACTTAGAAGAAATTTAGGTCATATGTCAATTATAAATTGACGTGTTTCTCTGCTATCCTACAATTTTCAAAATAGGGTTCAGTAAGTTCCTTCAGCTTCAAGCGAAAGCATGTGAAGACTTTTCGGCCAAACTTTTCACTGAAGCAAATTTGTGAGCAAAAGAGCTCGCCTTTAGATACATTCATTCGTTACAATTGGGCTTTTTGCAGAGGTGACTTGATGGTTTTTTGAGAGAAAATTATAAGTTTAGTATTCTAGTTGTTTTTCTTTGTTTTTTCATGGGTTGTACAAAAGTAGAAATTGGTGGGTGTGGTAAAACTTAGGATATTATTTTTCTTAAGATACTTGAAGAATTTGGGTAAGTGAAATCTATATGATTGTAACGATTTTTAATATAGTGGAAAGCTTTGAAAGTCATAAATTTTTCTCTATTTTATATTTTTTTTGTCTCGCTATTTTTCTATGAACAAAGATCTTGTAGGCAATAAAGGAATTTGTCTCAATTCCCAACATGAAGAATTGATGCTTTTTATTTGAGATTGTGTACTAGTTGTCAACGTGTTCATTTTCTTTCTGGGTTTTCACTAATCAAACTTATATGATGGCAAAATTTTATTGATATACGGTATTCTCAGAAGAAAACTTAATTCTTTGACTGCTTAATTGTATATTACATATACGTGATATGTATAAAATAAGAATTATTTCAGCAAGGGGTTTGATTTTGTTTTTCTTTGTTTTAAGTTAGCATCTTATGTTGTTTGTCATTTTCGGATGCAGTGGCTAAACTTGTAATACTTGCACCATCTTCATGCATTTTAGAGAAATGTTTTGAATTGATATGGCGTTGATGATTAAATTTATTTGTAAGTTTGCTTTCTTACTGGGTGTCGAAAAATAAATCACCGTGTTTAGGGCTCAGCTTAAAACCTAAACACCACTAGAAACTTCAATCTTTAACTCAATCCAAAACACCTCTATTGACCCAATATAAGATGTAGCTCACTAAGAACTAAGTAATCTCGCAAAAGAGAGAAACCAACTAACAATGAAACAACCGCCATAAAGAAGGAAGAAGAAAAGATGTTTTTTCTCTCCCAAAGGCCAAGAAATCAAAGCTGCTGGAATAGAGCAACAACAAAGGCAGCAATTGTCTTTTAAGTTAGGTCAGCGGTCAGCCAACCCATTTGGGCCCCAAGCCCAATAAGACCAACCGCACTAAAAACAATATATTGGGCTTAAACAATAGAGTAGATCATTGAGCAACTATATAAGATAAGTCACTCCAAATGGCCCGCTAAATTTTGGGTTGAGCTTTAAATTGAGTTCGTTAAGTGGTCGTTTTTTCCTTAACTTTAATCCTCAGCCAACGCTTATGAAATTAGTCTTAATCATCATTGCCCGTTTGAGGTTGTTTGGTAACAAATACCCAACACTGGATTTTCATTTATTTGTTTCAGTGATGGCTAAATTTTGTGCAGATAGTTGCATATATATGCATGTTTGAACACATGTATATGATTTGAACCATTTTAGCAATGAGGTTCTGGGGTGTAGTTCAGCGTATTTATACATAAACAGATATTTAGATTTTGTTCGAATACATTTAAATTGTTTTACACTGGATGGTTTCTACTCTGATGGAAAATGTTATTCCAGGATAAACTGATTTTCTATTCTTTCTTTGGTGTTTGGTGTTTGGTGTTTGGTTGATGCAATGAGAACTTTTTTATTCTTCTAAGAAATGGAAAAATGAAAAAAAGAAAAAAAGAAAAAAGAATATTGAACGCCCTTAAAAAAGGTATTTCCTATGTAGAAGTCCAAAGAATTTTAAACTATCTGGAAAACGGACTTATTTTTTATGCCACAAAACTGTCTCTTTTGGCCGGAGAGTACTCTGTACAGAAAATGTTATCTTTGGACTGAAATAGCTTAAACGACTTATGTTTACACATACATTAAAAAATACTGGAATTACTGCTATCCAAACATTAATGATTCGCTCACTTTAATAATTACTGAGCTTATTTTCTCTGGCTCCATCTTCCTACCTATTCCTGTTTTCATCTATTTTTCTTTCTTCGTATGCTTTTTTTCTCGCTAGTTTCTTGAGAATAGGTTTTGATTTCTCTGATTACACTGCCAATTATATAATCAAGAATAGGTGTTTAAGAATTTGTTGTGGGAATGAAAAAGCCTTTTGCCTATTAAATGAATTTTCATCCTCAATGGCATGCTTCAATGACCTGAAACTCATTCCTTAGTTGCAGTAAAAATATAATTTATTCCAAACTTTATGAAAATTAGAATGTCTTGGAAAGGAAAAGACTACGACTGTCATTATGCAATCTCTATTTAGATGGGCGGAACCTCCTTTAGTTCAGACTCGAAGTTAAGAGGTGAGAGGGAGGAGGGGTTAACTAGAAGCTTTCTGCTAGAACTTTTGCTTGGAGCTTTTATCATATTTGCAGATCTCAAAGAAACTTCTTATAACAAATGATTGCTAACTTGGATTAAGGGTGTTTTGGTCTAAAGACTCTAAACACAATATTAAGTGATAGAGTATTAGAAGTTGTCATTTTGGGGTTTTATGTAAACAATAAATTCTTTAGACTTTTTACATATAAAATGTTTTTAAGGACTTTTTAGTACTTTTCCCGAAACAAGCGCTGATTTTTTAGCGGCGGAAGATAGTAATGTATGGTTATAGTGGGTGGACGTGTGATATGCCCTAGAATGGTATGCCGAACACTGAAAAATGTGTGAAATTTTGCTGAAACAATTGGAGCCATAATGCTTTCATTTTGGTAATTTCTTCATGTTCTTTGTGTTTGTGCTAATTTGAAGTATACTTTTCTTTGTGCTGACACATGAAGGGGGTAATTATCAAGATTTTTGCAAATCACTTGGTTATAATTTGCAGGGTTTTGAAAACTATAAGGAGTTCTCAAGTTTTTTTAGAACCACAAGGCAATGGTATATTTTTAAATCACGGGATAGTTTGCAAATAACTCTTGATTAAGGTGATATTATCTCTAGTTTCTTGTTTCTCTGTCTATGATGGATCAGGTAAATTTGGTTTCTTTTTATGCTAACGTTATATGCTTTACGGGTATTCACTTTAATACTTAGGATTGTCACATTGTGCTACAAATTTTCTTTGCAGGCGTGCTCATTATGTTGTCTGAAGCTCAATACCTTTGTGCCCTACAGAAGAATGTGGCCTTGTATCACTTTTGAAATGGGATTCCTTTGGCGACTGCTGGTGCTGCAAACTTTACTCGGGTGAGCTTGCCACGGCGCTATGGAAGGTATATCATCAGGGTTATGTTCCATCATTTTACTTGTTTGTAGTTGAGTTTTAGGCTTTTTATCTTTTTCGTGGTTTGTCTATTGTGATGATATCTTTTTGGGCGCATTCCAAAAAAAGAAGATATTATTTATTTGGTCTTTTTTTTGGGTTGGATTATGAAATGCCCAAGTAGGGAATGATGTTATAAAGCAATTTTATGTAGTTGTTGTAGTAGAATATTCTATATCTAGCTTGTTGAAATGTGTTGTGTAAGTTTCATTATACATTTGTTTTCTTCATGTAGTGTACTCGTAAAAATATATAGAAGTGTGACACGGGCGTGAGAAATGAAGATAATTGTTTGTATCTCTATATATGTATACTTAAGATGCTAATTTGTTTTTGGTCTTCGTAATCCATATATGGTAAATATCATTCTAGCTGGATACGACAAGGAAATGTGCCCTTCCTCTACTTTGTCGACTATATTGCCTCCCCGCACAAGCTTGAAAAGGCAAGATTTGGTTATGGTTCCTATTTTGCACTCTCCATGATGTATAGGCACTACCGTAGTAGCGATATGACAGTTGAAGAAGCCGTTGATTTGGTTGATAAGGTCATAATGGAAATACGATTGAGGTCGGTCGTGGCTCCACCCAACTTTGTGATAAAAATTGTTGACAAGGACTAAAAAGGGAATATGCTTGGTGTGAATCTATCAAGGATGCCTCGCTTGTTGCATCGGAGGGCTTTTCAAGCTTGTTACTAGTTTCAAGCCTTAAATTTTAGTCGATCTAATTAAAAATCATATGGTTGTTGAAATCTTCAAATACTGGATCGTTTAGTGATTGAATTCTTGCAGTTTGATGAAATTCATTCTTATTCTTATTTTTACCTTGGTGCAATGAAACAGTTTAATGGTTGTGCAGTAAAATTTCTGTATTCAACCAGAATTATTGCCGGTGATAATCTAATCGTAAACATACACAAGAAATACATGATGAGATTCTCATGAGCAAGGGCGGATGCGGGGGGGACTTTTCTTTGTCGGAGTCCTGCTTGGCCCAAATATATATATATTTTGTATGGAAATTTTATGTTTTTCATATATTAGTTTGGTCTAAAATTTATTTTAGCTTCCATCTGAATTTGTCCATACTCGTGAGAATATAAACAATGAGTGATTGGAGTGAGATTTTGTAGTTATAGGTACCAAGCAAAAGGTGTTTGTTTGAGAACATATAGTGCTTGGTGGTTGTACCATGAAGACACCTCTAGATTGATGACCATGTAGCAAGACATTTTTTATGTCATGTTGGCAAAGTGCCTAATTATGAGACAATGCAAGACATGAACAATATGAAAATTGGTTGATTTGACTACTGGATTGAATGTGTCATGATAATCTGGTCGGTGATGAAATACTTAAAACTATTAAACGAGTTTTGTATTGTTTAATGAATCATCTAGATTGCACTTTACACGTAAGACCTAATTGTAATCAACAAAATTTTGGTATAGATTAGATAGAACAAGATTACATGTGCCATTTTTTCCATAGTGCCATCATCCCCGAACCTTGGACTGGCAAACTCCAATTCTGCTGGAAGTAATCAAGAATATTGTGATGCTTTACCCAGACATGTAAGAATCTGAAATATGTTGGTCATTTGGTTATAGTTAGCCATTTAGAATGGGCATCTAAAGAAGAATAGCCATTCATTCGCCTACTGTTGTAGGAGAGTTGCTCAATCTCTTACTAAAATGTCAATAATACAACAAAAGCAAATCACGCCCTTCACGGAAAATTTGGCAAATCAATACTTACGACCCAATTGTATAATTTCAAAGAAGAAATAAAAGAAAAAATAAATTAGTTTGAGTCATTGTCAATTCTATACAAGTATTGTAATCCGTTTAAAATTTGATTTTTCTTTAGTTAATTTACATAACCCAAGCTCTTAATTATAGTTTCGACGACCTTTGAAGACAAATCGCATCAGTTCACCATCAATGTTTAAAAACTTCAAAGTCACTCCCCGCTTCTACAAATTGAAAGGAAAATAAGTTAGTAGTGTATATATATTCATGTTAACCTTCCATAATTAGTAATAGTAATTATTTAAGCATACTAAATAACCAAAAGAGGGGAGAGGGGGGGGGGATTGATAAATAATAATAAATAAAATAAATGAAAAGTAAAATATACTTACAACAACACCGAATCCTTATCTAATTGTCTCTCCGTTTATCTGTACTTGAGGAATATGAGAAATCTTTGGCCACTCAGAATTATCACGACGGCATTGTTCCTCCAACAGCGGACAATGCCAGATTCTCAAAGAAGTTAATTTGGTGAGTCGTTGCATAGCTTCTTTAGAGGGCAGATGCCTAAGCTTTTCACACCGCCATGGGATTAATTCTTCAAGAGATGACAAATTCCCTAACCAATCTGGCAGTTCTTCAATTCCAAAATTAGATATCCACAATTCTTTCAAGGAAGTGAGATTCTCAAGCTGATATGGTAGAGAGACCCAATCTGCCCGACCATATAAAGTTAAGCCCTGAACTGATTTTATGTGTCTCCAGATGCCTTCGAGAGTAACTGAATTTGAGAAACCCCCAATCGACAATTCCCTTAAGCTGTTAAGCCATACCATCCCACTCAATTCAGGAAACGAAGTGAGATTCTCGCAGTCAAACACTTCTAGCCTCTGTAGAGACGTACAAGACTCGAGCATCTCACTCGGCAGGTTGCTCAGCCTCTTGCAATTAGAAATTTGCAATCTTCGAAGGGAAGAGAGGCCTTTTTGTCCACTTGGATATGGAATTAATTGCAGATTTTTACAACCATCTATTTCCAATTCCTCAAGAGACTCGAGGCTGCCTAGACCATCGGGTAATTCCGTCAATTCATCAGAATCAGTAATCCTCAGCATTTTAAGAGAAGCTCCGCAGCCCAATAAGTGGGGAATATAAGCCAACTTGTTACACTTCATTAAATTCAAATATGCAAGATTTTGATTTTTGTAAAATAGGTCATCAACAAGACAAGTGAGCTCTGATATCCTCTCGATTGAGAGCATAACCAGAGAAGTTAAATTACTTCTGGATATGATGTTTGATGGCAAATCACTATCCACACCAGCAATGAACAATTCTTTGAGGCACGGGAAATGATTTGGAGCAGTCGTCAATTTGCAACAATTATCAATCCTCAAAAATTCAAGGCAAGGAAATACCTGCACTCCTTGTACTTCTGCCCACTCTGTTAGGTTCGTCATTCTCACTATTTTTAGACCTTTAAGTGACGGGAATGATACTCGTGTGTCCTGGCCATCGTTTCTACTAGTTGAGCTGCAATCACTCACACCATAGAATGACAACCCTATTGATCTTATGTTAGTAAGACCTTCCAATTTTAGATACTTGAGGAGTGGTAGGTGGCCAAGCATTGGGATTTTTTCACAATTGTAACAGTTTTTTAACTTAATCTCGATCAACTTATCAAGTTTCAACATCTTCATAGTCCACAACGGAAAGTTTTACCTCTAAATCCATCAATCACTATGCTCCTTAAATTTGGGTGAGGTTGGAGGCCTTTGAGCACACTCGCGTGGATATTACTTTCAAAAACATTTTTGTTACTCGTGTCACTTTCCGAGACACTCTCATCATTGGTGTTGCCCTCATTTGTTTTTCTCCAACAAAACTTCAACTCTATTATATTTGTCTTTTCATCCAAATTCGCCTTCTTTGCTTCTGCTTCGTTCTTCACAAGTTCAAGATTCCGTATCTCTATTTTGCCTTTAAGATTCTTCAAGTGACCCAACTCTTCTATTCGACATCCTTCCTTGTCACCCACATTAAAAAATTGTAAGGTTTGAAGACAAGACAACCTTCTAATATGAGGTGGCATGGGAAAATCTTGGTCTGGACAAATATAGAGATGTCTCAAACTAGTCAAGTCTTGTATCTTCTCTGGAAGCTGCTTCAGGAAGCTACCAATAATGGCGAAAGTTTGCAAGTTGTAAAGCTTGCAAACAGAACCAGGCAATGATCTCATGCGATTGAACGACACATCAAGACATCTTAAATGTGTCAACTTGCCAATTGAGGTTGGGAAATCTTCTATTCCCACATTGCGTAGAACCAGAGTATGCAAGTGCTTGAAGTCTGGCAAATTTTTGCATGGTACATTGCTCTTTGAGACCAATGTCCGTAGATAACTTGCTTTCTCTTTTGTGATCTCCGGTGCGCTTTCTTCAAGTATTGTAAGGTGTCTTACTTGAGGAATGTCATCTCGAGTGTGATCCTTCTCAATAGTAAATATTTTCGATTTTGAAACTGAGCTTGAAAGATCGTGCACAAGATCGTGCATTTTGCAGCATTTGATATTCCCATACTTGTCCTCTACGGGATCTTGCAAGAAGGAGCTTTGCAACAGAATGTTAAAAACTTGTTGCCTTCAGTCTCCATATCAAATCCTTGATTATCTGTAAGAAATCCTTGGGCCATCCACAGCTGGATTAACCATTCTCTCTTTATCTCTTCATCTTTGGGAAATATTGAACAATAGGCAAAACATTCTTTAAGAGATGAAGAAGGTAAACGATCAAAGCTTATCTTTAGGACTTGTTTCACGCTATTCTGATCTCCTTCAATATTTGAAGGCCCAATCTTTTGAATTGATTCCCCAATCATCTATTTTCTTTCCTCTTAGAACTGCCCCCATCATATTTGCAGCTAATGGTGAACCTCTACATTGTTGAGCAATCTCCTTTCCAATGGTTTGAAAATGCTCTGGTACGTCTCCACCTTCAAATGCCTTTGCCTTGATTATGGACCAGCAATCATCCTCTGATAATTTTTCCAAGTTATACCAATTGTGCGGGTTGACAATCGAGGCCACACTTTCATTACGTGTGGTGACAATAATGACATTTCCTTTGTTCGGGTTGACTCCCATTAGAGCATTTTTTAAATCATCCCATTCTCCTCGTTTTTCATTCCACAAATCATCAAGAACAAGCAAGCATCTTTTGTATTTCAATTTCTCCCGAAGCGTGTCCATGACAGCTTGTCTACTATCTCCATGGGAAGTTTCTTTTAGCGATACCAGAATGCTTTTTAAGATCGTAAGAACATCAAAATTTTCTGATACGCATACCCAAATTCTTTCATCGAAATGTGTCTCTGTGTGCGGATGATTAAAGATACGGCGAGCTAAAGTTGTTTTGCCAATCCCTCCCATTCCAACAATGGGAAGGACTGAAAAAACATCGTCGATTTCGCCGGTTATCTGCTCCACAAATTTTGATTCGTCATTTTGTCTTCCAACAAAAACTGGATCTGCAGTTATGGCATCAGTTTCCTTGACCTGAGGCAGAGAGGGAGCAAATTCTGCAACTCTCCTCAAGAAGCCATGACGATCAGCTTCGTCATTAATCCTCTTCAAGTTGACATTTATGTTGTTGATTTTGTGAGCCATATTCCATCGGAATGCCATAGGGGAATAGAAAGAGAAATATAAGCACACCTTTGGTTTCATCTGGTTCTGGATCTGGACGGTACGACGCAAATTTTCATATTTGATCTCATCCAAAACGTACTCAGCATCATAAGCAACATCTTCAAGTTTCTTGAGCCAGAGTTTAACAGCGTCGTCATTAACTTGGCGCCTGTCAGCATCTTTTAAGACTGCCTTGATTGAAAGCAATGAATCAGTTAAGTTTGCTAAGTCTTGCTTGAAACCCCACACGAGATTGAACTCTTCGGTGGTGATTTGCAAAGCAACTTCAATGGTGGCTCCAGTGTAACTGATAGATTTCAATGGTGGACTAAAATGTTTATTGTCGTTTAATCACAGTTGGAAAAACATATTTTAAATGATCCATTTTTCATTATTACAATTTTGAATTTTGATCAAAAGATTTCAACTCTTTTTAATGACTTATGATTGGTAAAATTTCGTAAACGCAAGAGTTCTTAGGCAATTAATAGTAAAATAAGGAAAAAATGATATCCTTTAATTTTTTAATTAAATTCAATTAATTCTAGCTTAAATTGAATACACACAATAACTATTTGATCGATTGTTGCAAACAAGTCTTAATCTTTGGTATAGTCTATGTTTGGTGGAGATTTCTTAGTCATTATTTTAGTGGTGGGACAGTCCTACTACTAAAATGTTTATTGGGATTGGTGGTGATGAAATTATTTTTTAATTATTTATAAGTTGTACGTCTTATAAAATATATGAATAAAAAGTATGTTTGATCAACTTAAATTATATTTTAAGAACAACCAAACAAGGGCTTAGGTTGTTTGCTATTGATTTTCTAATTTAATCTTGTGAACACTTATAACACATTGAGTGACTTGTGTATTTTTATCTTTTACGGAGCTAGGTAAATATTGTTTGTTTAGTAAAAAAAATTGTAAATTATAAATAATGGATTTATATGAATTGTATGGATAAAAAATGAATAAAAGTAATGAGTATATTGAATGTGTGGATAAAATATTTGATCAATTTATAAGTACTTATAAATACTGACAAACAAATATTGGTAGAGAATTTTAGTCTCCAACCACTAAAATTTTCAATATTTGTCTCAAACATATTGGTGAACCGTACTTTAATGTGACACGTGGAAGGCTTGACTATTGTATTTTGATGATGCTTCACATATTTTAACATAACATGTTGCGTCTCTCCCTCTATATTCATTTATGCAATTCCCGTAAAGCAATATTTTATAAAATAACATTTTTTTTAATCATAAGCAAAGATCGTTTTAGTTAAAATAATAGATATTTGGTTTAAAGTCTAAAAAGTGCTGCTTGACTTAAAATCTCTATATTCAGCTTATTCGAAATCTGTATAAACATTCAAAATAAAATAGATATGGATGCATACATGTGGATTCATAATGTAAATTGTCAATTTCACAACCAAGAAAAAAATAGTTATATTCTAAATCATCATGACCTCCAGCCAAAGGAGAGGTTGCACTCATGAAAATGTCATAAGCATTAGGATTATATAATCTTTTTAGCAAACAATATGTTATTGCACAAATTCATACACTTAGACCGTATAAAAGATTAAAGAATATTATCCGCCTTAATCCATTATAACACCATGAGTTGTGACTCTATGTTCAACCCGACCGTTTCATAGCTCGATATTATATAGCTCAAGAAGTATAACTTTTCGCTTTAAAAGACTATTGACTCTGTTGACGTATTCTTTCACTTAAAAACTGTTTCTTTCCATCTAAGCGCATGTTTGGTGTCTTTGAAATCACATTGTTCTAAAAAGTCCGCATAAGCATAGCTTAGGCTTCGCCTGGTCTTGAAGCTCGGCCTCCACGCCTAGCCACGCATCACGTATCGTCCTCGCCTTGCCCTTATCTCACTCTTGCCTAGGTCCGAAAAGCTTGAAACTCGGTATTCACGCCTAGCCATGCTTTACGCTTTTTAGAACATTAGTGAATTTTATTTTAAGTGCTTATAATATAAGTTGTTGATGAATGTGTGGATAAAAAGTAGGTTGTAAGTTGTGAGTCATATGAAATGTGTGGATAAAAAATATGTTTGACCAGTTGAAATTATAATTTAAGCATGTCCAAACATGTGCTAAATGATCTTACCTTTTCATCTAATTAGTCCAACTTTTTTTTTTTGTCTTGCGTATTAAATGTATTTTAAAATAACGTTTTTTGACCAAGTGTCACATACGATGTTGCATATAAGATCTCTCAAGTTGCATTTTCCCACTACTCTTTTCAACATCTTCTCACCTCGTGCATAAATAATCTTTAAATTTTTTTCCAAATATTGCTTTTAAGTTCGATTAAAAAATGAATTTTGTTTGATCAAATACTTTGTGATAGAGAATATATTTTTGTGAGCAATAGAAGAAATAAAATTGTCTAGAAGAAACAACATAAACTTGTTAGAGTCTATGGTTGAAGATATTATTGGCACGAAAATTATGCTAGAATTGAAACAAAGAGTCTAATGAGTGAACAAAACCGAAACTACTCGAAATAACTTAGGAATTAACCATTTTCTAACCTTTATATTATTTCTACTTATACACCTTAATATTTGTTTTGGACAAAGATTTAAATAATTTCATGACAAGCAAAATCCAAAATGTGATCTAACACAAAGCGAAAAGTTTAGGGTGAATTAAAGGAGCCTCTAGATAGATAATTTAAAACAGCTCGTATTTCGGCTTAGATATTCTATTGGAGTTGTAGGAATGATTCAACATGGTTTGAAATGAATTTTTCTTGTGTCTGGTTTCTTGGATTTGAGATTGTTAACCAATTTATGGGTTAAGAGAAGTGAAAAATCATCCAGCTCGACTTTGGGTTCTTGGATTAACCTTCCTATCCTCAACTGATAGCTTCTTTATCGTCTAACAAGTTGTAATCACGGTTGCAACTCCAGCTTGTGTGATGCCATGGCAGTGAAGCTGTTGCAAGATTTCATTAATGTGCATCTCTTAGCTATACAGTCGAGACCTACATCTGTTATTTGTGGACAATTTGACATCACCAAGTTCATTAGTAATGGACAACCTTCACCTATTGCCGCTATTGCCCTGTTTCCCATGTTCTATGAAATAGAAAGTAAATGTTGATGAGTATGGACTGATGAAGAGGCAAGAAAAAAATGTTAATGTGAAGTCAAAACACTCAATCAATGATGAGATACTAGGTTTCAATGTCCATCGGTGCTAAAAATAACTAGAATATTAGTGTGTCTAAAAATAACCAGAATATTAGTGTGTTTGGAAGGGATTTTTTCAAAGTCTAAAAGCACTTTTGTTCTTCTAAAAGCACTTCTTAAAGAACAAAAGTACTTTTGGTTATATTTATAACTGTTTGATTAAAGTCAACAACCACTTTTTGACTAAATAAACCGCTTAAAAAAAAATTGTTTTAGGAAAGCCCAAATTTTGAGATTATCTAAAAGCTCTAATTGAGCTTTTACGAGAAGTTGTAATTAACATTTAATGAACTTAAAAATTAACAAAATTATCATTAATACATCAAAAAGTTATTAATTTATTTACCACATTAATTACTTAATCAAATTGTCACTTCATAATTTTATTAGACAAGAACTTATCAAAAGTAAGTGAATATACCTTACTTATATTAAGAGTGTGGATATTTGGTTTACTATTCAAAATGGTCAACCAAAGTTCTTTCCTATCTATTTTGGTTTAAAAATTTGCAAAATAATCGTAAAAACCAAAGATGAATTCATCCTAATTAAATATGATATTTGTTTAGGTTTTTGAAACAATGGTATGTAAATTGTAATTTTAGAAATTAGGTTTATGTGAATAAATTCAATATTTTAGTGTTTTTTATTATTTTTATAGAGACTTAATGGAACGTGAAATACATATGTAATTTTTGAAAATATAGCATGTGAATTGTAATTTATACTTTTTATACTGAAGAACTAGAGAGTACTTCGTAAATTTGCACGTGTAATATTCTCCAAAGTAACGTCAATGAATAGAATTTAAATCATACATATCTATATTAAAAGTGTGGATATTTGGTTTACTATTCAAAATGGTCAACCAAAGTTGTTTCCTACCTATTTTGGTTTTAAAAATTTGCAAAATAATTATAAGAACCCAAAGATGAATTCATCCTTATTAAATATAATATTTGTTACCGTGAAATAATGGTATGTAAATTGTAATTTTAGAAATTAGGTTTATGTGAATAAATTCAAGATTTTAATATTTTTTATTATTTTTATAGAGACTTAATGAAACATGAAATACATATATAATTCTTGAAAATATAGCACGTAAAGTGTAATTTATACTCTTTATACGAAGAACTAGAGAGTGTTTCAGAATTTGCACGTGTAATATATATTCTCCAAAGTAACGTCAATTAATAGAATTTAAAATACATTTTGAAATCCAAACCAACTTATGTAAAATAAAATCTTAGAGGAAATTCATATGCATCGTTAACGAGTACAAGTTGGATTATACTTTTTACACTTTTGTAGCCCATTTTTGCCACAATCTTTGACTTGCATCAAATACATACAACTTCAATAACATGCTTAATTAACAACTGTAAAGTGATTTATTTACTTTTAAGAATTATGTTGTTTTAAGAATTTTAATTCGACCATGAAACGACTTCATCAATTAACTTATTAATACTCCAGAGCTTCATCTAAACAAGAAAGAAGATTTTTATGTACTTTTTATTCTGCCACTAAACATTGTAATAATTGAATTGGTACACTTACCGAAGAAGTCTAATTTACCGTTCTTGAAAACCCAAATCTTTGATGATGTAAGCTCAATTCAACCATATCTTTATCTTTTATTTAAGTTAATTAAAAAAAATTGAAATTAATATTCAGATGTTGTTGTAGATAATTATGTCCAGAGTCTTATTCTAGAGCAAATGTAAAATTTCTTAATGCAAAAGTATTTAACTTTCTTTACGTGATTAAAATATTATAAAAGAAATGAACTCAAGCTTCAAGGAGAAATGCAAATTTGGGGAAAATGTTACTTAAGAATAGTGACTTTTATGAAATAATTTGAATTCAATTTCATCATACGTTTGAGTCATCTATGGTAATAAATTTTAATAAACTAAGTTTTAAGTTATAAAAATGATATTTAGGTTTCAATCGCATGATTTGTTAATATTTAATTTTGTTGGTATTTCTCAAAGTTACTAGTCTTTTTATTTAATTTATTGTGTTTTGTTGAGAATTTTAGTCAACATTTTAGTGCTTGTAGGGTCCCACCACTAAAATATTTATTGTGTTTGGTGGTGCCTCTTGATCTTTATAATTTATTGTATTTGGTAGAGAATTTTAGTCAACATTTTAGTGATAGTACGGTCCCACCACTAAAATGTTTATTGTGTACGTCTCAATCTTATCAATTTATTGTGTTTGGTGGAGAATTTTAATTAACATTTTAGTGGTGACACAGTAAAATCGGAACAATATATTTGAAATGTTTTATTACTAAAATATTGACATCTCGCTATTACAATTTTGAGATATCAAAATTTTAGTGGCACAATTCATAAGATAAAAATTTTGACATTTCAAAATTTTAATAATGTGTCAATATTTTAGCTGTGAAATAGCAAAGAGGATACACCGGAACAAATGTGAACTCCTTTTTAATGACTTACGATCGGTAAAATTTCGCAAACGCACGAGTTCGTTGATAATTAATAGTAAAAAAAGTAAAAAAATGATATCATCTTCACGAATACTTTGATTTTCACTTAAATTCAATTAATTCTAGTTTAAATTGAATACACACAATAATTATTTGATGGATTGTTAATTTATGACTATGATGAAATTAACGATTTGAACAAAATGAAAGTATCGATTATTGGAGAAAGAAATCAAATAGACAAGCTAAAAATCAAGTAGACAAACTATATATGCCAAAAATCTAACTCCACAATTAATATCTATTTTAATCCCCAAAACCGCACTTCTAATTTAATTTATATTTAATTTGTTGATCGATAATTCTAAGTTATCTAATAATCTCTTGTGAGTAAAATTAAACATATTTTCATATACGACACAAAATATTTATGTTGTACTTTAAAATGAAGGGCATATATTATTCGTACTTTTAGATATGTTATTTTTTAGCTTATTTAAAAATATAATGGACAAAAATTTTTTTATGCCATTTTAAAAGACTTATCATCGATGATAAGATGTATAAATTAATCGAAATTTGAAGATAAGAATGCGACCAACAAAAAAACGTGGCAATATAATCACCATATTCTGTAATATTTTGCATACCATATTTCGAATATTATAATATCAATATTTATCACACTATAAAAATTATTATAAATATTAAGTACTAAATCGCCATAAATTTAACCAAACTAGTGAAATTGCAAAATTATAAAAATATTTCAACAATTCATGAAAAGAAGTCATAACAGGAAAGAAGCAAATTTTAATTTAACATATAATCTTCGATCTAATTATATTCAATTTAACTTATTAAATTTATCGTCAAAATTAAAAATAATATCAGTTTTAATAAAAAGATGTATTCATTTTAGTCCCCAACCACTAAAATGTTCAACATTTGTCTCAAACATATTGGTGAACCTTTTTTTTAATGCGACACGCGTGAAAGGTACAACTTCAAGCGTCAAGAATTTATTCTTGACTATTGTATTTTGATGAAGCTTCATAGATTTTAATATAAGTTGTTTTTCTTTCATTTACGCAATTCTCTTAAAGCAATATTTTATAAAATAACATTTTTTTTTGGTCATAAGCAAAAGCTGCTTGGATGAAAATAATAAATATTTGGTTCAAAGTCGAAAAGTGCTTCTTGACTAAAGAGCTCTATATGCAACTTATTTGAAAGCTAAAACTTAAAGTGGTAAATGACTATTCAAATCTTAAATAAAATTTGAAAAACCAGCTAAAGGAGCGGTTGCACTCGTGATAACGTCATTAGCAATGTGATCATATATTTTTTTTTAGCAAACAATAGGTTGTCGGACAAACTCATACATAGAAATATGCATTAAAGGTGTGTTTGACGCACTGATTTAGACCGTCTCAAAGATCAAAAAATATTACCCGTTTGAATTCACTATAATACCATTTACCTACTACTATCTATTCTAATCTTATATTAAATTTTTTATACGGTCTAATACGGTACATCACACACAACCTAAATATTGTGCTAAAAGATCGTGATGTTCATCCTTGCTTTTTTATGATGCACATGAAATTCCATTCCAACAGACAAAACTATACATCTAGGAACTAAGTACATGTTTGGCAGTGTTGAAATTATTTAGGTTAATCAAAGGAGCCTCGAGATAAGATAATTTAAAACTAGTTCATATTTCGGCTTAGACATTCTATTGGAGTTGTAGGAATGACTCAACATGGTTTAAAATGAATTTCTCCCACGTCTGATATGTTGGATTCGAGATAGTTAAACAAATTATGGGTCAAGAGAAGTGAAAAGATGATGGATCCAGCTCGATGTTGGGTCCTCGGGCTAACCTTCCTCTCCTCAACCGATACCTTCTTTATTGTCGAACAAGTTTTAATCACGGTTGCAACTCCATCTTGTATGATGCCACGGCAGTGAAGCTGTCGCAAGATTCAAGCAATGTGCATCTCTTAGCTATATAGCCGAGACCAAAATCTATTATTTGTGGACAAGTCCCTTAGTAATGGACAACCTTCACCTATTGCCATCACTGCCTTGTTCCCCACGTTCTATAAAATAGAAAGTAAATACTGATGAGTATAGACTAATAAAGAGGCATGAAAATAATGTTATAATCAATTTCTCATACATTTATAGACACGTTAATGTGAAGTAATAGCTCTCAATAACTGATGAGATACTAGGTTTCAATGTCCATCAGTTCTAAAAAATAACCAGAATACATCAAGAAAAAAAGTACATTCATATGTACGTGTTTCTTGTGCGCGTGGGTGTCTATATGAATGTCCATAGTTTAAATGGATAAGGTTGCGAAGTACTTTTCCATGTTATTGACTTAATTCTTACGTTACCCACATAATTGTACGGAATGTCAGGGCACGGCTGGGGGGCCCTCCTCAACCCCCATCTTGTCAGGGATTTTTGGGAGCGGGACGAGATTAAAATGTCTCAATTTACCGCCCCGTTTACATATTTACTTATTTTATTTTTATGTATGATTGAAATTTAAACACAAAAAATAAGAGTCACGACAGGTTTAGGGTGGGGACCATGTTCCACATCCCCGCAGGGCTTCTCTCGCAGGACGGGCAGGGGAATTTTTCGATCCCTACATAATTGCAAACAGAGCTTGGCTCCAAAAAGAGAATATCGTTGTGTCTACCATGTTATCTACAATGAACACAACCATTAGGGCCTTTTGGTTTATTGTAAAACGAGTAAGCTAATAACTTACTCTGTGCCGAACAAAATCTCATATATGAGTGCCCATATATATGTAAATATGCATTCATATTTCATTGCTATTGAAATTGTACCTTAACTGAAACTCTGTATATTGACACAAGTGTTATTTCACACAAGAATATGTAGAGGAAATGCATATCTTCAATCCCTGTCTTGAATACGTTAAGATTCGTTATTCACATTTTACCAAGTCATGGTATCCCAATTATGATGCGTCCACTATCAATTTTGTAAGGTAGATCTTGAACTAGAGTCATTCAGTCTCAAAATTCTTGGAAATGTCGCGCTAAAAGATCACAGTCTACTTTCCTTGCCTTTGAATGTGTTAAATTTAATAACTCCAGCATCAATAAAATCTTCCAGAACAATACCAAGTAACTAAGTTGAGGGCAACCTCTAGGCTCTAGCAATAGCAATTATTCCAGCGTCCCCTATTTGGCAACAGCGATTTATATCCAAATGCAACAAGAAGAAATCTTGACTTATTGAAATTAGTGCCGTGTCCCAACCCTGTTAATTAAACAGCACATGATTTAAGAAACAATTCAAGAATGAGAAAGTAATTTTGATATATCCATGAACAAGACAGAGGATCAAGGACACCTACTATGAACATTAATTAGGGTAGAAAGCGAACTGAGAACGATATGGATTCTACCTCAAACAGAAAGCATAGAAGTGTTACTCTTGTGAACACATTTGACTGTTGTGTTTTTGTTCACATTCTGAAAACACTTGGACTGCGTGGTACTTGTTTTTGTTCATGATAAGTACAATTTTGTACTTATCTGAGCTCACAAAAAAGGACGATTTTGAGATTTTACTTATTTTCAGTTTAATTGACGTTGTTTTCTTATTAATTTAGGAATTAATCAAATTCAAGTGTCAATCGGATGAAAAGAGAGCAAATGTAAGAAAAGAGGATTTAATTGAGCAGTACAAAGAGACGTGAGGGACTTGGCAAGCAAATATCAAAGAAAGGAAACCGGATTCATGCGAAGTTAACCATGCGATCGCATGGTTAACCATTCCCGCGATCGCAAGTCCCCAAGAAAATCTGCAGTAAAGCTTTTATTGAATACCATGCGATCGCATGGGCATACGCTGACACTCGCTTTGCGCGCTTTTCTAATAGGATTAGAACTCTACAACCCAAGATAAAAGAACAACTTAAACACACGCCTTAGGGGTTGGAGAACATTATAAATAAGAGAGTTAATAGCCGTAATAGGGGAGACGAATTTTGGGAACAAGATAGAAGAGGAGAATCAAGATCAAGGTACGGAATTGAAAATTCTTCATCTAGAGTCACGGGTTGTAATTATTTTTTCTTCTTTTTCTTTCGACGGATCATGATGAAGTCAATTATTGTCATAATTGACGAAATCATGTCCGGCTAATTTACTTTTTCTAGGATGAATGATGAAACCTCATGATTTTTAATTAATTAGAAGTTTTTCCGTTTTAGTAATTAATTGCTTTTGGATTGATTATTCTTTATGCAGTTTTTCTATTATTTTAATGTCTGATCACCATTAGAATATATTGTGATTTATATTGAAGTCGAGAGATTCAATATAGATTAAGCACGTGGTATTGAATAACATAGGGTCCAATAATCATTATATATTACTATTATGCTTTATGAAATCTATTGAAGTGTTCTTGAGATGTTAATTCATGTGTTTATGTTCGAAACTTAATTAGAGATAATGAAGTTCGCATAACATATAGAATTGATTGACCATCGAGATAGACTTTTGATTAATTAGGAACACTGATTTTCAATCTATGGTAATTATAAGCTAAAACGGTTAAACGAATATTTGATTAAGGAAAGTGTTGTTGGATTCACAAATCCTAGTGTTAGTAGATCTTGAATTCGTTCTCACTATTTTAAAGTTAATTGTTTGATAATTTAGTTTTAATTAAAATAGTATAGAATCACACAAAAATCCAAATCAAATCTGTGTTTCTTTTTATTGTTAAAATTTAGGTTATAAATTAATTGGTTAAATTGATATCTAGTCCTCGTGGGTTCGACACTCTATTTATTACTATATTACTTGTCAACGATCCGTCTACTTGTGGGATTATAATCGCACAACAGTTCACATTCTAAAAATCGCTTGGATTACTCTTGTGAAAACAATGATTATATCTGGGTAAAAATAAAGATTCCAAATGCAATACAATATAAATACACACAAAAGAGCACCTTACTACATAAGTAAATATTGAGCTACTCAAGTTCCTGCACCCCTCTTGCTATACCACATATGGATTCGTCCCTGTCAGAGATTTTATATGTTTTAATATTCCACAAGTGTACGGATCGTTCAAGTAGTAAAATGGATATTGAATCCAAGTATGGTCCCACAAGGATTTAGATAATTAACTGAATCAAGTAACTTTTGATGATTTTGTATTTAAAAACTAATTAAAATAATAAACTAAAAACAAGTAAATAAGTATAGTTCAAATAACTAAAAATTAGACAAAATTATACTAACCTTAACCGAATCCTTGGTTTTGACAAAATATAACAGTTATGAAGATCAATATCCCTGAATTATTTAACAATTTCTCTCGAATAAAATTAAACATATTCATAAGTATGACTCGATTGTATCTCTATGACGAATACGAATACAAATGAAAACATTAAATCTCTATGGATAATTAAAGATCGCCTAAAGTATAGTGGTATATTTCTATCCTATATCGGACTTTAAGATAATTAAAATAGCGTCTAGCATGCTTTCGAACTTTCGATAGTAAAACAAACTACAACAATCATACAATTACTACGTATATAATTGTAAATGTAAATAAATCAAAATTAATTATTCAAAACTATATTGAAATAAATCGTCAAAAACCAAGTCTCAAGATGAAAGAATTTAAACGACAAGCTTCATAGCAATCCTAACACTAATTAAACTAGCCTAGCATACTAATAGAAGAAAATATGGAATTCATCACCCAGAGACGAAGAAAACTCGAAAAGGATGACGCCTTGTTCTTGATCTTCGTTCAGTTCTTCAAAAGAGCAATTCTTGATCTCCGGTTTATGTTTTGTGTCGTACTTTTCTCACAAAAACTCAACAACCGTTTATGAGTTAATAACTCATATTTATACTACCCTAATGGTGCCCCCAAAAGATACCAAAAAGACCTAAAAATCGTGGGTTAAAACGTTTCCTAATCAAAATAGAATTCGAAAAAGAAACAAAATCAAAAGAAAAATCCGCAGGCCAGATTTTTGCCTGGGCGATCCCAGGCGAGCCAATGTGCACACTACCTTTCTGCTATGTTGCTGGGCACTCGCCCAGCTTATAATTTTACGTTCTGTTGTTTTGGTCCCCCACTTTAGTTCTTGGTCAATTTGGTCTTTCAACTTTCCACAACCTCCAAGTTGGTCCTTCAACTTTGGATCTTGGTCATTTTAGTCTTCAAACTTTCTATTTTGTCTTCTTTCGTCCTTCAATTTTCAATTGAGAGCAATTGGATCCTCATACTTTCGAAATATCTTCCGATTTATTGCTCTTTTCATCTATTCTTCTTCAATTTCTTACACACGAGTCCAAAACTGAAATAGAAAGGAAAATACAATAGATAAGTATAAATTCAATAAAATAACGGAATATAAACTTAGTTTAAATGTCCGAATAAGTGCACAAAATGTACTTATCAAACACCCCCAAACTAGACATTTGCTCGTCCTTGAACAAAAAATAAAATTAAACTACAAATTTAAACTAAGCTAAAAGAATTAACAATGCTTGAGTTAATGTTAAATTTCTTACTATATGCCTCAAGTTCGAAAATAAAGCAACACTTTTAGAAATATATTAAACAACATAACAACTAAATTTTTACTTATCCGATGCTCGACCTTTTGTAAATGTGTGAATAGCTAAAAATTGAACCTACACTTATATTAGACTACAACCAATATTGTGTTGTTGATATTTTACAATCTCGAACCTTTGTAGCTATTTATTCCTTACACCTCTCAGTAAATTACACATTTCTAGTGCTTTTCTCTACAATTCGAGGTGTTCTAGCAAATTTGGTTCTCTTGATTAACACAATGCTTTTTCAAATTAAGTGGTAAAATTAGAAACTTGTACTCTTAGAACTATGATGGTGTGATTTCTAAATTCTCATCTTCGCCTTTTTAGGTTCTAACCTAGCAATCCTTACCGAAAGCACTTTAACTCTTTTTATTTTATTTAACCAATATAACCGATCTTACATTCTGTGCAATTCTTCTCTTTTACAAGCTTTCTGTGTGACTCATGTATCGAACTTTGGACCGATGACTCCCAAGTCAAGTGACCATAGGGCACCAGGTTTTAAAATACCATAACATGCTTAATCGCTTGAGTCCCACAGGCTAATAGAGAAGTGAAGAAATAAAAAATTTTTTATGACCCATATAGCGAGCTTTGGACCGATGACTCCTAAGTCAGATGACCATAGAGCACCAGGTTTTAAGATACCCTAACAGACTTAATTGCTTGAGTAAGATATTTTATTTTATTTTATTAGCAGTGAGTAGTGCTCGGTTTAGATTCTTTGACTATAACCTATGTAACTAAAGATGAGACCCAGAACACTCAAACCATCAAAATTCTCAAAACACAAGTAGTAACTTTAACACTTCCAAATTGTTCTCAAAACAGTTTGGTTACTACCTTAAGGATTTAGGAACAGAATTTTTCATAATGATACTAAGTCAACAATATCAACTCATACACTCAAGTCATGTTCCAAATAAATGATAAGTCAACAATGGCTATGTGTTTCATTAATCAGGTTTAATATGGATAAGTATTAAAATAAAAGCACGAGTTCAAGCGTTGTCTAATATTCTACTAAAAATGTACCGATTTTCAAACAAATATCATCATTGGCAGTAAAATATTCAATAACAACTAGAAATTATTATTTTTAATTAGTTCAGTTATACAGACCCGAGTGATAAGCGAATTCAAAAGCAGCCATATCCTGATATTTAACCCACCCCAAATGAAAATATTACATTGTTCCCAATGTAAGCAAATTAGAACAAAATTAAAGGAAGAAAAATTAGGTACTTCCACAGGAGTAAAGGAGGAGAAGAGGGTCGTGGCTGATCGGATGGTCCATCAGAAGTAGATCTGTGGTGAGGAACGCCCGGGGTGGAGAGCTGATAGATGACGGTATAAATTTCGTCCATGCGCCGCGCAAAATGGAGCATTCAACGGTTGACATCGCTATATGAGAAATTGATAGTCTGTTGTCCCCTCTGCGCGCTAGGTTGGACTCGTCAACGAGTCCAATTCAATACGTATATGGTCAACAGTCTTGTTTGCATGGCCACCGTGTACACCGAATGGAACTCAAAACTCGACCATGTTCGGATAATTGGGTGAAAATTTGACGCAAGAGGCGATCGATCTCTACCGATTTGGTATTGAGCCTGGATTGTCCGCTCCTCGTCTGGCCATATGATTGCCCAATGTCCATTTGTTAATAGGTGGTTCGGGAATCTCGGGTTCCTCATGAAGAAGTAATGGCACTCCTTCTACTAGGCAAAGTGCACTAATTAGACAAGGAAACATGGAGGATTGGCTAGGCGCACATTGTGATGCAAAATCAACAATAAATCGGAAGATGTGATTCCCCAAGTCAATTTTGTGCCCACTTGCAAGATGATATAAAAACTGAGCCTGAGATTCATTGAAGTCCGTGCGGTGGGAGTTAGGATCGATGTTGTGACACACAAAAACATAGAAGATACGTAGGCTCTCTATCAGCTGGTTATGTAGGAATTTGGGTCCAAGAACAAGCCAAGCGTATGCTCATCCATAGAGTAATTTTTAGACAATATATAAATTAGATTCCCAAACTATTTTGCACAGCCTGATTTAACCAATTGGGGAGAAAATTAGGGTTTGAGATTGTTTTTTGTGAAATCAGATTGTGCAAATAGTTTGGGGATTTGATTTAGATATTGCCCATAAATTACTGCTAAATCTTCATGTTTTATGTATATTATTTGTGGTGCAAATTTATTATTTTTAGTACATTAAGTCCTTGTGACGTCAATTTTTATTAAATATCGATCGATTGTGTGCCAATTGGACACATAACGGATATACGCCATCAATTTATTTTAATAGAGTGAACGCATTAGTATATTTCAGTGGTCAGTGCTGAAACTTTATAACTTCAGTGATTGTTTTGTAATTTTGCTGAAATTTCAGTGATCGTCATCCACAATATTGTTGACTTTAAACATGTTCGAAAAATAAAGAAGTTATTTTTTTTTTGGGGTTTTAAAAAAAGATCCTATTTTAATAGTCAAGATGGAAAAATAACATCATTTTAGTTTTCAACTTATTAAAATGCACTTCTTTTTTAAAATAAACAAAACAAAATGTGTGAATATATACTTTTTATCGCTCATTTTTTTATTCTATTTTTATATACATACAAATAAATTCAAATTAAAAAAGAAATGCTTCTTGAACACGTATTCACAATGTGATTTTGTCTCTCCTCCTCTTCTCCTTACCATCTATTTTATGAGAACACTGCCTTTCAATGAAGAAAGAAGAGAACATCAATTTTAAATTATAGAAATTTAAATAATTTTGTAAAAAAAAAAAAATTAATTATCATTTTCCCTAGCTACTTTGGTCCTATTTAAGAAATTTCCTCTCAATTGTTTTTTGTAGGTCAAATTTAGTCCCCCGCGTAGTATATATATTTTTTCTTTTTCCAAAAAAATAAAATAAAATTCTAACATTTATCCTATTACCCGGGTTTAAAGACCCGACATCTAATAACCCGGAACGTATATTCAGTCAACCCGTAGTCACCCCACTAGCACACTATTTGGCATTTGCACATTTATAGGGCATTTTTGTTCACTGGTTTTTTAATTATTTCTCATTTAATGGATCTGGGCCTACAAATATACACTATACATACACATTGCTGATATAAATACTTTGTAATAGATATTTATGATTCTTGATTATACAGTAGTTGAGATTTAAGTGGCTGAAGGAAAAAACCAGAGAGAAAATGGACTACAACAATGACAGGTGAGTTCAGTTTCTTGAATCTTAAACTGATTTTTGTCTTTGTTTTTAAGTTTTATTACTGGGATTTTTTATTTCTATTTTTATTTTTATTTTTTTATCATATTTTGGTGAATGCATATTATTTTTAATTATTTTAAAAATTGTTTTGGATTATGGAAAATGAAAAGGGTTAAATTAATGAATGGCCACCGATCTTTATTCGCAAGCATTCTTCTACTCACCCTTCTTTTAAAAGCCGTAATCCAATACTCACCCAACTTATCAAACGTTTTCTCATCCAACACTCTTAAGCAAAACGTTAATCAATTCGGACGAAAGTGGTTACCTGGCGAATGGAATGTCCAATTGGCAATAACACAGCGTTAAGTTGGCCACCTCAGCAAAACGCCACTTTTCCACACACGATTTTGAACAAATCTTACCCATTTCTATTCTTCACTATCGCGATCTATGCCAAAATAAAAAGCCCCAAATTGGAAATCCCAAAATCGCCCAAGAACCCTAATTGTTGCCCAAAATCATTTTGTTTTCATTAAGGATCTTGACCTCTAGTAGATCCTCTAATTTCCTTCAATTTTAATGTACAAAGCTTGTATTTATTCGGTCTTTTCTTTGCTCATATGATTGTAATCCCGTGTCGTGTATTTTGCATAATGTGTTGGGACTTGAAGATTATGATTTTAATATCCCATTTTAAACATACATTTGATGGTTTCAA